>CM045945.1:27500-400000 GCA_025177825.1 Aechmea fasciata
ATTCAAAAATGTAATTCCCTAGAGGGCCGAAATCCCCAAATCCCCCCAATATGGAATATGGAATGAGACTAAACACCTAAAACCCCAAACTCTAAAACCCTAAAACCCTAAATTTCTCAAAGCCCGAATGTTCCCTTTAAATGCCCCAACCCCAAAACCGTATGGTCCGAAAGGCCTTTAAAAAGCCCCAAACCCCAAAGCCCGAAGCCCGTACCCCGCTGGCCCGCAGCCTAAAATAGCTTAAGTCTTTAAAGGTCCAAAATACCCCAAGCCGAAAAGGCCTTTAAAAGGCCCCAAGGCCCTAGACAAAATGATGTTCCAAAAAACCTCTAAAGGCACTAAAATTCCCAAAGCCCAAAATGCCTTTAAAAGGCCCCACGGCCCCACACAAAGTAAAATTCAAAGAGGTAAGCCTCTAAAGTTCCCAAAGCCTGAATGGCCTTTAAAAGGCCCCAAGCAGAAAACATTCCAGAGACTATGATTCCCAAATAAAACAGAAATTAAACATTAGAACTGATGGGCTAAAGGTAGCAGAACAAACAGAGGAGAGGGAGGAGAGAATATTAAACAGAATAATAGATGGGCTAAAGGAGACAATAAATATAGGAGAGGGAGGAGACCGGAATATTAAAGTAAATAAAACCAGATTATTACAAAAAGAATTGAAAACAGAAATATTAAAGTAAATTAAAATGGAAAAGATGTAAACCCCCAAAAAAAATATAGTATTCAGTCAGCAATCAAAGAAAAATGGAAAAGAAAAATTATGTAACTAAAGCAAACACGATACAGCATAACGTAAAGCTATTCATGTTGTTGTATGCTTGAGAAACACATTACAACTTACCTGAAGCTCAGAACGATCATCCTCATTCCCTTCTAGGACCAAATGATCAACATGAACCTTTTCCACGGCCTCATCACGATCACCCTTTTTCCCTTCTAGGACCAAATGATCAACATGAGCCTTTTCCACAGCCTCATCGTGACTCGTGAGTACCCCAGCAAACAGTGCATAATCCTCACCAGCACCCAACTATACACTCTTCTCTTTTATTGCATTTACATCAGCAAAAACAAGCCCCTACATGGCTACATGCGTATTATAATTTTAGCAAGCATAGACTAAAATGGTTAGGAAGTTACAGGCGTTGAAAGAAAAGCATCCAGCACCTTCCAAAGTGCAGCATAGGTTGTTCTAGTTGAAAAAATCAAGTTCTTTTTAGAGGTCATGATCAAGCAGTATCAATGGAGGCTTTTTTTTCTTCCTGCATTCAGGGGGGGACAAAAAAAAGGAAAAGAAAATCAAACGATGATGCACTAGGAAGTCACTTTTCCGACACTAGCCTAACACAACATTTGGCAATCATTCCCAGTCAAGCTTTCAGCTGGTTTACGAACACAAAAATAAGAACCTGAGATTAAAGTAAAAGTACAGTAACACATTTAGACATACAATGAAATTGGTAAATGCAAGAAGCTAGAAGTAGAAACAATCAATTGTGCGTGTCGAGTAGGCTAGATGTGAACTGCCAAGGAAGCTTATATCCTCGATAATCAGTATAATCATCACCGTACACAAAGGGAGAGGCTCTTCTACTAGCCCATTAAAATTTTTAATTCATTTAAATTAGTCGAGAACAAATAAGTATATCTCTTTTGCCGAAAGAATCATGAAGCTGAACCTAAAAGGGTAGGTGTGAACTTCTTAACTTATGATAATCGTATAAGAGGATAAAGCAAATGGAAGTGATAAAACAAAAAAGGTAAAGAAGAGCTATCGGTCTAGCTTTATTCAAATAACATGTATTTCTATACTAGATTGGATAGTTTTATATCTTAAAATCTTCCTATTCACTATTATATGAAATAGAAATAGTAATTCAATAGTTTCCAGCTGAGGGAAATGGAATTTGGTACTTGGTAGAATCATTTTTCTGACATTTTGTTCTCTAAGAAAATTTCAATGAATCAAACTGTACTATAAAGGGGCTAGAAGCACTAATGACAGTCTACACTTGAACCTATTGGTTTTTTTACTAGTTTTAGAAGAACTAGAATTCATTCCTTTATTTGTCTTGCAAGAAAGAAGAGCTCATTCTGACAGTAAGGAATATCTTTTAAGACGCAAGAGGTGTAGGAGGAAAAAAGTATTCTATAGTGATTCTGACCATAAATTAATTGCCAAGTTAGATGTACAAGAGAACTCAACTAATTTTGAGACATCTGCAGGTTGAAGACCTATCCTCTGAATGCCAGTAACATCAGTTATTTCCCAGCATCCACAAATTCCATGGTCAGAAGTCTAGAGTACTCAGATTCCAATATATCTTAGGTGCATATATGCTATCCGCAATATGAGGAGCTAATCTCCTAAGTAATCCAAACATTTCTCGCTGTTCCTTGCCTCAAACAAGAGATCTAATATTATCCTGACAACCATGACAGCAACTGATCAAGATTATGTCCATAGTGCCCCATGGTACTTGATTAGATCATAGGAAAATAAAGATGAACAATATATCCATACAACAAAATTTTAAAAACTGAGTTCACCAAAAAACCTGTTTCTATTGTAAATAACTCAAAATCGTTGCTGTGGTTTTATTTCTGACTATCATTGAAAGGAAAAGGCATTCACCTAAGAAAATGGACGCCATGCCTTAAAGGAGAGTTAAAAGGTGCATTCGGCATTCTATTTCAGTCATTTGGTTAAGAAGTGTGGAAATATTGGCACATGCCACACCATTATGGAAGAAAACGCAAGCATACAGAATACTGACTATTCTGGACTAGAATAGACTTACCTTTGGTGCACTTTCACGAGCTTCAACAACCAACCGCCTGCACATTAAAACACGACACAAAACCCATAATTCATGAATAAACATTAGGTTATGCCACTTGCTCGCTTTGTTTTAAAGAACAATTGAACTGCACATCAAAGAAGTAAACAAAGATGACTAAGAACAAACAAGAAACAAGAAATTATAGTAAATAGCAGAAATAGGGGTATGATCTAATACTTTTAAAAAATAGTGAAGTATATCAGAGAGGTTACTGAGTATGGGGTGCTCATGGATAAAAATCAGAGAAAAGTGTTGAATCCGCTTGATGCCCTTCCAAATCAGCTTACACCACGATCGCTCCGATCCCATCAAAAAGCCGCCGATCGAATGGGAAATCACGGGATCGCATCGCGACTTCGATAGGATCCTCCACCCTTTGAGCTATGAATAGATCGCCAATTTATTCGGAGATCGCCGAAAAGGCGGCGGGGAACGAAAGAGAGAGGGAAGAGGGAGAAAGAGAAAAGGAGAAAAAACGAGAGAGATGAGGAAGAGAGGGGGCTGTGAGACTCCGCCTCTCTCTATCACCATGGATCGATCGATGGTGGTGAAGTAGAAGAAGAGAGGGGGCTGTGAGCCTGTGAGTCTCTCTCTCTCTCTCTCTCTCTCTCTCTCTCTCTCTCGAAATTTAGATCGAGGAAGCCTAGCTACTGGATCTGCCCAGACGAATGGAGGATGAGTTTCCTACCGAAACTCCCTCCAGATCGAGGACGATGGAGGGAAAAGTAATTTGGGAACACACAATGAGAGTGATTTGGGCGGGATTGACCGAATTTTTCGGAATCACGACGCGGGGAGAAAGGCAAAAGTACTTGGGCTTGAAGATTTTTTTCATATATCAAAATAAGACTAATCTATCGGAACAATCTAGTGGATCTGCCTAGATGAATGGAACTTCGGCCTGATTCTATGTACAAGCCCGTTGTAGCAAACTGGGTCGAACATCATGTAGATGAAAAGATAACACATGATGCAATGCGCTCCTCCGTATCAGGCTCAATGCCCCATTTGCCGTTAGATATGAGCTGATCTAGGCCAAAGGCCCAACCAAAACAAGAAAAAGAGTGTGATAAAAAGTAGAAACAATCAGGGTAAGTTAAATTCTTATCGAAGGGCCACGGATGAATTTGCCGGCGCCTTTGAGAAAATGAATTCTATTAGGCCATTTAGTCTTGGGCCAGTAAAAAGATCTCGCCATGCCTGGCCCTGAATTTCAATTGCTCAGTCCATTATGTTACAATGCATATAGATCACGAGTCTTTTATCAGAATTCTGAAGAAGCTTAATCCAATTTCGGTGGGCTCAGATCGACTATGCTAAATATATTATATCCAACCAACATGGACAAGTAGGGAGCCCTCTAGGGAGTAGGGTGAGAATGGAAACAAAAAAAGAGAATGGACCTAGGGGTGGAAACGAGCCGAGCTCGAGCGAGCTTACCTCAGCTCAAGCTTGGCTTGAAATTAATTTCGAGCCTAAATTTAGGCTCAAGCTTGAAATTAATTGGTACCGAGCGAGCCTAACTTCTAATAGCGAGCTCGAGCCTAAACGAGCTTGAAATTTTTAACATCGTAATCTATAATTTAATTTTTATAAAACATTATCTAAAATTTGATACAACAAATATCTAATAGTTCAACATATAAAATGAATGCATAAAATAAGATATTATAATATTATAAAAATTAAGAAAAAAAATTCTGCGAGCAAGTGAAAAAGAGAGAGAGAGAGGGCAATTAGAGTAGAAGTTTACTGATTTAATTTTGTGGGGCCAATAATTTAAATTCTATATAGATATAATTAAAATACATAATATACATTATTTTATATAATTAAAGTATATATTATTATATATAATTATATATAGAGAGAGTTCGGCTGCTATATTGTTTTGAGTATAGATCCATTTGTACTCATCAATTTTCGATCGTTGGATTTATTCTTTTAACAATTTCAATTCTAGGGACCACTATCATCCTGATCGCACATCCAACGACTGAAAATTTATAAGTATAAAGAGATCTATACTTATAAGAGTATAGTAGCCCTATACTATATTATAATATTATACATATATTTAAACTACTATATTATATTAATATTATGGCTATTATTGCTTTAGGTTTACCTTTGTACGATGGGATGCAGATGATAGTAGCTCCTAGGGTTCAAGAGGTGGCTAGTTGAATAGTGTGATCTAATGTATGAAATTGGCCAAAAGGGTAGATCTAACTAAGAAACTCGAGAATACCAAATGCTTGGTACTATCTGTAGAGACAAGATTTAACTCTATATATATAGGTAAATCTAACGATAGAAAACTTGATCACAAAATGCTCAAGACTATCAATAGTATAAATAGTATAGTTTTAATATATATAGAGAGAGAGAGTCGCTACTATATTATCGATAGTACAAAATGCTTTGTGTTATCGAATTTTATACCGTTAGATCTAACCCTCGACCATTTTCACCCATTAGATTATACTATTCAACTAATCTCCCACTCAATTCTAGAGAATCACTATCATCCTAACTACACATCTCATCATCCAATGAGTGAAACTAATAGCAAGTGGTTTGGTACTATTAACGATATTTCAGATTATATATATATATATATATATATATATATATATATATATATATATATATATATATATATATATATATATATATATATATATATATATATATATATATATATATATTCTCAGCTGTAGCTTTTCGAGCCTAATCTCGGCCAGCTAGTAATACTCAAGCTCTCGCTTGAAATTAATTTCGAGCTTCTAGATTTAGGCTCAAGCTCTCACCACCACTTTGAGCGAGGCTGAAAGGAAATAAATATCAAGTTTAACGCGAAGTCGAATACTTACTGGCCGGCTGCTTCATTAGCCCTAAATGGACCCAACATGTGCCATTCTCATCTATAATATGCTATCAATGAATTTTAATATGAAGTTTTTACAATAATGAGAAGCAAAAATTACATTGCAAGAGAAAAAAGTTTGAATTTTTTTTTAGGCTTTTTCAAAAACATTGTCTTAATCATATGTTAGTCCAACTAGTGCAATTTTGTACGACATAATATTATTTATGAAAATTAATAAATTTTTTAGTACTTTTCTTATTGCATATAACGCATTTTTTCTAAGTTCCAAACAAAACCTACATTTTTTAGCGAGGCTAAAGATGTTCTTAGATGACATTTGTACTTAATTAAATTAAATGTCAATTAGTACAGAAATAAAATAAAGTGTTTAGAATTAAACATTATGGAGTTTTACTATGACAACAGAAAATGCGAGTATAGTCAAAAAAATTATACAAGATATTGTGTGGGCCTAACTATTTCTAGTTACTCATGTCATTTTAGTCGCACAGCCTCTCATTCTTTTTTCTTTTTCTTTTTGGTGCCCAAAATTCATTCTATTAATACTCATTTTCAAAATTTCATGTCAGGGGTCTAGCCCATTGCTTTGTCAATAACAATAATGATTTATTTGATTCAAAAAGTTTAGGTTGTCTTCAAATATTTTAACCAAAAAAATTGGACTCTCACAGCTTTCTTGTTTGAAAAATGTAATTAATTATTTCCAACATCCTGTCGTATTTTCATCCAAAAAGAATAGTCTCTGGGCGGAGGCTGAGAAAGGCCCAGACTGGAAGCCTATGCCATTTATTCTTACGTGTGATCAAGTTATTGGACACCATCAATAAATGTAACCAGATTGCACCTGAAACAGTTACAAAATTAATTTTAATGGCCCAATCCACTGATCACAGACATGCTTTGCAATGGGCGGGGAAAGGAACCAGCCCACACCATTCCATTGCTCTTACTATTTAATACTTTATATTCAATATTTGAAGTTTTGAACCTGTCCTTTAAATGTTGGACCGAATTGTTAGTTAGAGCCCATGATGCAAAAACTATAGCTTTCCAGGCTCGGGCCTATATTAACTAGGGGCCGGCCTATAATAATTAAATTTATTAAATTAAATGAAATTTTCAAATATTAATTTGAATTTTGATTTTCTTAAATTTATCTTAATAGTTTTTTAAGTTTAAATTTTACTGTGACCTTGAATTTGAATTGCAAAGTCAAACTTCAAATTCAAATTATTGAAAATGCTCAATCTATAGTTAAATGTTCTATGTTTTATACAAATCATACAAAATTGAAAAATAAAATATATTGATAATTGTTTAAATAAGAATGATAAAGAGAGATTCAACTGTCAATGTTTTGACATGACGGAAGAAAGGACGAGTTAGGCCAGAGCTCTAGAACTCTAAAAATTCTAAACCCTCGCAATGTATTTGGTAAAATAAGTAGTTGCATGAGATAAAATATCCAATGTTTTTAGGGATAAAATTGAATCGAGGGAGAGGATGAGAAGTATTTCTTAGGGATAAACCACTAAAAATGTTTAGTGATAGCAATGTGCAAAATTACGCCCAAATTACTTTGACCAGGACTAGATATTTCTGACTGGAGGCCAACAGGCCTATAAATGGTAGATTCATAGGTCGTTGAGCGAGATTGGGTGGACTAGCATTTACGTAGACTGGGAGCCCAAGCCCGATACCAACTAGCATGTTGGGTTGAGCACTTGAGCTGCTGCACGACTGAAAACACTAATTTGGAAATCAGAAATTAGGCCGGAATTAGGTTGCCATTGCTTTGGTCCAAATATGAAGTGAATAGACTGAGGAGACTTGCGACTCTCCTACCCGGAATTGGGCTCTCTTCACGGAGGCCCATAGGTACACAGAAGGTGAGTTGTCGGCAATAAGCCCAAGCCATGACTGCAAAGAACTAGGCCCCTTTCTTGGACTTTTCTCTTTTCTTTTTCTTCGCGGAATTGTCAATGCATTGGGCAAACCGATTTACATATGATAAATATCTAAAATTCTTAGGCACAGAAACCGGATCAAGGGATCTTAGGAAATTATTACTTTTTGGTATATTTTGTGGGTATAATTGGATCGAGGTCGACGACGCTCCTTCTTCGTCGGTTTTGTGTTCCTTCATCTTATGCTCCTAAACCCTTTTTTTAAAAAACTTTATTTATTATTTTCTGTAGGAAAGTGTGCAGGCTCCTAGCAGTCGCTTTTTTCTTGGCATAGGCTGACAAAGGGGCCAGCCCATGCTGTCTTTCTTTCTGGTGTCCAAGCTTCATACTAATTTTGGGCTAGAAAATTTAGAAACCTCATTTTAATGCCTCAACCGACTTTTCATAAACACGATGCTATCTTCTTACCAATGTTGGGTCTTGTTCACGTGAATTTATCATATTCTCGGACGCCTGGCTAGAAACGAGCCCACGCCTTGTTAGAAACGAGCCCAGGATGAAGCGGGCCAATTAAACTTATCACGACCTTAGTTGCAAAGTGGTTTTGGGCTTCAGTAAAACAAAATTTCCTGGCACCCTTCTGATTCGGCAGAGTGAGTGCAACTTGTGTCTACAATTCAGCTTGGTTCATCAAGTGTTCCCACTAAATAGAATATTTTCCAGCTTGAACAACTTTTATTGCTCCTCAATATTTTTAATCAAACCTTCAAACTAATGTTTGACTTTTTACAACCAACGTATACAACTGAGGTACATCAAATTTATTTACTTACAAATAATTTTCATAAGTTTCATAAATTTTCTTATTTTTGCTCCTACAAAATTTCTAATGTTTTTAAATAAATCCTACTGTGAAGATCCGTTAGAAAAATAAGTAAAATACTTAAACCCTGATTAGTATTAAATTGACTTTTTTACCCTCTTATAGTAGTAGATAACATATTTGTTGAGATGATGTTTTTCCGTAATTCTAATCATTAGGACTTTTAGTGGAATATATCATTTCAATTATCTGCTGTTAAAAAAAAATAGTGCTCTAATAACAACAAATTATAAGGACAAATATGAACATATATGCTATTCAATATATTTATAAGGAGCTATATGCAATTAATCTCCAAAATAATTTAAAGTTTGGAGATTTCAATTTAAAAAATTGGTTGGGAGGGTGATTTGAAATGGGTATGTGGGCCTACGAGGCTGATGGGCTGTGACAAGGTATGTTTCTCCATTTCGTTGTCAAAGTGTCAAACAAGGATGGAAACGTCAATGGTTAAGGGGATAATTTAAAAATGGAAGGTGGCCATAGTTGGCTAATGGGCCATCGCAGGGATATATATTTCTCCACTCCCTACCCAGGGAGGGATGGAAACATTTATTTTCCATCTTAGTTTGCAATGGGTCATAATTAGGTTTTAATCTGTTAATTGGTTACATTACTGGATATTTTATTTTGGTCTCAGCGAAGTCCACTATTAAATAATCCTTAAACATTCATATTCACTCCAGTCCACGAGAAAATAGACCCAACCAATTGTTGTGGCCCAAATGGCCCGGAGTTTCTTTGACTGGGCTTGGGTTTTTCTAAATGGTCCACAAAATGGCCCGAGTTTCTTTGACCGGGCTTTTGCAACTAATGACCCTAGTTTCTCTTTGACCGGGCTTGGGTTTTCCCAACCACTTTTTTTTTGCGGTAAACTATATGAAAGGTTCATAACGTTTATCCAAGTTTCAACAAAGTTCCTAGCCCTTTTGGATTCACTCCATTGAGTCGGAACTACAAAAGTTCATCCTAAGCCCTCCAATTTGATATGAATTTTTTCCTGCCTTAGTTTTGTTCCTGCAGTAGGAATTGTTTGTTTCAAAGTTTCTCCTTCAATTACCAGTTACCACCAATCATCCTCTCATAATAAACTATCAATAACATTGAAAAATTTATTCTTCCAAAGGTCTGTTTTATTAAAGGGCCATGAGCCAGGAAGATAAGTTGTCCGTGTAAAATTCCCGGCATGGCATGTGACACAGCCCGGCCCACAATCCGGTCTGGGTTCTAAAAGGAATTCCTATTGCGCTATAGTTTGTATTCGATCTTCATCAGAGCATCACAAACTTGACTTCAACAACCCAACCCACTATTCATGCATAAAAGCGCACTGTTTGGGCTGTAGGCCCATAGATTCAGACTTGATTTAGGTAAAGCCTGAAGAAGGCGAAAACTGTTCCAACCTAAATTTGGTAGCTCAAAAATATGCCACAGATTAGTTTTTCAGTACCACTGATGATAAGCAAGTCTATTTTGTAAGCAGGGACGAAGCTATGTAGAGGCCCAAGGTGGCCATGGCCTCCCCTAACTTTTCGATATTTGCTTAATGGTCCTTCAAAAAAAAAATTTGGTGAATTATGGATAGCTTTGGCCCCCTATTTTTTTAATATTTACTTAATAATATGGTACCAACATAATTCTTTCTCTCTTTTCTAATCGGTATTACTCTTTTTATGGGTGAAAATATATTAAAAGCTTCTTGCTGAATATTTTGTAATACATTTCTCTACTCTAAAAATTTTATTTAATAATTTTTAAAATTTTTATTTATCTTATGTGAACTCTTTTATTTGATTAAATCAAGAATTGCACTAAATTTTATAGCTATGTTAATCTTATTTACTAAAATACTAAGAAATTACGGTTAGATTTAGTAAAATTTCTAAATTATTTTACTATAATAATATAAATAAAATAATTAGAAGTTAAACATCTAAAAATAAAAAACATAAAGTTAATACTTTTACATTATTTATTTAATTAATAATTTTTTATTAAAAAATTTTTAATTAAGAAAAATTTTTTTTATTATTTATTACTAAAGTTTCTATTTAAATATATTTTCAAAATTGAATTGAATCCTAGCTTCGTCCCTGTTTGTAAGGTTATTGCTACATATTTAGGGAATTGATATACAAGCAAGCACTTTGAATTACCAACCGTAACATTTGTTGTTCATTCACAATTCATTGTGCCAGACCCACAAGTTCTAGGTGATTGTTTCAAAATTCTAGTGAGCTCATTTTATGTCTTATTGTTACCGAACATATGAATGTTGTGCAAAGAAATAAAACAAGTGACTTTAAAAGAATTGACCTATCCCATGATAAAATATTTTGTTGTACCAATACAGTAAGAATCTATAGTAATAGTAATAGTAATGAAGAAGTTGGCTAAGTAATTGACTAGTCGTTTTGTCGGCCAATTATCTCTCTCTCTCTCTCTCTCTCTCTCTCTCTCTATATATATATATATATATATATATATATATATATATATATATATATATATATATATATATATATATATATATATATATGGTGTACCCAGAACACGTTCTCGGTTAAAATTGGGCCCAAAGCATCGGAAACTCAAATTGAGTAGCCTAGCCCATTAATCCCATTGTTATTCAGTCCAATGGCCTAATCATGTCAATGGCCCATGCCCACTATTCTCATGAGGTCTCTGACCTGAAAATAGGTCCATGCAATCTAGATGAAAAGGTAATGGCGCGATGCAATTTGCTCGTCAATAGCAGGCTCGTCAATAGTTCGATATGAGTTGACTTTGGCCGAAGGCCAACCCAAGCAGCAGCAACAACAACAACAACAATAACAAAAGTTATTTTATTAAGGTGATGAAAAGTAGGATTTAGTTAAACTCTCATCGAAGGCCCAAGGCTCAATTCCAAAATTGTTTGTGGGACGAGCTGGGTCTTTACAACAGTACAATTTTGTTAGGACAATTGATCTTGGGCCATTGAAAAGGAATCTAGCAAGGCCTGGCCCTACATAGAAATTGCCGAGTCAAGTTCAACACCGCCCGCGATCAATCTAGGGTTACACCTGCCACGTCAATGTACGCGTCGAGGTGCTGAAGGGCCCGTCGGGGAAGGGCCGATTAGAGGAGTAGGGCTGACACTCCTACTACAAGGACGGGGTTGATTGAGCCCAATCCTCCAGCCTTCAAAGGCCTTGCCACTAGTGACTGCCACCAAATTTTAGGCCTGCAGGCCTTTGTAAGACAATTTCGGGCCTAGCTACCCGTATTTCAATCTTTGCTATATAGCTAGCTCAGCACATTTCAATCTTTGTTATTATAGACACTATTCGTGTCCACTTCGGCCCTTTGTAATTCTTTACGTGGACTACATCCGACTAAAAACTTTAATGTGTTGGGTTGAGCACTTGAGCTGCATGTAAACTCGAAGTCCTCGAAACCATCCCCGAACGGCCGAACAAGGTTTGACCGGCCTTTTGATATATATATATATTTATATTTTTTAAGTAAAGGCCCATAGGCCTAAAATATGAATTAGGGCAGATAGTAAAGCCGTCAACTTAAACCAGATCCAAATATGAACTGCTTTATTTGACTGAAAATCCTTGTAGTTTTTTAAAAATTTACCCTATACTAGCTTCACCCGGATTGCATTTTCCTAAAGAAGAACCCATAAGCTCATAAAATGCAAACTGAGTGCCCGAACATAGCATGCCCACTCTACTGCTTTAATTTGCATCGTCGCATCCCAGGAAGGATTCTTCTCAATATTCATATGTTCATATGTGCATAAGTAAAAGATAGTAAACTTTTATAATATTGATTTTACTCTTTTAAAAGAGAATATATATTTATTATATATAAACCATATATCTTGGAAAATTATTATTTATTAACAAGAGTTACTATTTCGGACTTTACGAAAAAACATAAATAAATGAGAGTCCCACCATTTTACCGGAGATGGGCCTAATCCGCTCATAAGAATAACCAATAACGGCCTGCTTAATTAAAGATGAATGTGCTGTGTAAATAAAATGGACCTTAACGGGGCGGCCGAGGGGTCAGTACCGTTCGCCCAGCACATTGTTTGCTCTATTTGCCCTTTTGGGTCAAATCGCGGGCCTTTCATTTTAGAAAAAGTGGAAAATAGTAAGTCTGGGGAAGGCCCAAAATAGAAAGTGTTACTATTGGGGCAGAAAATATGTACTGCCTCGGTGCCTCACAAATCTTCCCCCTTTTTATTCAAAAACCCCATAAGTTTGTGTTTTTTTTTTTCCTATTAGGGAGTAATGATGAAAAACAAACTCTTTTACTCTAATAACAGTATATTTGAGTCTTTCTCAAAAAAATAACAGTATATTTGAGTGAGTTTTTAAAAATTAAATTTTATTATTTCACTTAACAATATATTTGAATTTTATCTTAGAAACTTTTTGGTATAATTTAGTAGCATTTTTTTGTGTCCTAATACTTCCTTATTTTGAAATTGGGGCAGTAGAAAGTCAACAAAATTTTCATTTATAAAACTACAATTTTTTTTTTTTTATTGTAAGAATAAACATCCAAAATTTTTATTTATGAACCCAAACCTAAGAGGTAAATAATTTACTCTATTTAAAAAACGATGAATTATTGTTTTTTTACCAAACTTATACATTTTCTATATATCTAAATTTGAAAATATGTACAGTATTAAACATAAAAAATAATTTAATATTTTTTTTAAAAAAATTATTATAATTTTGATATTATAATTTTTCTAATGGTGTATTTAAATTAGATCTGAGTATCTTTTTGGTAGAATTTAATAGCATTTTTTTTGTGCCTTTTATTAATTGGGACATTAAGAAGTAATGAAAATTTAGAAGGTAATTTAAAAAATCTTAATTTCAAATATCTATTTAAAAATTGTACGCTTTAATTAACAAGTTTAATAGAATATGCCCTAAAACTAATTTTATTTGGGGATTAGATGTTCCTGTATTAGAATATATTGACATAAGCTATGTGTCGAAAAATAAGGCGGTGCAAAATTAGAGCCCGCAAGTGAAACTTTCCATTTTAGGGCCATTAACGAGACTTACTATTTCTGACTTTACCTAAAATGGAAAGACTCCGAGATTTTACCCAAAAGGGAAAGGCCAGGCTCAACGTGTAGGCCCATTTAGTTGATCCGGCTCCCGAGTTTTTCCCCTTCCAGTTCCATCTAAGAGGAGGTGTGATGGTCCATCACCCAACGACAACTCGGCCCAAGAAACCCATTTAGCCCATATATTGCTAGGTAAATATGCGTGAAGACGCCCTCAAGTATTGGCCTTTTCTGAAAGAGACCTTTTAATTATTTTCTTTTTCTCGACTCCTTTTTTATCTTTTTATTTTTAGATTCTTATATATTTAAATTTATTTGACCAAAATCACCCTACCTCAGGGGGAAAAAAATCAAAAGCTAAAAGGATCTCAGTCAAAACCCCCGCCAAAAAAAAAAAAGAAATCAAATTTGAGGGTGTAGTGCACTATAAAATACGAAGTAAACTATACAGTATATTATAATGTACAAAGTACAGTATATATATACACGTATATGGTAAATGGTGCTAGGAACGGCCCACGCATACAGCGAGATGGGCTTGGTTAGTATTATATTTGGGCATAATAGGCCAAAATTTCATAATGGGCCGAGCAAGGCCCAGCGCTGGTTGGGCTGTGTTTCATTGCCGGGAAATGGAAAGTTTCACCCGTGGAGCTTAACATAATGCCGTAGCTTCTTTTTTTTTTTTTTCTTTGTTGAAGTCACTCTTTCTTTAAATAATAAAAAATAGATACATTTAAACAAATTTCATGGGATTTTTCTTTTTTAGTTGTCTAAATCAAAAAAAAATGTTGAGGACACTCCATGGGTTTTTTTTTTTTAATTTTTTTTACTTTTTACTTTTTATTTATTTTAAGGTACATTGTTTTAATATAGACAACACAATTTGTAATTAGCTTTGTAAATTTCATGTAATTGATTTGTGCTTCTAATAAATCATTAAGTGTTATTTTCTCGGTATTCTCTCAAATTGTAAATATTAAAGTCGAATATATTATTCCATCATAAATATATGCTACTTGTCTTTATATACCAAATATATAAATATTTTTTAATAAATTAAGGAGATATACAGAATGAAATATTCATGAGTTCGAATAAAACCTATAATAATTACATAACAAAAAACATGATTTTCTCGAAATTTATCTACATTTTATCACTCTTCGAAAAAAAGAAAAAGAAAAAAAAGTGCACACCTACACTATAAATGGTACAGAGGAGGGGGAAAAGAAATTAAGGAAAAGGAAAGGGGGAATTTGCAAAAGTAAAACTTTCCATTTTCGGGCTATAAACAAGAGTGCTATTTCCGACTTTGCCTAAAAAGAAAAGTCCCGCCAGTTTACCGCACGGAAGGGAATAATAAGAGAATAAGAGATAGGCCAAATCCGGCCCATAATAGAAAATGGATCTAATATAGGCCCACTAATTAAAAATAGTAACTCTCGTGAATTTGCCCAAAATGGAAAGTCTCACTGTTGGGGCCAGAAATATATACTGGCTTATAAATTTTTTTTTGTTTTTCTTTTTTAATAACGAATAAGATTTTTTTATATTATAGCCTCTTAACTTAAAAATAGAAAAAAAATTTGAAATCAAATAAAAAATCTTGATACAAATCAAAAAGAAAAATCCCGTGAGTTTTCTTCAAATTTATCTATTTATGATTGCTCAAAAAGGAAAAAAAGTGCCTCAACAAAAGAATTTTTAAATAAAGCAAAAAAAAAAAAATTCCCGTCTAATATTAAGCTCGGCAAAGGGAAAACTTTCCATTTTGGGGCTATTCACGAGAGCTAGTATTTCTGACTTTACCTTAAATGAAAAATTCTGTAATTTTTACCAAAGGAAGGTTAATGGAGCTGGGCCAATCCGGCCCATTAAGGGAAATGGGTCTTTTAACGGCCGAAAAGTTCAAGGGACGATAAGCTGTTTCAATAAAATGGGTCTTAACGGGCCGGCCTAAGGCCCCATCCCTTTCGCCTAACACACAGCTTTCTCCTTTTGCCATTTTCGGTAAGCTTTCCATTTTAGGTAAAGTCGAAAATAGTAACTCTCGGGAATGAAAAGTTTCACTTTTGTGGCCTGAAATAGATATGGGTCATAAGTTTCTTGCCTTTTTTTTTTCCTTCTTCTTTTAATGCATGGAAATTTCTTTTTGGAGAAACAATATCAAAATGGGAAGATTCACTACAATTTTTTTTGTTTTTTCTCTTTAATCAGAATGTAAATAATAAAAGAGAGTCAACTTTTAAAATTTTGATATTATAATTTTTTTCTAACAGTGTATTTAAATTTGATCTGAGTATCTTTTTGGTAGAATTTTTGTGCCTTTTATTAATTGGGACATTAGAAAATAATGAAAATTTAGATGGTAATTTATAAACTTTAAATTTCAAATATCTATTTAAAAATTGCACCCTTTAATTAACATGTTTATTAGAATACTCCCTAAAACTAATTTTATTTTTGAGGATTACATGCTCCATTTGTACAATATATTGATATAAGCTATGCGTTGAAAAAGAAAAGGGTGGCAACTTAGGATCGGCAAGTGAAACTTTCTATTTTGGGGCTATTAACGAGACTTTCCATTTCCGACTTTACCTAAAATGGAAAGGTTCTGCATATTTTACCAAAAACGAAAAGGGGAATCTGAGCTGGCCCGTTTGTTACTGGGCTAAACGTGTGGGCCCATTTAGTTAGAGGAGGTGTGATGGCCCATCGCCCAACAACAAATCGGCCCAACAACCCATTTTATCCCACATCCATTTTTTTCTAGGTAAATATGCATGAAGCCCCTCAAGTATTGGCCTTTTCTGAAATAGATCTTTTAATTAATTTTCTTTTTATTGAGACCCCTCGACTTATTTATCTCTTTTATTATTAGATTCTTGTATATTTAAATCACTCTACCTCAGGAAAAAAAAATTCGAAAGCTAAAAGGATCTCAGTCACCCCCCCTCCCGCCCCCCCCCCCCCCCCCCGCCAAAAAAAAAAAAAAAGAAATCAAATTTGAGGGAGTGTAGTGCACTATAATATACAAAGTAGACTATACAGTATAATATAATATGCAATGTACAATATAATATATATGTATATGGTAAATGGGCCTACGAACGGCCTACGAATAGAGTGAGATGGGTCTTGTTCGTATTATATTTGGGCTTCATAGGCCGAATTTCCTAATGGGCCTGGTTAGGCTCGGCGCAGGTTGGGCTATATTACATTGTCGGCAAAATTGTGGGATTTTCCGTTTTAGATAAAGTCGGAAATAGTAACTGTAGTCAAAGCTCCGAAATAGAAAGTTTCACCTGTGGAACTTAACATTATGTCCTAACTTAGTTGTTGTTTTTTGTTTTTTGTTTTTTATTGTTTTGTTTTTTTTTTATTTCTATTCTTTGGTTAATGCACTCTTTCTCTAAGCAATCAAAAACAGATACATTTAGAAAAATCTCACGGGATTTCTCTTTTAGGTTGTCTAAATTAAAAATTAAAAATAAAAAATGTAGATAACACTTAGTGTTTTTTTTTTTCTACAAATTTTATCCTTTGTTCTTTTCTAAGGTAAGAGTCTTTAATATAGACGATACAATTTCTAATTAGCTCTGTAAATTTTATGTAATTGATTTATACTTCTAATAAATTATTTAGTGGTATTTTCTCGGTTTTCTCTCAAATTGTAAATATTAAGATCGAATATATTATTTCACTATAAACATTTGCTATCTCTCTTTATGTATCAAATATATAAATATTTTTTTAATAAATTAAGGAGATATAAGGAATAAAATGTTCACGAGTCTAGAATAATTACATAACAAAAATACATGATTTTCTCTAAATTTATCTACATTTTATCACTCACAAAAAAAAAAAAAAAAAAAGAGCACACTTACACCGTACACCGCACACCGCACACCATACACGGTACACGGAACACAGGAGGGGGAAAAAGAATCTTTAGTGAAAAAAAAAAAGTTAAAAGGATCTTAGACTTTGATGTATACCGTACTTTTACTTCTTTTTAATTTTTTTTAATATTATATTTTGATATATTTAAATTTATTTGACCTCATAAAAAAAAGGTTAAAAGGATTTTAGTCAAAAAAAACAAAACAAAAAAAAAAAATCAAAGTTGAGGGAGTGTACTACATTATAATATAAAAAGTATACTATACAGTACACTAATATATACATAGTACAGTATAACATACAAGTATACGGTAAATGGGCCTAGGAACGGCCCACGCATGGAAGCAGATGGGCTTCAATTAGTCTTATATTTGGTCTTAATAGGTCGAATTTTTACAATGGGCCGGGGTAAGGCCTGCACAGGTTGGGCTATTTTCCATTTTCGGTAACATGGCGGGACTTTCCTTTTTAGGTAAAGTCGGATATAGAAGTCTCGTTAATGGCGAAAATGGAAAGTTTCACTTTCAAGCTTAATACTATGCTGTAAATTGCGTTTTTTTAACTTCCCCCCCTCTTGTTAAGGCACTTTTTCTTTAAGCAATCAAAAATAGATTTAATTTGGAGAAATCTCACAGATTTTTTTTTATTTGTTGTAATTAAAAATAAAAAATATGGAGAAACTCACCACAATTTTTATTTTTTATTCTTTTTGAGGTAAAAGGCTATTATATAGATAACACAATTTATGATTAAACTTGTAAATTTTATGTAATTAATTTATGCTTCTAATAAATCATTTAGTGGTCCTTCCTGAGTGTCCTCTCAAATTGTAAATATTAAGATCATTTAGTAAACAAAAATTAAATTCATACTTTCAAGTTTGTAAGAAAGTCTTCACATGGACCTTCTCAAAACATAAATATAAAGAGCTATCAATGAGCAAAAATTATATTTATACCTTCTAATTAAAAAAATTTTACACGGAATGAGTTATTTGTCGATTAATATTGAATAACTAATTTCGATAAGGCCTCAGGTCTTATAAAAATGATTTATTCAACATAATATGTATTTAACACGATTGTAAGTAAAAAATTTAAAATTTAAGGTTTTGATATTCATATGTTGTAGAATAGTATATTTTAATTTATGAAATAATTTATCTATTATGAAAAACCCGGTTTGAAGGTCAAATATATTATTCCATTATAGACATATGTTATCGTCTTTATGTACGAAATATATAAATAATTTTCTAATAAATTAAGAAGATATAAGAAATAAAATATTCATGAGTCCGAATGAGGCCTACAATAATTACTAGGTAGGCTATGATTTAGGCTTTACCAATGTCGGACAATCATTAAGGTTAAATACAAAATCTTAGAAATAAAAATAAAACAAAAGTGAAGTGAAACAGGTAGTAGGACCGCATACGCGACCGCCTGCCCAATCTGGCTCGGCTCATTCTGTGTGTGCGTCATTTCGTCGAGAACGTTACTCTCGTATTCTCCCAAACAACTAATTTGAAAATGAATGAACGTACAGAGTGCAACTAAAAGTCCCTGGTTTCTAATGTGAGATTAAATCTCACATATAATCACTTGAATAGGGACTTTCAGGCAAGGTCCAAAAAGAGTTTGATTGCCTAGAAAGCGCATGGGCTAAATTAAAAATTTAAATCAGATATTTTAAAAATTAGTACTAACAGGAGTTAGAGAGCTCGTTGAGGGAGGTCATCCTTATTTCTTTCATATGGTAGATTGAGCTTCTTGATTTCTATTTTTGCAAATAAAAATTTTTTTTAGTAGGAAAGGATGTAACACACTAGTCTTTTGCAAATTGCGGAGTCATAATGAGAGAAATAATATTTTGTACTATTTTTGAGGTTTTGATTAAGTTTGAGGGCTTGGAAATATTTTGTGGCTTAATTAACACAAAAATGAACTCCGAAGACAAAAATCTACAAAAATTATAGTTTTAGTATTATATACCAGTACTAAGTGTGGGTATCGAAACTCATCAGTTGAAGACTGGAGTTAAAAACTTCTAGATTTTACCGAATTTGTCCGGATACCAGTACATATATACTGTAATACTAGAGTAATAGTACTATGTAATAAAGTTGTGCTAGATAACACAATATAGCTCTATTAGACTATTACTGTAGTGCTACTATCACTATAGTACCGTAGTATATTATAGTTTCAATACTGTAGTTCTATAATACGACGATACAAAAGTCCCCGAGAACAAGTTCTGATCCATACTTGATAAGGTAAAATATTTACCATTAAATTCCAAGATATAGATATGTACTAAAATCACCACAACCAATCTTAAAACTTAGCATTTTTTAATGTCTTCGTAGCTTCCAAAGAAATAGCTATTATCTTTTTTGACAAAATTCCCTACTAAGCTTCCCTATTTAACAATTTTCTATACAAATTCACACTTACTAAATTTCACAAATTCACACTTCTAAATCCATGATTTGGAGGAATAAATAAAAATCAGATTCCACAGTTAGTGGATGCTATCAAGAATGACTTCTCAAATCAATCAGTACAAATTGAATAAATTGTGCTAACCAGAACTTCTTTTATGTTTTGCTCCTATTTAGTTGGAATGTATATGATTGTGTGTATTATACAAGTAATTAGATACCCTTAAAATGGATTACAGGTGTCGTTATCTTACAAATCGCCGGTATTATAATTTTTAAACAATATTTGTCTCTGCTCTCTAAGGGACGAGGTCACGAGGCAACATGACGAGTATACTGTGGCATTTCTATATGCTACATAGAATCGGGCTAATATGATTTCATAAACTTATTCAGCTTAAAATCCGATGAAATAAAGTCCAAGTACCAATACGACTGGATCTAAATTTATCATAGCTTTTTAAAGTTGGATTAGTTATCAACGAAGTTTTTATGGAAAAAGAGTTGTCTCACACCGGCAACAATGTGATTTGCGAAAATTGAATATAAAAAGATCACTAGCTAATTGATATGTTGCCATTTTCCGCTTTGTAAATTGTAAAGTAAAATTATATGTTAAATGTGAAGACCGTTTGTGGTTTTTTTTTTTGGAGAAAAATGTGAAGACCGTTTGTTACTATCACACATATTGTAATGCAATTTGGAAGTATACTTTGTAAGGCAATTGGGAAGTATATTAAAAAAACAGAGGAAGGAAATTAAGAGAACTACTATTACTAAGCTTTCCATAGATGTATCGCTCAACAGTAGATCTACAAAGATGGAAGAAGTAGGGCGAACACGGGAAGTCGGAAAAAATAGAAAAAAGAAGAAGAAGAAGAAGAAAGGTCTAGAGAAAGGGAGACCAGAAATTCGATAGAGCTCCTAAACCGAAAGCCTATGATGCATGGATGCGATCGGATAGCGGATTGTAGCGTCTGCTAGTGAACGAGATGTGTACGGCCTCGGGTCCGAAGCCTGAGCCAGTGAAGGATCTCGCCAAACACAAGTTCGACGTTGTCGTCGGGCTCCCCGATGAGCTGATGCCACATGCCTGGGTAGACCCGGAGGGTTTTGTCCTTGCTGGAGGCGCGGCGGAAGAGGTCCTCGACACAGGCGGGATCGCAGACGACGTCGTCGCCGCCGTGCACGATCAGAAGCGGCAGCGTGACCTGCTCGAACTTGGCCTGCACCTCGCGGCACACGCGGAGCAGCTCCAGCGCCGTGGCGGCGCGAGGCCTGGCGACGGTCCGGCGGGGCTGGACAGCGCCAGCTTCCGCTTGCACTCGACCTTGAAGGAGAGGTCCGGGATGGAGCCCCGGGTGAAGGCCACGCGCCACGTGGGGGCGACGGCGGCGGCCAGCCACAGCAGGTGCTCCAGGGGCCAAGGCGGCTTGAACTTGGGGCTGATGCCGCACATGGCGCCGTTGAGCACCGCGCCGTCCCAGCCCCTCCCCGTCCCCCGCAGGTGGATGCGCAGGGCGATCGCGCCCCGAGCGACTCGGCGTAGAGAAAGCAGGGCAGCGAGGGCGGGTAGTCGGAGCGAAAGGAGTCGAAGAAGGCCACGCAGTCGTCGACGACGGGCTCGATGTCGGGGATGTGGTTGGCGAGGCCGTCGGAGAAGCCGTGGCCCTGGTGGTCGAGGGCGCCCACGGCGAACCCGGCCTTGGCGAAGTGCACCGCCGTGAGCTGGACCATCCAGCTGGACTCCCCGTGAAGCCGTGGATGACGCCGATGGTGCCCACGATCTCGGCCGGGGGGAGGGGGGCCCAGCGCTGGGTGAATATCCGGAGGCCGCGGGGATTCACGAAGGAGGACGAGGAGTGGGAGATGGAGTGGCGCGCGTAGAACTCCGGAGCGCTCAGCCGCCCGAACGGGCTCCGCTCGTCCGCCTCTGCTACAGGGTGAACCATCGATCGTCTTATATCTCTCCTCTCGTGGCCCGTAGCCGTACTTGGGATTAATATTCGGCAATTTTTTAAACAAGAGGAGGAGGAGGAGGAGGAGGAGGAGGAGGGGCAAAGATGATGATGGGCGCTGAGCGTTAATTATCTGGGGAGGGATCCATTGGATTTGGAGGGTAGCAGGATAAGTGCCTAGGGCTGGAATGGGCGGCTCGAATTTCTCGCCTGCGCGATGGATCGTCTGGATTTTCTTATTTAATAGGACTACTCGAACATCAAAATGGTATTGCGACGGGGCGTCGGAGGCGCCACCCACCAACCTGCTACCTACTTCCCACTTTCATTCTTTAACTACGGTCCTCGTCGAGGGACCGCGTACATTTATTTTCGTGTGACTCTCTCCTCCCTAAGAGCAACCTTTCTCTGTCCCAATTAAATTCGGGTAGCTAGAATAGTAACCAATTCATATGGGACAGCTGCGCGGTAGTTACTTGGCTGCAGTGGTGGTTAATGGAAGAAGTGATAGCAAAGTTGATGGGGTTGATGCCGATATTCATTGGTGCACTGGTGGCATACTGGCATTGCCTCGGTGGTGCCAGCAGGTGGTGGCGGCGACAGTTTGCCAGAAAAAGCAGGTTTTGGGATTCAAGGGATTTTGAATCACTCCCAAAACTTAAATTCACGATAAATACTATTTAATCCATCCAAATCTAAAATTTGATCTGTATTTTTGAAATCTACCCCTGGATTTAGTTAATCAATTCAGTTTCTAAAGCATACAAATTTTTAAGAGTGTTTTTAACAAATTGTAAATTAAATTGTGACTTTAGTCACGATCACCACCGATGTAGGTTTGCAAATTTATTTTATTTTATTTTTTTTTGAGAGAAATGTAGCATGTTATCTACTTTATTTATTTCATTTAAAAAATAAATTTAGCTGAAAATATAAATCAACTATGATTCGAATCTCGGTGTCGAGTACCAACCACTAGATTTTTTGCCACTTGCGCGAGGGATGGCCGGTAGGTTTGGAAATTTATTGTTAGCTGAAATGCTGCATTTACCTAGCTAGCATTGCTGTTCGCTCCTCGAGGGAAGAATGAGACAGGCCCGCTGAATGGGAAAGGCTTAAACTGTGGTATGTAGAAAATAGTGTTTCCCCCTTTCAACGTAATGTTCTATTGGAACAATGCTTGCTGCTTGTACAACGGACAGACTGGACAGTCAGAAAATTTTGAGGGAAAAATATTCAATCGAGTTTCACACCATGGTAAGATGCAGACAGGAATTATCACGCCATTGATTTGTAATTGAGCTAGAATCTTAGGGCCCATTTAGATCGCCATTTATAATATATTTTAAAATTTAAATAAATTTTTATATTTTAAATTAAAATATTATTATTTAATTTAATTTAGATAGTTATAAAAGGTATTAGTGAAATAGTAAAATTACTAGATATATAGAAATATTGAATTATTATGAATTAGGAGGTATATATATATTTTTCTTATATATTCGCTGACTTATTTTGAACCATAAGACCGCTCTCGCAAGAGTAATGGATGACCCTGTCGATCGTCGTTGCATTTTTGTGCAGATTGGATTGCACGTTGCCTGATTTTTCGCCTTTTGGGATGCATACTTTTTAAGCGATCGAGGCGTGAAATTAATGGAAGGAGGCATTAATTCGTCACTTTCTCTGGTTGTTGGATGCAAACCGGAGAACCAAATAGAAAAGAATGCGGTAGAACACCGCCCAGCCCAGCAGATAGAGCACCATCTTCCACTTGTCGGACTCGTTGAGGCTGATAGACATCTGGCGTAGGATGTCCTCACCCGCGACGGCTCTGCCGATCAAGTCGTGGGCGAAGGTGCGGTTCGTCTGGAACTCGTTCATGAGCAGCCCTTCGTAGGGGTACTTCATGGTGGAGACGGCGTTCATCCACTTCCAGCCCCGCGGGATGCTGTGGCTGCTGAGGAAGTATCCGCAGAACAGGAAGAAGAGCGCGGTGAAGGCGATGACGGCCGCATACCCGAGGATGAAGTTGGGGACGACGGAGCTGACGAAGACGACGAAGGAGTTGGTGGACAGCAGCGACATGTAGAGCATGACGAGAAAGTAGAGGAAGCTGCCGCGGAGGCCGAGCGCGAACCAGACTATGCCGGCGTAGGTGGTGGCCTGGAGGAGGAGGAAGGGGAGGTAGGTGACGAGGCCGGCGGCGGCGTAGGCGGAGGCGCGGTAGGCATTGTGGGAGGTCTCGCGAATGAAGATGAAGCGCTCCTGGATGAAGGCTGGGACGGCGTCGTTGGAGGAGAAGAAGAAGAGGCAGACGGTGAAGATGAAGAAGCTGAGGCGGTTGGTGATGCCCTGGGGTTGTCCTTGGGCTTGAGGAACATGGTGGCCATCATCAGGCCCATAACGGTCAGCACCATCTGGCGGGACAGAAACAGCTCCGGCGTGCGCCAGATGTTGGTGAAGTTGCGCCGCATCAGTATCCACACCTCCCTGCCGTAGGAGTTGGCGAACTTGGGGCCCATGATCGCCTGCGAATATTGCGCGCGGCCGCCCCGCACGTTCGGGCTGTGGTAGTCATCCTCGTTCACAGTGTAGTCGCTGCTGTGGGGCGTCGGCGTGCTCGACAGGATCTCGTGGGAGTAGGCGTAGTAGCCAGGAGATAAGTTGAGACAAATTAACTAATTAATTAATTAATTAGATTAATCAATTAATTTGGGTATATATATATAATGATAAATATATAAAGTATGTATAATAAATCCAATTAATTTAATTATCAAAAGCACTTAGTAGTATGTATGTATGTATGTATATAATAATATTATAAGCGCGCACGTACCTTGGAGGATTCTGTGGCCTTCTTTGCTGATCCCTCCTCTGCCGCTCCATGGGGACTTGGACGATCCCCAGGGGCTCCTCAAGCTGTGGTCGAACTCATCTGCAGCTGCCCCTCCTGCGTGGCTATGCTGGAGACTAGGGCGACGACCTGCTGCGGAATCATCAGCCGGCGTGGGAGGGACGCTGGAGGCGACAGAGTAGGGGCCGCCGCTCTCGGCGGAGAGGCGTGGCGGCTTCAGCCCGGTGAGGCAGAAGTCGGCGAGCGCGGCGACGCCCATGTCCGACTGGTCGTACTCCTGGATGACGTCGAGCAGGTACTCGATGGAGTTCTCCCCCTTGGGAACCTTGCAGCCCATGCGGCCCAGGTGGGGGCCCACGTCCTTGGGAGGGCCGATGAACATGAGCTGCCCCCGCGCCAGGATGATGAGGTGGTCCAGCAGCATCTGGATGCGGTAGGAGGGCTGGTGGATGGTCAGGATCACGGTGCTACCGGAGCGGGCGATGTGGTGCACCCTCTCTATCACGCTGTGCGCGCTCGTCGAGTCCAGCCCCGACGTGGGCTCATCCAGGAACAGCAGCGCTGGCCCATGAATGATGTCCACCCCGATCGACACGCGCCGCCGCTCCCCGCCGGACACTCCGCGCGTGCCCTCGTCGCCGATGTACGTGTTCCGTGATGACTATAATTATAAATCGTGCATGCATATATTGGTTCATGCAAGGTAATCAGGCTAACGATTTTTTTGGGCTCGGAAGTCAGTCGATCAATCAAATTAATGTGCAGCACTTTAGCTTGTCAACTAAAGCAATTAATTAAAAGTAATTACCGTTAAGCCGAGCTGCTCGATGAGCTTTTCCACCTTCTCCTTCTTGTCGGCATAGGAGATGGAGCCGAGGCGGAAATCGGCTGCGAACATGAGGGTCTCGTAGACGGTGAGCATGGGGAAGAGGCGATCGTCCTGCATGATGTAGGCGGAGGTGCGCTTGACGACGGCGGGGCTCATCTCGGTGCCATCGAGGGACACCTTCCCTCGGAGGCTGCCGCTGGCGATGCGGCCGGCCAGGCCATCCAGGAAGGTGGACTTGCCGGCTCCGCTGGGCCCCATCACGGCAGTGACGCATCTCTTTGGGGCATACCCTGTGATCCGGTGCAGCAGGTCCACCTCCTGCGATGCCCATTCTCCGTCTGCGGCCTTCTGCTTCTTCTTTACGGTGTAAGTCAGCCCGGAGAACTCCAGCCCACCCGTGAAACTTTGAAGGGGGCTTTATTCCTCCAATGTCGATCACCGTCTCCCTTCTTCCCGTGCCCTCGTGCTTATGAGCCATCTTAACGAACTAATCTTGTTTGCTGCAGGCGCTCTAATTGCTGCAGGCCCTCCAAGGGAGGGGAGGTGATTCCAATACTAGGAGAGGCACGGGGTCATTGTACAATCCGTCGACCCCTCTAAAATTGTTTGGTTCGCCAAGGCAAAGGGTCTCTTTGGTTGTACCGTAGTAGTTTTCGTAGAGCAATTTGAGGGAGATTTTTCGGTGAAAGCTACTGCGACTTGTCCCGCGTAATCTGTGCCAGATAGATAAGATCAGGTTTAGATCAGGACCGAGCATACTGAAAAGCCCAAGCCTCAACTGAATTATTTAGGACTGCATCGTGGAGCCACCCTGGCTGTAGATATGAATCTAGCAGTATTCTAGTCCTCCCATCTCTCTCATCTTTTCTTCCTTTCCGCCCCTGCCGTTGAGCGAGAATTTGCTCCGATATGCAGAGGGCAGGCTTCTAACCCGCCGGCACCCTTTGTACATATGGGCCTCCCAACAGAACCTTGAATTTTTCATGCACTAACGTAACAAGTTGTTGGCACAAATAATATTTCAATCATTAACTGAGAATATAACAACATTGTGGATCCACATTGAAAGCTTCCAAGTGCAAGAAAATGTTTTCACCACCAAGCAGTAGATATTCACCAGCGGCACACCTGCAGCACACCATCCTTGTACTAACAAATCCTCAAATCTCAGAAGCTCAACTAAAAAACGCCTCAAGAAGAAGCTTGCAACTTCTTTTCCTTTTTCTTTTCTTTTTTTACCCTCAAGTAACCTTCTCCGACTAAGACTAGTAAAACGAATGCCAAGCAGCAGCAGCAGTAGGAAGTTGAAAAAAGCAAAAAAGAAAAAAAAAAAAAAAAAAAAAAGGGCGGGCGCGGGGGGGGGGGGGGGTGTCTGAAGTCTGAACATGCAGTAAATTGAGAGAGAGAGAGGGAGGAATTTCTAACAACATAAAATCCTCTTTTATGATCACACTTGCGTACTAACAGACACGGTATTATACTTTCTCAAGGAAAAAAAAAAAAAAAAAAAAAAAAAAAAAAGGTATTATAGTCAAGCCCTAGTCTTACATCAAAAATAACATATTGCAACATGCAATGTTAAATGGCAGAGAAGACATGTTCCACGGACTGTAAGATGCTGGCCACATCAAACCTGAAGTTTCTGAAGCTTTTACCAGGACCAGTGTCGTCGTTTCGAGGTTCAGATCCCATTCCGACCAATGAATTCTCTGAAACTACTGCACCTCCCAATGAATTCTTCGCCTTCGACTCTGATGTGCCTGGCCAATTTCAGAACAGTAACTACCAGTGCAATCACATTTGAAAATAGAACATAGAGATTATAGAAAGAACATGACTAATGAGCAAAACTCCGTTGGAGAAACTCCAGCAGTTGCAATCTGATTCATAAGTTGATCTCTATACAAGCAGTTAGATGTAATAGCCGGTGTACTACCTTGATATGCAAGCTCATGCAAACTTTGCCCAGTCTAGGTCAAAAGTTTTATTTTACCCCATTGAAAGAGTGATGCTTTGACCTACTCAGTTGCACTTGAGTCGAGCATAATATGAGCAGTATAGGCCAATTTTGTCTCATAACCGGTGTTGCATCGCATACAAAATCGGTATATTTGGATTGTCTGCGATCATCTCTCCTCAGTTTCATATACCTAAAGAATCTATAATCTGAAATTGGCTTCACCTGAAAACCTGTAGTTTGGAAGGCTTGCTAAAATAGCAGCAGTTCTATCACAAGGAAAAGGAACATGATTACAATTTTGTGTTAAACACCATTGTACCTGCCAACTTTATTGAATTTCACCAAAAATGATCTTCCATTCAATTATTCCATTTCTCACAAGTGGATACAAAGTATACTTAACTTCCTTGATGCTAGTTATCACAAAAAGATCCATTAGCTACTTCACCCATCTGGGAATTGCATTTAGGAATGGCTTTTTACGTAAATAATTGATTTAGATAATTGATTTAGTCATATGACCCTATAAATTTCCAAGCTGATAGTAAGATTCCCTATGCAAAATAAATAGTGTAGGGCAAGTCACAGCATTCGTGCAATAGTTCACCATTAGACCATTGAAATCCTCAATAGTATCTTTTATAAACAACTGAACTACTTCTTTCGCTTTCACCACTCAAGAATGAGAAAGAATGAAGGTACAAACCTCTGACAGAAGAATCTAACTTCTGAACCAGTGTGGGATGATGTGCTGCAATCCATGCTTTTAAAGCTCTAAAAGCCAAAGTCAATAAAAAGGGGGAAGGAAGTAAGATACCCAAAACAACGAAAATTTCAGCAGTATAATTTTTATGAACTAGAAGTCTAACAGTCACTGACGTTAGAAATGGAGCAACCATGTAGAGCTTTAAGCCATTCACTCCACGTGATATTGCATCATCACCAGCTGGCTGAAGGTCATCGATCCTGTGCCATGAGATTTCCTGTCCGTATCTAAGGGATACGTTAGTTCTTAGCACTCTATTAATTTATATATTAACTATAAAGAGAAGTACAACTTGCATTCAACTCAAAGAAAAATAATACTAAATTACAGAAGTCATGAACAAAAAAGTAGCAGGGAAGATAGAGACAGATAATTCAGCAGCAGAAGTGGGACTGACCTAAACAACAGTAACACATTAGATATTGAATAATGGTTATCTATTGCAGTAGTCTTTATGGGAGAAGCTTGATAAATATGGACTATACGTTTCAGGGAGCCAAAGCAAGGTTCCTTCTTGGTACAGATTTCCTTTTTTTCTTTTTTTTTTTTTGGTTCCCAGATCGTGGATCAACTAAAACTGCTTCCTTAGCAAAGTCTGTTGAAAGAACGAAATTTCTGGTTATGCAAATTCGCCTGCAAAACCTTGGGACTGTTTGCTTTGGTGGAGCCTTAGCAGAAGAGCTAGTTTAGTAGAGAGCTGGAGTACCAATAGCTTATTCACTAAAATCTTGAACAGATTCTAGCTGCAGTTAGAAGGTTCAAAATTGAGTTCATTCTAACCCCCTCCCACAGGAAAGCTCCTGTGCTCTCGTTTGCTAAATGTCTAAGCTTAGCTACTACTTCGCGAAGCAAAGAAGTTGCTCGAAAATCTGGGCTAGGCTAAATAGGCACCTATTGGATTAAGACAAGGATCTAATTACCCAGGAATGGAGTTGGGCTGATCACTGGCTGGCACACTATAACATGCTGCCATGCCATGCCGATATATGCCGTTGACACAATACCTGTGTGCTAACACACTTTGGTATTAAAAATTTATTTTCTTTGGCACAGTATATCCTCACTTTTCATAGGTGCAAGAAAAAAAAGATTTTTTCAACAGTCTCTACAAAGGAAAAAGAAAACAACAGCACAAGCCAATTAAAATCCAATCAAATGAGAACATAACATGATGGCCTACCTTCCTTTTACTAGAAATAACCCTTCCTTTCACTCTTCCGAACTTCTATCTAAGGGCCACTTATAATAAGTGTTGACCTTAGAAACATTCTAACAAGGTAGCCTACTAAAGACCTTTAAGAGGCAACAAGTACCTCCTGACAGATGTGCAATAGAGCAACTGGCATAAGATAGTGCTTTAATTCAAGAAAAATCATATGTTAGAAGGCTAGAGTATGCATCTCATCATTATTCTCCACATTAATATATGACACACAACTAAGGGGCCGTTTGGTTCAAGGTTTGTAATATTCCGAGAATGTTGAATTTTTGTTATATTTGGAATGGCAAGTTTGTTACTAACTTATCATGCCATTGGGGGTGGGAGGTTGTTAAAAATTAGTATATTTTTGTTAATGGACTAGTAACGATTCCCGTCAAGCATGTAAATGAGAATACCTCCTAATCCATGATAATCTAGTATTCCTACCGTCTAGGAATCTACAATGATTCGTCTAATTCACTAACACCCTTTACAACTACCCAACTTGCGTTGAATGGTAATAATTTGGATATTTCAATAGAAATATGGAGGATTGCTTGAATATTACAAACTGTGAACCAAACAAGCCCTAAGTACTATTGATACTCAACCATCAAAAATGATATAAGCTACCAGACAGACAAAGGAATTTTTCACTTATGTTAAAATAATTGTGAAGGGCCTGTCCAACTCTAATTTCCGAAAGAACTCATTGTGGCAAATTTATTATATCTTATACCATTGTTGGTTGACTTGGATAACTTGAAAACTATATTCAGCAAAAGAAATAAAAAAAAAATTACATACACTGATCTCCTTTTTTGTTAAAGGAGCAAAAGCAGTATCATCTTTAACCCCAGTTATAATGTAGAGTCGGACCCTTTGTTGTCCAATTACAACTTCTATATAGTCATCCATTTTCAGAAGTTTGGAAAACCTGCATTGGTTGTGCATAGATGCAAGGCAAACTGATCAAGAAGAATTCCCCAATGAACAACAGCACAAAGAGTGATGCTAGGTGTACACCCCAAAGGGGTGTACATCTTACAACCCCACCCATCCTTGGGTGGGGTGTAATTCACCAGTCACATCATGTGACTGGTGAGTAAATCCCTACCCTAGGATGGGTAGGTTGTAAGATGTACACCCCTTTTGGGGTGTACATCTAGCATTTTCCCAGCACAAAAGAACCAGCAGGCCCTTGTGAACTTGATTCTCACAAATTGGATATGTATAGATCAAAGGAAACAGTGGAAAGAAAAGTTGCAAGAGAATTTAAGCATATAATCAAACATAAGCAACTTATGCTCGTCTTTGATATAAGCATTAGCACTGATATGCCAATATAAGATTACACACCAATACAAAAGAGGCATCACTTATGAAGACTTCAAAATGTGAAGTCACAATTATACTTGATCATTCCAACTGAAATAAATAAATAAATAAAACACTAAAACAGCGAGCCAAAAAGCCAGGAAATCGGTGTGCTCAATTTTTAATAAATAAGTTAAAGTCAAAGTAACTAGAATTTAGTTTGGGTCTACTCAAGTCTACCAATTGAGTATAGTTGTATGAACTCTCGGATCTCTGTGCTGCTGGCACAATCTAGCACAGCCGACACATGCCGCCCGTGCTAATAAGCACGCACCGATCTTGCCAATATACAAAAAGCGTCTGTGCCAAGGCGTGACATTCCATGCATGCTAATGGCACGCTGGCATGCCCATGCCAATGGCACGACAATCCTTCAATGGATTTAAATTAGTTTGGGCTAGATCTTACTTTCAGTTGAATTCCTTTTTGTTTAGAGATTTTGGATTTAGTTACAAATGATTGTTAGATGGTTAAATGGTCAAATAACTAATAATTTTTGGTTATTGTCTTCTTTTGATAGATATTCTTCTCACATGAGCTTACATGCATCACATTATGAGCATCATTATTTCTTTGATTTGCTTTTTCAGATTTGCGTTATATTAGTTCTAGTCAAAAAGTATTAATGTTATAATAGTTGCAATGGATGCTTTTAAATTTACAGTAACAGCACCTAAAGCCCTGTTGACACAATTATTCAGATAATCAAACAAATAAATCAGGGGATCCAGGATAAGTTGGTTGAAGCAACCCTGAGTTAGGCTTATTAATAATTCTGATATGAAGTTTTCAATGCAGAGTATTGAGTAAACAGTTGAGAGGAACTCTCTTTGTTTGTGTAGACGTAGCAACAATTTTGAAGCCCCTGGCTATGAATCTTGGCATATCAAATCAGCACAAAAGAGTATTTCATGGTCAAATCCAAGCAGATTTTGCAGTACAAAACCATAAATTACATGTTAATATAGTGGGTTCTTCTTAAAAGAAACTGGTAAATTGCATTTACCTCTCGAACAGCACAAGTATGATCTTCCTCATCTTTGCTCCGTTTGCCACGAGGAAAACTCCAGCTTGCTCCAGCCTTCCAGCCTTTGACAAGCAAACACTGTAAAATGAAATATATGATATAGCAACCTGGATTGCCAGCTACTGGAAAGTCTCATTCATGGATATAAATGTTTAGAAGCTTCAATTTTACTTCAAATGATAAATGAGGCAAGTCTTCTTCAGATGAACACATTCAAACATCAACTGCTACAAAAAATATATTTTATTAAATAACGGCATATGCAGCATTCCTTCCTTCTTAACTACATCTTCAAATAAAGTCAAACATTAAGCACAATGCAAGAAGTTTGTGGAGATGCTGAGGTGAAAAGGTGACTATTTAAAACAACACGGTATCAAATTTAAAAATAAAGGCACTACTGCTTAGAGAAATAAACTAATCTGCAATCATGAAAACTTTATTTCCATGGTACAAGAACAACTAAAGTTGCAACAAATATTTTATTCAGTAGAACAACTTGGCAACAATTTACTTTTCAGTTCTTCTGAACTAAAATATAGAAAGTTGATAATCTACATTATGAAGTGGACCTTGACGGAAATTATTTTTAATAGAATAAACCGAAGGTTATATGGGGTAGTATACTTGGTAGAAGAACAAATACATATAGTTGCCATCTCATAGAAACAATATATTGCATTTCATGTTCAAATTTCTTCATCACAGAACACTGCATAAAACAGTAGTGTCAAAGACCTCACAAAAAATGCATTCAAACATTCTAAATTATAGAGCCATTAAGCAGCACCGACATATGGTCGATACAAGTGTTACATTGATAGAAGACACCTGTGCTAAAAGACAGATAGTGCAATGCAGGCTGCCAAATTTTGAGCCACCAGAGACAACAAGTAGGGTTTAGACAGAGCTACCTGCTCGCAAATAACTCTAGCTCAAAACTCGGCTTGACAGATGACAACAGCCCACTACATTAGCTCATCCAATTCAGGACACGAGCTTGAGGGTTATTTAGCTCAATCATGTTTGGATTAATAAGGCACAAAATTATAAAAATCTTAATGATTTCCACATGACTATCAAAATTTTCATTAGTCACATCAATTGAAATTTTAATATAACAACTAAAAACAGGGAAAACTTCAGAAAGCCCCCCTTGTGCTACAACACACTTGCAGTTTTTTACCATGCGGTTCAAAGTGTAGCAATTTACGCTTTGTAGTTTCTGTGTTAGTTTTCCGTAAGAATGTGAATTTTTTTTATTAATAGACTTGAAAAACTGTTATAATAATAAAAATTGTCCTTCAAAAAGTATATCTACAAAACTAGACTGAATCACTGCTTTCTAAATGCTGTAAATGAATCACCGCTTTCTAAAAGCGGTAAATCATTCACCGCTTTTCTTTTTTGAAGCATTGGGATTATTTTTAGGGTCTAATACTATACATCTTTTGGAGTTCAGATATAGACAATATGTAAGTTTAGTAAAAGCGGTAAAAGCGGTGATTATTTCGGAAAGCCGTGAATCAAAAGCAGTAAATCATTCAACGCTTAGGCATAATTTTATAAATAAAAATGTTGGATGTCTATTCTTAGAATTAAAAAATTCTATAGGCCTAGTTACCCAAAAACCCCCAAGAACATGCTATTAACAAGATAAAAATGTGCTATGTTTTATGAACCACAGTATGACTAAATACAATACAAAAGGTGGCAATATGCTACATTTTATCATCTTGTGGTTTAAATGTTGCATGTTGCTACCCTTACTAAGATAGTGTCACATGGAGCTAAATCAGAAAGTATAGGAAGGTAAGGTGCTACAATTGAACCTCACGGTAGTAAATTGCAAACAAGCCATATCACAGGGGGCCTTTTTGAAGTTCTACCTTATAGTCAAGCTTGATATTTTTAAACTATAACAGATACATAAGGACAATTGTAATCAATCATTATTCATATGATGGGAACGATTTTAACATGGAAGTTTCTTTTCTGAAAGAAATTGTTAAATGAGCTGTTCAAGAGCAGCTTGAGTTCAATGTGAAATAATAGATACAACACATGAACGGAGTAAGAAGACCACAATATTAATAAAATATCTCCAATTGTAGATGCAACTTTAGGGGGATAAAAGAATAGAAGAAAACTATTTAAGAAATTTAAAATACTCCAAGTCCAAACTTTGGATAAAATCAATCAGCTTTTATCTAGGTGAAACCTTACCCTTTCATAAGATTCATCCAGTATAATCGCACCAGATACGGGGACTCGGAACTTGTAATATGTGAAATCCTTGTATATATCATCGATATGTGCAATATAAGGCCTTAGAGTAGAACAACTATTAAACACTGCAACGGCACAAAAACAGCAAAGGAAGAAAAAGAAAACAAATGATCAAGAACATATGGGAATAATAAATATTCATATAATGATCACGTAAGTGCCATGAAGGCAATAACGACTAGTAAATGAAGCACAGATGTAGCCTTTAAGTCATTGCAAGCACAACCTCTAATATTTAAGTTACCATACGAATCCGTCCCTCGAACCAGGAGCAGGTATATGGAAGGTTTGAAACATAATACAATGACTATTCTACTTAGCAAAGATAGTTCACTAGGAGATTATTTAGTTGAGGGAAATTTCATTAAGCTATATACTCAGTCACAAAAAGATCAGGGATTTTAATCCTTTTGAGGATTCTTTTATATGGACAATGGACAATAGGACAGAATGGTAAGGAAAAAAAAAAGGTGGTCAAAAGGCACAGCAGATTGAACAGGAACTTCAAAAATATGTCTCTGTTGGAGTTGCATACTTTTCTAATTAAATGTTTCAAGAAAATCCAACTATCGCTATAGGAAAATCAAGGCCACCATGCCTCAAAGATGTAGATGGTTTGAGAAAAAAAAGACGTAAAAGGAAATTCATATCACTGGCTTGAGGGAAAATATTTAGTTCAAAGGGTAAGGGGGAAAAAAAATAATTAACTAGGATACCAGGAAAAATAATAAAAATCCCTGGTACTGTAACTAAGCCTTTTTCGGAACTTGTGCTTGCCCAGTGTCAAGATAAAGCTCAGTTTGTGGCTGTGCAGCTGATACAGAGGCTTGACGGTTCCTTAAAAATGGATGAATTAAATTGGACAGACTAGTCTAAAGTTCAGACAAGAATATCGCTGTTGATTACAATAAAGCATTGAAGCAACAAACTGTTTCCTCAGGCTGCTTAAGACGGATCGACACTAGAGTAAAAGGTCGCAAAACCTTGGATAACATATAGAAAACATAAACTAGGCGGGAAGGATACTCAAAGATGTAAACTCTTTGAAGGAGAGGGACTTGAGCGACGGATTTTGTTCAACCGAATTATCCTCGTAGAACCAATGCGCTTGCTCCAGTAGAAATAAGATCCTCTCGAACGACTCCAGATCTTCTTTCGGAACATTCAGTACAAATCGACTGCAGCAACAACAAGAGCAACAAAAATAAAGGAAAAATTAGCACAGTCGCGTCGGTGCGAGCGTTCGCATAAAAGGAGGAGAGGAAAAAGGGGTAGAAGGGAGTGAGTGATGAAAGAAGGGGACCTGCAGAGATCGTCGAGAAGTTCTTGAGGAGGGAAGAGGTTCCTGGCGGGAGTGCTCGACCCGCGACTTGGCCCTGCCATGGCGCCCGGATGTGCTGCGACGGGTTGAGGACAGGAGGAGCGACGGGACTCGGGAAAAAAGAAAGAGACGAGCCAGAAAGAGACTAGCAGAGGAGGTCGGAAAAGGATCGTAGCCCAAGTAAGAGGAGTCCAGGTCGGAAAAGGATCGTAGCCCAAGTAAGAGGAGTGCCAGTTGCGATGATCGGGTTCCATACTGAAAATTAGGTCGGCCTGGATCACTCTCGGACCAACCCATGCATCGCGATCCATGAGTGCTGGTCCCTTGCAGCCTCCCTGCGACTCCCGACTTGCTGAGAATCGCTCGGTGAGCCTCTGATCAGACTAATGCCCGGGCGAAGCTACTTACGGAGAAAAGTAAAACGGAAGTAAATTCGGAAAACATACTAGGGACGGTCGGTAGATGTGATCTGCAGGCGGTAGCAGACGGAACAAACAAAAATTAAAGGCGAGCGTGCGTGGCATTTCAACTTTTCTCCGTTTCCTATGCTCTTCCAGCTAACCTTGGCTACATCCAATTAATATATATATATATATATATATATATATATATAATAGAATCGCTCGGTGAGTAGCGCATTATACTATTTGTATATATTTGGCTAGTATACTTCAGCGTAATTGGCGATTGATCACATACGATCTTATATTTGAATCACTAATGTTACATATAATTTTAATAATAAATTCGTAATCATTTTCATAAAAAATCATAAAATAATAAAGTTAAAATCATAAATCAAAATAAAAAAATAAAAATCATCCTTCAAAAAAAGGATGATCAATATAAACCTTCAAGATCGAGCTTATTGATTTTCTATCATATTGTGAATAGAATTTTCTATCAAAAAATCAACAAATTTGATTCTTCTATCATCAGCTTAAAAATCCAAATTTGTGACCTCTTGATCATAAAATAATTAAAAATTTGATAAAATTTCTAAGTTTTAAATTATAAAATTTTATTTCTAAGTTTTAAATGGATCAGATTCTAAGCTCTATGATCATCGAAAATCATCAATCTATGATTGGTGATAATAGTATAGATATATCCTATATATATATAGAGAGTTGAGCTAGAATACTTTTGGAAGTATTCCCCATTGGTGCTATTTTAATCGGATCTACTTCTCGATTATTAATAAATTTCTTCGATCAAATACTATTCCACCTACCGCCACCTATCACCACCTACTACCATCATCTCAACCTCACATCTCTCCATCCAACGTTAAAAACTCAATAAGACTCCCCGTGGTGCTATTGAAAGTATTCTAGCTCAACTCTCTCTCTCTCTCTCTAGAGAGAGAGAGAGAGTTGAGCCAGGATACTTTTAGAAGCACCAGTCACTTGGTGTTTCTAAGTTTCTAATTCTTTGATCAAATCTTTGATTATTAATATTTTTTGAATCAAACACTATTCCATATATCACCATCGCCTTAACCTCACATCTCTCAATCCAAGAGTTAAAAACACTAAAGCACCACCAATTTGTTGTTTTTAAAAGTATTCTACTTATATATATATATATATATATATATATATATATATATATTGTTGTCATAGACGGACGGATACACTCAGCCCGGAACCGGAACCCTCTCTGCGCGTGGTTGGGCTTGTAGTTCTAAAGGTAATTACAGGAATAAATACAAATATGAGGATAAGAAAAATAACGTTTGGATGAAAATTGAGTTTTCTCGAGGATAAGAAAAATATTAAATAGTTTTATATAAAAAATAAATATATCGGTAAAAATAATTAAATATTATTATTTTTGAATAAAAATATTAACGTTTGGCTATAAAAAGAGGGACGATGGACTATTTCTATTCCTATTTCTTTACCAAACGGTGTGATAGTGTTACATAAGCACGTGCGGGGGCCGCCTCTCTGTCGATACAGAGAGACGCGCACGCTGCACGCACGCACAAACGAAAGCCCCATCTCGCTTCTTTCTCAGCAGCCTGCTGCCACTCTCGGACTCCAATCCAAAGGCCGCCGACTCCGCCGGGGGGCAGACCACTTGCGAGCTCTCCTTGCACCACCATGTTTTGGCAAATCCCCAGCCTTTCGGCTCCCTCCCCCGTGAGTCAAAATTTGGACAGATTTCTTTCCAAATTCAACCCCTCGTCTATTTGCATGCTTCGCTGTTCTACTTCTGGTGACTGGTGATTTCAGAAGCTTTGCTGCTCATGCCGCCTCTGAGTTGAAAAGGAGAAAAAAAAAAAAAATCAAGCGCTTCCGCTCGCTTTCGTCCTCTCTATTTTCCGATGCAAGTCGCTGTCTGCTCTCAGTTGCTCTGCTAAACTTTCTAATCTTTTCAAAATTTCAAATTACGAGCTCGTCCGTGCTACGATCCGTGTAATAGCCACTCTTCGTTGCGGAGGAAGTGAGCATTTACTTGTATCTTCCCTTCCTACTACAATAAATGTTGCTACGATTCCGTATAGGGAAAGTTGAAAGTTTTCGGCACTTGTTCTGATTTCCCTATTGACACAGTAGCATCATTTGCTGGTTGTTAGCTGCTCATGCGCTCATAAAAGCTACTCATTAAGACAGCTCTTACTTAATCTGCTTCTTACCGCCCAGGCCCAGGAAAGTGTCCTTTTACGGCCATCAATTTGAAGCTCTCAAAATGGGTTATGACCAAATCAATGCCTCTGAGAATTATAACCTTTCCTGCATTGTCATAGTGTCGTCCCCATCATGGAGGAGTTTCCAATTGTCAGATGACGAAGTTCATTTATAGCCACACGAATGGTGTACGCATACATCTTAGACTTGTAAAGAACAGCCTTCTAGTTTTGCCCAGTTGTATACGGACTCTGCGTTTTTCTGGCCACTCCTTGATGTAATCAAAACTGCCTTGAGCTCTTCAGGATTTTTGGGTATTGTATAGCCAAGAGGCAGGGGGAACAGTAGCATGTCATGCAGATTATTATGTATTAAATAGAATCTTCTTTTCCAGTTTTTTTTTTTTTCTTTAAATCATAACATAATCAAGGCATTTGAATATTTACACAGCTGAGCTGCTTACTAAGTATTTTGAACCCCTCAGTTAAACCTCGATATTGGACAGTTTAGGTTTGTGGAAAAGCCCTTTGGAGAACGGATGTCAGGGATCACCTTTAGGAATATAATTGGTATCTCTGGTTCATTAGTACTCTAGTATAGATCTTTGGAGTCAATTGTTCCGATGTTTCCTGTGGTTGTTCTTCTTTTAACCTTACATGGTGAATGTTACAACAAGCGGGGGAAGTCCACAGTGATAAATTGAACCTAGTTTTACCTTTAAACCAAAGCAAACTTAAAAATTCAATTTTGGCAACCTCTCGGCTTGCATCACACAGTGTTGCAAATACTTGTTACACTTTGTTGACTACATTATGTGATACTACTACACTTCCTCAATGTATATTGAGAATGTTTAGTTCTGCATCTAATTCTTTGTATCTTCGTGCTGGTTTTCTTTTTTAAGAAATTATGTTTGATGGTAAGTACTCATGCATTTTTTTTTCCCAATTTAGTTTGTTTAGTTTCTTATGTTGGTAATAACTCTTTTTGTAGGTGGAGTTTATTCTGGACAAAGAAAATTTCACCTTGGAAGAGCTTTTGGATGAGGAAGAAATAATCCAAGAATGCAAAGCTTTAAATACACGACTAATAAGTTTGTAATATTCTATTTTATGAAGCAATCCTATCAATGTTAGATTTACTGTACAGTTAGAATTTTTTGAAGACGATTGTTAGATTTACTGTACTGTTCTTTTTTATGTTTCTTTCCCCTTCCAACTTTTAATTGCTTGAAACAATCTTATAACTGTCACTGGTCTCATCACTACCAATGTGCTTTAATTTTCTTCAGTCTTGGAGAGAGAGCTCAGGTAGAACAGTTACTGCAGCTTATTATTGAAGATGCTCCTGAAGATGCTGACAACAAGAGAGCCTTCAAGTAAGTTGCATTAGTTAGAATATATCTCTTTGTCTGCTGCTTTACCCTTTTGTTTTTAGCTCAATCTTCAGTTTTCAGAGAAAATTTAATCTGGCTTACTTTTTCTAATTATCCTGCGATCAAGGTTCCCTTTCATTGCTTGTGAGATATTTACTTGTGAGATAGATGTCATTCTTAAGACATTGGTAGAGGATGAGAAGGTAAGCATTCTAGACGGTCTGATTTAATCTTGCTCCTTATCTTCTTTTTTGGTCTTTACTGAAGATTTTGCTGCTAACTGATAATTTGCTGTTGCAGCTGATGAACATGCTTTTCTCCTTTCTTGAACTTAATCACACATATAATTCAATATTAGCTGGATACTTCAGCAAGGTTGTCAGAAACTCGAATTTTCTTAGAATTCAACTCAAAATTTCTTACCCTTACTGTAGAGTTCTTCACTGCTGAGAGCCTCTGGAGTTGTTATGTGCTATGTTTGATGGCTGATTAGTAAACCTTCTTATTGTTACCAGGTTGTTATCTGCCTAATGTCACGGAAGATGGCTTCACTTATGAAATATGTCAAGGTAAGCTTTGCTACCATCTCTGCCCGAATGAAGAGTTCAATAGGTCTGGTCCAGGAAGAATTATATGCTTTTACTTCCATAACTGAGGTTTGCATATTATTTATGGCAAGCACCTTTCGAAGAAGTAGCTTCTCCTAATACCCTTTTTTTCCCATCCTAAGCACATTTTGACGTATGATATTTATTGTAGGGATGCCCAACTTTCTTCACTTGTGTTGTTATTGACACTCGATTAAGAAAGGATCGATACTATTAACTTTAAGCTTGCCAAAACAAGAAAAATCAGACATAACCTGATAGGGATGGTACTTTCAAGAAACTTCTGTTTGATTATTTATGGTAAGGATTGTTGTGCCACTGGCACGGCCGTGACGTTGTGCCAACGGCACGCCACAGTGGCACCAAGAGAGCCAATGTTGGCACATCCCCCATACGCCACCGGCACATTGGCATACATTGGCTTGAGCTTTTTTATTGAAATTTTAAGAAAATTGAGTTTTTTAGAGTGTTCTAATATTTCAAATTGATATAAAATATTTTATGTATTATGTCTTACATGCAAACATCTTAAACTGAAAGAAAGAAAATTATATATAGCATGAAAGTATATGCATGAAACCAAAATTAAAGTCATAATTGGATTAAACATTATAAGAAAACACTGCCATGGGCAAATTCACTAGAAATAAATGATAAAAGAAATTGGAGGATATCTTCTTGTTTATATTTTTTTTCACTAAAAGTTGGTCTTATTATGTTATGAAACTTACTAGTTGCTCCAAAGGTTTGTAGATTTAAAAGATCTATATATTTTAAGTATGAAAAAAAAATTGTAAAACTTTTACATTAAAAAACTCAAAAAGATCCCAGAAATTGCAAAAAAAAAACTTATTTTGTTGATATGGTATTGGTGTCGGCACAACCCTGTGCCACGTGTCGACAGGGCCTAAGCACGGTTCAGCATGGGCGGCATCCGGCATGAGGCAGCACAGGCGGCATAGGCAATCTTTGATTTATGGTCTATAGCTCCAAGCTAATTCTGTTAATTATTCTCTTGTGCTTTATCCTTGTATTTCTTAGATTAGGCACAATATTGGAAATTCCATGTGCTTTTTGTTGAACTCTTACTTGCAATGTTGGTATTAGTTCACTACTATGCTTTTGTTGAAATACAAACTAATCCCAATGGACAAATTGACATTTGTTTGAGTTTTTTCAGCTGGTCTGTTCAAAAATTCCTTAAGAAAACTCTATCACATGATCACTTATTTGGAAAGCATCAAATGTGATTAACTAAGACTTCATTATGGGTGGAGATTTTCCTGAATTAAGAGGCATTTATGAGTATGACCTTAAGTTGAATTCATCAACCAGCATTCGGCTGTCAACCAAGTTCAGCACGTTGGCTCAACCAGTCTAGCGCCTTGGAACTTGGTTAATAAACCTAGATCTTTGGGCAACTGGGACTCTCCTAAGGAAAGTGTTTCCCACAGAGATTAGTTTCTTACTTTGGGATTTCAAACCATTTTAGGATATTGATTCCTTGTTTTCGAGTTGCATTAGATTGGGACTTTCTGGACTACATTGTCTATGAATGAGATCCCTCTTCCTTCCATCCTTTCATTGATATGAAGTTTGGAGAAAATTAATGAGCTTGAAATAGTTAGTCCAATTTAGTGTCGGAGGAACTGAAGAAAATGCACTTTCTAATTGAAAAGGAGAGACACCCAACCGGTGACATTGTCAGAGCTGGACCATAGGCTCATAGCAAAGCAATATGCTAATTAAGACACAATTTACCTTCCTTGCCATAACGCTGAGGGGTTCACAACTTTGGCAAAAGTGGCTCTTTTATTTTACTGTTATGGTTTTTAACTTTCTATGGTCAAATTCTTCAGTTGATGTCAAAATAATTTTTTTTTTTAATATATATTATTGACGTCTACTTTGTTTCCATGCTAGACCCATGAGGCTATATTTCGCAAGTTGGTAGATTTGATTGGCATAACGTCAATCATGGAGGTTGGTAATTCCAAGTCATTCTTGTCTTTTTGTGTTCTAATCTGATACTAAATTTGGTACTAAGTTGGAGTAATTAGTGATTTTCTGTTATTACCAACACCATGAAAATTATATTTTTGAGGTAAGCTTGATGTGCTATTAATGGGAGCTTTCCTATTTGCCTTCTTTGTCTACCTGCCATAATGCTGCCTTATCTCATTATTCTACAAAATGGTAGTTTTTCGAAAAATTGTGTTAAACCTATCTTATTGCCTCATGGTAGTTAAGCATTTTGAGTCTTGCTATTCAATATGCTTTTGACATTATTTTGAATTTTGAACATGTCATTTTCTTGACGTAGATCAGTCTTTATTCTCGTTTGTTTTTGAATTTTGATAACAGATTTTGGTTCGTCTAGTTGGTGCTGAGGATCATATGTATCCAAACTCCGTTGATGTCATGCAGTGGTTTGCTGATACCAATCTTCTTGACATGATTGTCGATAAATTAAGTCCTTCTGTAAGTTCATCAATGCTTGCCTCTGTTTTGTGCAGTCCTGATATGTACTTTTGATTGTTAGATATTTTGTTAAGTCTTTCAGGTTTTTATCTCTTCATGGTTGATTTTCTTGCTGCTCATAAGATAAATTGCTGAATAAGTATTATTCTAAATTTTTGTTCTTATGGTTGGTTTGCTTGCTACTCATAAGATTAGTGCTAAATATAGTATTGTTGAATATCTCAGTTTTCAGGTTCTTATCTTACTTTAGCTGAATGTCGGTGGAATTGTTGGCATGTAAAAATGTTAATTGTTTTAAAAGTATTCCTTATTTCTATTTATTCCCTTCCATAAGGAGTAAATGCTGCTTCTAATTCTAAGAACTGAAACGGACTTGCGAAAATGTCTTTGACAAAATTCTACTCAAGGCTCATATCCTTTGTCCAATTCAACATCATACTTTCTCTAACAGCCTCTGATATTGTCTTGCTAAACATTATCTCATCTCTTAAAGAATGTCCTGCTTAACAGCCTCGCATCTTATGATCTACTTAAAGAATTGTCCTATCTTTTCTCTCTTTTTCGTCCATTTCGTTCTATATTCTAACCTTCAACTAAACATCAAGCGGATCATCAGCACTACTTATAAGCTTGCTTAGATCCTTAGGTAATATTGGAGCGCATTAACATATAATTTGGCCTATTTGGACTTAGCTTGGAGAATAATAACATATAATCTGGCTTATTTGGATTTAGCTTGGAGAAGAATTAGCACTTAAATTTTGTATCTGTATTTTAGCATACTATTTGGTTGTTGGCTGTACGTATTGAAACATGTGAGGCACATGTTGAGTCTGTTGCTGACAATTGCATAGCTAGGATCACCTTTTAAGTTAAAAAGGATGAATAGATGAGGATATCTGCAACTTCTATGTTTATCCGAGTGAATTTCTTCTAGATAGTTTTAAAACAACTCTTTTTTTTATAACTGAAGAAATGTAGGCCTCGTGTTCTTTGGTTTTTGATATATCTATTATTGTATTTACTTAGAGGTTGATCTCCTGTTATGTACTCATTTTCCTGTGACTATAGAGTACACCAGAAGAACATGCTAATGCGGCGGAAGTACTTTGCATCATAATTCAAAATGCACCATCTGCTTTAGCAGCCAAGCTTTCCAGCCAAAAGTACTGCCTTTAACTGCCCTTCCCGCAATCGTACATGCTGCAATATATCTGTTTGATATAAGTGCTAATTTATTGTATTTTTCTGTGCAGCTTTGTTCACAGGATATTTGGTCATGCCCTGGAACATTCCCCATCGAAGTCTGCTCTAATTCACTCTCTTTCAGTGTGCATTGCCTTGTTGGATCCTAAAAAGCCTTCTTCAAGTGGTTTCTTTAATTCCCTCAGAAGTCGGCACTTGTATGAATCTTCTGTTCATATCAATTTTGAGACCATATGCGCTATGCTATCAAAATTGGGTATGTATGAAGATCCTCTATGCTATCCACCGTAATGTTCAATGATCTGCAGAATTGTGTCTATTCAAGGCCCCCTATTATAGTAGTTGCTTTACCTTGTTGACTGGCTTGTTTTACTTGATTGTGGATGGAAGCAATCAGGTTTGAAAGAGTACAATTCTATTAATGTAAGGATATATGATTTTATTTATCAGTAGCAAGGGCTATCTGTCCTGCTTTATCAGGGAATGAAACTGGACGGTCGAAGTTGTTGTTTGGGACCCAAAGCTCAAGTACCGAAGATAGACTGCCTTTTATTTTCCTCTGAATATTATACTGTCTTGAAAACTTCGGATAGTGGATATTTAAGCGATTATCCTAGAGATATTTATAAGGAAACAGGCACTGCATTTTTCTATCACTTAGAGGTAGTATTCTATAACTAAAAAAAAGTGTTAGCCTGCAGATCTCTAATCTGTAAATGTTCAACTGCTTGCTGCAGCTTATCCATTTTGGTGCTTAGACTAGTTATTAATTTATATTGTCCCAGTATGTGGCTGTTAATTGATGCATTTACATCACCCTCTGTATCCTTGTCAACCCAGAAACTCAACTTAGATATCTGATGTGGTGGAAACATCTCTTTTCATTGGTTTAAGAATGATATTGTACACTTTGGTTCATATAGTTTGTCTATTGCATTAAGTTATGCTGAATCTCTTCGCAGTTGTCAATCCTTTTTTTTTGGGTGTAATGGGTCTGATAGTTATGCACCAGGGTGCATATTATGTTACACACTGGGGTGCATGTAACAAGTTGGCAGCCATTACATGCCTTGAAAGATATTGCTTGGGAATCTTGTGGCTGAAGCACCTTATGGCTATTGTTATTTTAGCATCTTGCAGGAATTGTAATGCCATTAGTTTTCATCTTTATCATTTTTACACGGTGTGCTGTGTACGCCTCTATTATTTCATTTAAATATATTGTGCACAGCTTTATAATCTTTTTTACTTATTAGTGTGAAAATAACTTTTATTATTGGCTCATCTGTTTGCTTTCAATAGTTTTATAGACATTGCCTTTTGTTATATGTAAAATGACCCAAGTTAGTCTCCTAAATCCTCAACCCTATATTATACAATTGCTACGAGCAAGATTTTAAGTGTCTATTGGCACGGGCTATGCCTGCCGTGTTGTACTGTGCTGAGAAGATATCAGCATAATACAACCTCTATATTGATAGCACGGCTCATCATTCTCTTTTCTTTAAAATTAACAAGTAATTATCTCAATAAAGTGCAAAAGATTTGATAAAGATGTATACTAAGCAATTAGAATATATTGATGCCAAATAAAATAAATATTTCATGTTGTAGTGTGTCGACACATAGATATTTTTGTGACTGGCACACATCGACACGGCATGGCATGCAGCGTGCTATACCGTGCCAGCAAGCTCTCGATGATTCCATGCCGTGGCACTTAAATCCTTTGCTAGGAGCTTGTAATATAGATAATAGATTTCTATTCACCTTTACTAATCCTATAATTTGCAGGTGATTTGCTAGAACTTTTGAATGTCTCATCTGATGGGAGCACTCTCTGTACTAGTTATGGTGAACTGCGTCCTCCACTTGGGAAACATCGTCTAATTGTATGGATTTTGCTACAGCTACCATTGTGTTATCTAACTCATATTTAGTTCCAGGAACTTATAATGATAACAATGTGAAAAACTTTAGCCATTAACCACTTTATTGGATATTATGCTATAAAATGATAAACATCTGTTACACATATTTGGGTTCATCAGATGTACTTCCTCATATTTTCTCTTTTAGCAAAACTTGGAAATAAAGTAGATAGCAGATATTAGTTAATTATTCACAAAATTGTTGTTTGAATTTCATTTGGTTCCTAACTTTGATTTGTTTCATTTTGGAGTTCGAGCTCTTGAAACGTTGATCTTTGTCCCGCCGCTTTCTTCTGTTGCTCGAAGAGATGGAAATTTGACATTGCACGCCATGCCACTTTTCTGAGCCTGTTAATTTATGTGCTCTTGTCAAAAGTCTCCCTAATTTGCATCATAACGCCTTCAAATGTCTCTATTATTGATCAATATGGTAATTATGCATTATTTTTATTGGAAACAGTGAATCACAAGCTTCCGAATAGTGAGTTGGCATGCTATCTCAGAGTTCCATCTCCCAAGCGATAGAAGCAGATGGAGGACTAAGATGGGAAGACTCCGAATTTGATAAATTAAAGTTTAGGGACCATCATGAACCTTAAGTAATATTTTAGGGACTAAAACTGTAATTTACACAAGTAGATTTGTTGAGTCATACTCATATACTTCGGTCTTGTCGGCTTTTCATAGAAAAGTAATCTTTTGACATTTTTGGTGTTGTATTTCCAGATTGTCAAGTTTGTGACAGTGTTATTAGAGACTGGTTATGAAGCCTCTGATTTGCAAATAATTAAATCTGGTGTTATCCAGAAAATTCTGGATCTGTTTTTCAAGTAAGCTACATTTTCGTAAGTTTTTCTAGCATCTCTGTGTTGGTGTTACACTAACTATGTTATATGCTATTAATTTTATGAACAGGTATCCATTCAATAATTTTCTGCACCATCATGTAGAGAAATTGATAATGGCATGCCTAGAGAGCAATCGTAGTGCCATCATCGATCATCTTTTTGCTGAATGTAATATTATCACAAAGTTTTTGAATGCAGATAAGACTCCATTACTCTCTGATTCAAATCCTGTGAGTAGCTCTATCTTTCCGGTGCATGATGCATCACATGCCATTTTTTTCTTAATACTTGGTGCTGAGAAATTTTTGCTCCTTTCAATTTTACAGGTGACGATTCCCACTGCTGGAAGAAAACCACCGCGGGCTGGGCACATTGGACACATCTCACGAATATGTAACAAACTTACCCAGCTGGGTATCAGCAATGATCATGTTCAGGCATATCTGCAGGTTTATGTTTTGTCAATTGTAGGTTTATGTTTTGTCAATTGTCTTGTTGGTTAGCATTTTCTGCTCTATGAAGTATGCTTTCAGTTAGAAATTTAGTTGCTTAGCTTTGTTTTCTTGTAAAACTGATAAATATTCTCCTGATCTTTCTTACGAGTATAAAAAGGCTGAAGTTTGAGATAGATTAGTGAAAGGCATGGGAAGTATCATCTGGTGGCTATGATATCTTAACTGTTTAGAATGGTTATTTCTATTTATTTTTCGTATCAGGAGAGAATAAGAAAAAAAATTGTAGATAATTATATGCAACCTTAGTCGAAGTTTGAAGTGTTAGATACAAAAGTCGAAGTTTGAAGTGTTAGATACAAAAGGAGTGGGGCTCATGATAATGTTGAATGTGGAGATCGACATCCAGCTACCGCTAAGATGAGAGAACTTAAACTCTGTCTGATGCTATTTACAATTTTCGTTCTGTTGTTGCTTTGCTCTATTACTCTACTTGGCTAACTTTGTTATCTGAATAAAAGCGCGCTACGAAGGAAGAGTGCGTGGTAGGTTCAAACTTTTGATGAATGGATTAATGTCTGTAGTCAGCTTAATACAGAGCAAGTACTTAAATCAATTCATAGAAAATATGTTTAAGCTGGTTAGTTTTGGAGCTGGGTCAAGTTACATATGTTTCATGTCATACTATTTGAGAAACACAATATCTTTGTTGGTTGATAACCTTTTATATAAGAATACCTACTACAATAGGTGTGAGCTCATCAGTCATAATAACTTCATGCGGGAAGAGTGTTTTGGGTAGAAATTATATTTATGTTTAACAAATATGGTTGTTAATAGTTGCTTCAACTGCCCATTGGAGAATTCAACTTTAACATGCACTTGCAAAGCAAATATTGAGCTCATGCTTCATAATTACAGAAGCATCATGATTCTGTTTAGTTACAGGTACCATGTACTCTTTTTTCTTGTTTTGGTCACTTGCTAATCATGCAAAGGTGCTTGATAAAGTTTTTAGGTTGATAGGTTGGGGAATATTTTCAAAGCAGGTACCTAAATCTTAATGACGGCCCTTTATAATTGCAGAGTGTTAATTTTTCACTTTAGGCGTGACTAGTGTTGCTCATGAACAGAACTAGTGTAACTGTTAGTTTTCTTAATAATATCTCTATACAGTGAGGAATGCTTGAATGTCCACATAATTAGGTTCTCAGATCTTTTATTAGCCGTATCCTTGTGCTTCTGTAGGAATCTGGGGAGTGGCTTGATTGGCTAAGTTATGTATTGCATGAAAGAAATACTGTTGAAAACGTCAATCACTGGACTTGTGGGTATGTGCCGTGCTGCAAGAAATTACTACTATATTGATGCTTGGTGAAATATCTACTGCCACACTTAAATTTACTTTAAATTAGTCATTATGTTTAACAGAATGAACTGGTTTGATGCTTTACGATAAGTTGCTCAAGAACCTGCTCATTAATTGGAAATTAAGATGAATTTCTATAAAGATCTCTTCTCAGCTGTTTGAAACATCCATCTAGTTGATCTAGCAATTTTGTTTATTACTTGCAGCCGCCCAACAATGTTGCAGGAAAGGACAAGAGACAGCGATGATGATGAACTTCATGACAGTGATTACGATATTACTGCCTTAGCTAATAATCTGAGTGAGGCCTTTAGGAACAACGTCTATGAAAGCGACAACAGAAAAGAGGTGATATTTATCACACTTAGGATGGTGTGTTCGTTTTGGTAATTTAAGCTCTCTGCTTGTGTCTTTCAGTATCTATGATTTATGAGATGGTAATTCCTTTTTTCAGGCCAATGGATCACTTGATCAAGATGACGAGGTAAGTGGATGGTTTATACTATATTTGGTTGTTCATTTAGTGCCTACTTTACCATTTCAGTTAATTTATCAATCATTGATACATTTTCTTTTGATAATAGAAGTGAGGTATAAATCAGCTGATGCTTGATGTTTATTCAATGCTAGTATGCTACCATATGATTATCTCGTTACATCGGATTCTTTGGCATAGTTCTTGAGAGCCCTACCTCTAAATTAAATCACCAATTTTCTTGTATGATGTCATCTATCTGAATCTTCTCAGATATCTATTATTATTTACTCTCCTTAAGTAAGTGAATATTGTTATCCAAGATATGCATAGCCATACAATATATTGTCTTACTTAGAGATTCACTTCATAAATGCTTATGAATCTGGAGATATTTTGTCTTACAGATTCACTTCATAAATGTTTATGAATCTGGAGTTATACAACAGGTTCAATAACTGTATTTGTCAATGCTAGGCTAAGCTATCATTTGATCTAGTAGGAATGCACTGTTACATGATTAACTATCATCCTGCATGCAAAGCATGTATTAGTTGTTTTGGCTGTATCAGTAAAGCAGCTGAAAGTTTGAGTATTCTCTGTCACATTCTGGTCACTCCATGTTCTGACTGTTCAGGATGTGTACCATGAGGACACAGCCAAAGTTATCATCTCTTCCTTAAGGCTTGGGGGTGATCATCAGAGGTATACTCTACTGGAATTTGCTATTCAAGATCAATATCATCTCCATTTCAAGCTTTTAATTTCACCTCAAATGTATTTTTGGAAGCAGCTGTATTTTTACTAATTCCAACTGGTTCGCTTTCCAAGAAGATAGTCTTGCGGAGACTATGAGCACTTCTGTTCTTGGTAAGATGGATGATATTAATCTCAGCGGAGAAACCAGTGTCGTGGCGGTGAGATCGGAGCAGCAGGTCAAAATGCGGTCTCTCCAAGTGGGTGCTCTTTGAGCTGCTCTTGTCCCAAGATTGATACAGCAAATGGACTCAGTGGGCCAACTGATGCAAGAAAGCCTCATTTCGAAGATGATGACATCGGCCTGTTCCAGTTTGATACAACTGAGAATGAAGACTTGTTTAGTGATCAGCCGCTGCCTGAATGGGTTGGTTGGCATCAGCCGTCTGACATTCAGGTGTTGGAGGATGGTTCCCGTGATCTACCATCTAGAGAATCCGCACAAATTGAAGAGAGTAAGTTGCCCTGTTTATTTGAAGCGGATGCAGAGTTTGTGGGAGTGGATATGGAGGGAGTAGGAAGGGCTGTGGAGCAGGCTCTAGAAGAAGGCATGGATATTGGAGGTATAAGCAGTGCCTTGAAGAGGAAAATTGTTCTGACGATGCCACAAATAGGGGCACCAGTTGACGAAATTGTGGATTTCAACAAGGCCCATTGGTGTGTCGAGCCAGAGATGGGTATTGTTCAGGAGTAATTTCAATTCCTTAATGATAGTTATATTTTTGAGAGAAAGTGTTGTACACATGTAAAGTAGGAGTAAAATTGGTTTGGAGGTACATCTGGCAGCAGATGCTGTCCTAGTACTGTCTCAAATATAACTTTACCTTGTAGGGAATTGTTGACTATGAAATCTTTGATTGTTATTGTTTTTCTTCTCCAGTGTAGGGATCTTCATGTGCTATCCATGCTGCTCTTGCCTGGGAGTCTTGTCGTCACCATTGAATGACTACGAAAAATGACAAGAACTGAAACCTTGGACAGCCGAGATGTACTGCAGACTACTATGTTACCAGAGTAGCATGACTCTTAGCTGAGAATCAATGATAATTTCATTTATTCGTTGCTTCTATTGGACTGAATATTCATTCATGTATAACACATCTCGAGCATAAAACTGTCCTTTTATGCAGCATTAATAATATGCATGAACGACCTGCTGCGGGGAACCAATCAAATGATGTTGTGTGTTTTAAGTATGGGGGGCAAATTACCCAAGTTGGAACCTCAGAATCTTGCTATTGTCTGTTAGTACGAACTCATCATATTTTTGATATGGGAAATCACCACGTTCCCCTTTTACACACACACATACACGCCCGACATCGAAAACTTTTGGGTTTTACGTTTGTTCTTTTTGGAGCCATTCATCATCCATCCGTATACTAGCCAATTATTTGCAATCTAGCATTTCTTTGATGGCAGATAAGTTTTGTCTTGTTTTGTTTTTCCTTTTTTTTGGTTGGTGATTGTGTAAGTTGTCTACATGCTTTTTACAGCAAGACCTCTCGTCCTTTTGGATGTAAGAAAAAGAGAGAACAGAAAATAATGTTGTCAGAGAATTGTTTATCTTGTTTGGATCGAAATTTGAGAAAATAATTTTTTTTTTTTTTTGAAAATAAACTTTTATTAAAGGTTAAGCAAGCACAGGATGCGTAACAATACAGTTTGGTGCATCATGTAACAAAAGCTGTTGCAGTTCTAGAGGATGACTATCCTCCCAAAAAATAATTTTTTTTTTTTAAAAACAACATTCCGTGCAAGTTTTCTTTTTTTTAGAACGTAAATTTGTTTTCTTCTCTTTTCTTCGGTTTCATTTAATAAATAATGAAATGGATAATTTACTTTCTTTTTGGTTTTTCATTTTTTCCTTTTCACTTTTTTTGTCCCTATCCAGGTGAAAATCACGAAGATACTATTATACGACGTGAAAAACCGAAGGTTAGTACTTTTTTTCAAAAATACACATCTAGAAGCTGAAATTCTGAAACCTTGTGGATGACATCTCAAATAACTATCACTCTAAAAAATAAGTTAAAACGCACAGCTTTGAAGGGTGTGCATATGTAAATAGTTTTTTTACCACAGAATTTTTAAGTTTCTTAATTAATTTTCTTACGCTTTAATTTGGAGAGCAAGATTAACCATACACCTACAATATTAGTAAAATTTGCATCTTAATATTTAAAATGCATATACTTTAAAATATAATAGAAAGATGTTATTTTTTTAAAGATCAATATAATTGTGTACACACAAAAAAAAGAAGGAATATAACAGTTGTTCATCCCAGGGCAATAATTAGTTCTTGTTTTGTTGAGTATTTTTTGTATTATTATTAATACTAAAATCAAATTTAGTATACTTTATTGGATGAACACCAATCTAAATCGTACATCGTATTTTAAAGTGTACAAACATTTTTTTTTTTTTTTTTTTTTTCTAATTCGCAACCCGGGACCCGCACAACCCGTGCAGTAAAACTGGTGGCGTTCCGTGGTGCGGATTGTCGATCGCACCCCTCAACCCCCCCTATTTTCTGTTGGTAAATAAACAGTAAACACGCGACGGGTCACGAGTCGCGACCCGAGCCTTCCCCGCTTCTTCTTCGAGGCCCAATCACGCTCGGCGGTGGGGCCTGAAACCATCCGCATCCCCTTCCCCTTCCCCCTTCCCCTTCCTCAGTTCCCCAGTTGCCCTTGTAATTATCCCTGTTCCCCTTCCTTTCCACCCCCCCACCTTCTCCGTAACGTAGCGCAACGTAACGCCCGCGCCCCACTCGTCCTCGACGGTGGGCGGCGGTTCCACTCCCTTCTTCTCCGCCTCGACCTTCGCCGCGTCTAGGGTTTCCTTGTCCCCGCCTGAACGGAAGGGTAAAGATCTTCGGCTCTTCTCCAGATCCGACTAAGGTGCGTGGTCCTCCTAATCCTCCTCCATAAAAAATTCCATGTATTTTCTAATTTCTTAGGGCTTATAATTAAACGAGTTACGCCAATTTGTTCTAGTGCTCGTAGACGTGATTGCGACGTGCCCTGGGTCAATGTAAAAGTCTTTCTTTACGCAAGCGAGGAATATCGCAGGAAATAGGATTCATTTTGCTGGCCTTGAGTAGCTTGTCTACCTAATGGTGATGCTGCTTTTAATGCTTTCGCATACTACTTCCTCAACATGCTTTGAGGCCTTTCTTTGAAACCCAATTTAGTTGAATTATGTCTGAATGCGCTGTTAAGAATGATCATTTATTTACAACAAATTAGTCATTTCAGTATGCGAACTGTCTACTTGGTTCCGATCTGTTATAGCATTTGACAGGTGCCTAAATTGCATGTTCGAGCCTTAATTAGCACTGTTATAGCATTTGACAGGTGCCTAAATTGCATGTTCGACCCTTAATTAGCACTATGACGTGATTATTTTTGCCATCGACCTTTGTGAATTTGTACCAGTGCATTTCTTTTGTTGTGCTTGGTTTCCCCCTTTTTTTACACCTTTTCTGTAGGCAATCAGAACTTCTGATTCTCCATCTATAGTGTCTTTCCGGTCAACCTAAAATCAGTGTTTGAAAAGGCCTCAGCGGCTAGGCACGAGGCGCAGGTCTCAGTGCCTCAGGGAGTGAAAACGCGCGCTTCTGACGCACCTCGTGATATTTACATTTAATATGTCTAGAATTTGGGTTTTGGGATTTTGAGTTTTTTCAATATATTTTAAAATATTAAGAAATTGAAAAGAAAAAATCTAATATGAACACTTTTCTTCCTCTTTTCTCTTGGTCGTTCTCTCTTCCATCCCCTAATGGCAATAAACAATGGCGGTAAGAAGCAAGAAACAAGAAACAAGAAACAAAAACCAGCAGCAAGCACTTTTAAGTTGAAAGTTGAAGCATAATTTTTTTCTTTTAAGTTTGAGAACATTTATACATATGATTTCATTATTTTTGTTATGGTTATTTTGTTTTTATATGGCTATTTTGAATTTTTGGACGTAAAATATTCATTTAAATTAACCTTGTTAAGAGTATTTTATTTTTATTAGATGTGCGCCTCACCTTTTTAAGGTGCGCGCCTCGTGGTGCGCCTCACGCCTAAACTCCAGAAGGCCTTTGCGCCTTTTTGCGTCTTGTCAAATACTGCCTAAAATATTACCAAAATATGTAAGCATAGCCATCTGACTGCAATATGTCAACAAATAATAGACCTGCTGACTTTTGATTTTTCATAACAGGTTTATTAGCTGTATGCATTTTTGTTCGCAAGTTATATGGCATTCAAGCCAATAGAACAAAGTTATGCCAGTGCTATCTCTCTCAGATGTTCAGTTAACTGGGGAGCAAAATCCTGGAGAAAAACCAGAAGAAGACATGCTGGATGATCCCTCCTTGCTCCAAGTAGAGTGCCCACAACAAAGGACAATAGAGAAACTATCTCTCTCTTTATGTGACAGGAATCATATATTGTTAGAGGTTGATTATGCTCAACCACTACCTAGCTATGATCTGTCGCGAGGTGGAAAATGTGATAGACTAGAAGAGCTTAACAGTTCTCCTCAAGGGTATAAACATGAGATGTTAGATGAAAGTCATGCTACTGAAACGTCTCTTTCATATCGGGAGTTCTTACTGCCCACTAAACCAGATGAGCATCCAAGTACTGACCATGAAGGAAAAGCTTATTTTGAAAGGACTGAACCTCAACCGGATAGCTACGAAGCGCTGGTGTGTAACTTGAGGAAGGAACCTAATTTGCCTAATGAGAGAAATAATAAAGAGGAGGTCATGAATTTGCAGAAAGGGTCACATTGTCTCTCTGATCCACAGTGCAATGAATTGGGTAGTTGTAATCAACAGGAAATAGGAATAAAAGAAGTTAACATACTGTGCAACTTGAATGACAATGGTATTTCTTATGCTCAAGAGGAGGAAGGTTGCATGCATTCTGATACTTCAACTTCTGAAGGACAAAATGAAAACCGGCTGTGCACCCTACATGATCTATCTGATCTTGCGTGTAGAGATGATCTTGACCAGGACCTTTTTTTCCAACAAAAGAAGGACAAACTCATTTTGCCTGGAAATAGCACAGGCCCACTTTTTCGGAAGGTAAATTGCAATGCGGATAATAGCTACCGAGAAGGGGGAAATGTTGAACAAGATCGTGCTATTGCACTCTGGATAAAGGTATCTCTCTCATTCTGATTTAACTTCTCTGTTTTGGGGAGGCATTGTGTAGTTCGGGTGGTGTAAGTTTTGTTATTCTATTGCATCTTTAATATCTGCTAGGTGCTAGATCATTTTTTTTTGGGCTTTATGGTCTTTTCTGATTCGCTTCTGCTTCTTCCTGAGATTAGTGGAGAGGGAAGTGGCAAACAGGTATTCACTGTCCTAGAGCTGATTGCCCTTTGTCAACTTTGAAGGCCAAACCCACCCATGGCAGAAAGAACTATATTTCAATCTTTTTTCCTCGTACTAGGACATATTCCTGGGTGGATATGGAACTTGTGCTTCCAATTGAGGAGTTACCCCAACCTCTTGCTAATGGGAACCACCGTAAGTGGAGAAAACTGGTTAAGGATATAACTTTTCCTCGACGCTATATTATGCAAAAGCTTGCTGTTGCTATGCTAAACATTAGTGACCAGCTACATGCAGAGGTGTGGTGCTGTTTTCTACAAATACTTTCATCCTCTTAGCTGTCATATTTGTGACATATTTTCTCTTTTTTGTCTGGTAGGCTGTATTTGAGAATGCTCGGAAGGCCGCAACCTGGAAAGAATTTGCTTTGGAAGCTTCTCGTTGTAGAGGTTATACTGATCTTGGAAAGATGCTTATAAAACTTCAAAATGTAAATCTGAGATTCTCATAGTCCTTTATAAGGCTTTTGTGGAACTTCTCACTGTTGCCATTTTGGGATTAGTGCGTTTGCTTTTGGTTGCTGGCATTCACTACCTATCCATGATAGCAATCCAATTGTAGATAATTGGGTATATTCGTCAGTTTTTGTGGCTATTTGAACCTCCATCAATCTATTTAAACTTTAAATGTTGGTAGCGTTAAAACAATGGTTGTCCATCTATCATAAATTGCAAGTTAGCTTGTAAATCATCTACTATCATTTGATTCAAAGTGAAATTCTTGGTCTTCTAGTTGTCCCATGAATTAAAAATTCATAAAAGTTGGTCTATTTATCATAAATTGCAAGTTAGCTCCTCCAATGATAACTTTGTAAAAGTTGTCTCATGTGTTAAAATTCTTGTTTACTGAAGTGCCTTTGAGTTTTAAGTTGTGTTAGATCTTGTTTAAACACAAAATTCAGACCGTTAAACATTTTTATATAACTTGCAACTACAAAGTTGGGATTGCCATACATGTAGTGGAAGCTAAAACTAGTAATAAAAACAAAAATAATTACTCTGTGCCGTATCATGTGCACTTTCATAATGTAGACACTTGTATACTGTGCATGAACTATCCAACTATTTCAGTACCCCTTTTTTTCACTGTAATTGTACATCACCAAACATGCAGTTTAGTGGTTGAGCGAACCTCCAACAAAGTTTCAACAAAATTTATTCCTTGAACATTCATTAATTGGTGGCTCGCTATTTGTTGCATTCCATGGGAATTAGTTATATTATTATGGGGAAGAAGATGCATCCACAATAGACTTTCTTTTTCTTATTACTTGAGGTATTTAACTTGCAGATGGTACTTCCTGGCTATATAAACTGTCATTGGCGGCAAGGTTCTTCCGAATCATGGGCTCAGAAGTGTCAGAATGCACAAAATGCTGAGTCCATTGAAATTCTTACTGAGGTAGTAATTTAATTTTCTCTTTTGTTGATTATCTTTGTCATATTAAAGCAATTTAGTCCCATCTCGTTGTTTTAAGTTGTATATTACTATCATGTGTTGATGTAGGCTTGGTAATATGTCTTTGTCATGTTGACGTATAGGAGAACATATCAGGAGAACATATCAATAAATGCTAACAGACCTTTTGTATCGCGACTCATTCTCGAAATGCTCACATCTCATAGCTAATTTATTGAGTACCTCCGAGTTATAAGAAGAAAGCAGAGTAAGGCAGCCTAAAATTGGACTGCAGCTTCAGCAAAGTTTGTTCTTGTATAGAACTGTAATTTAATTTGAAATAAATTTTATTGTTTGTTTCACTTGCACCATGCCATTGTACATTATGTTTCTTTGACGATCTTGGCTTGTTACAGTGATAGTTTGATCACATCAGATTGCATCATGTTTTCTTGTTAAGCTAATTAGCTCTCAGAATTCTTTAGTTGATTCGGTTCTCTTTTTCTTTGGTCAGGAATTTGTGCAATCTATACTTTGGAAGAAGGTTGATGAGTTGTGGAATGCACCTGTGCAGTCTGAGTTTGGCTCCGAGTGGAAAACCTGGAAACATGAAATGATGAAATGGTACTTTACAACACATCCAACTACTGGTACAGATGTAGAGAACATGAAAAATGGTGATAATACTGTTGGTGTGGAACCATCTGTTAGTAGGAAACGTCCCAAGCTTGAAATCCGCAGGGCAGAATCGTCTGTGTCACAAGTGAGAGATTTCACATTCAGGAATCTTCCCCAGGTTAACAGTGTAGATACTGTTTCTGGTAACTCTGACCTCAAGGTTATTTCAGAATCTGTATTAAAATGTGAGCCTTGCAAAGTCAAAACTGTTGGACCTTTTGGGGCAGCGGCGTCTCACAATATATGCGATCAACTTTATAAGGGTGGTTACCAAGAGAAAGGCGAAAATGTTGTTCCTACTCTTGAAATCAGTAGATCCACGGAGTCGGCAACTGGCGGGATATTAGATAGTTCACAAGTTAGATCTGATAATATCCCAAAATATCGACAATGTTCAGCTTTCGTAGAGGCTAAGGGAAGACAGTGCGGAAGGTGGGCAAATGATGGTGATATCTACTGCTGTGTCCATTTGGGTGTGCATTCCGGTGAAAAGCTTCACCAGGAGGAAAGAATGCTTCCTGTTGAAGCTCCAATGTGTGAGGGTACGACTACTCATGGTAGCAAATGCAAACATCGAGCTCGTTATGGTTCTCAATTCTGCAAGAAACATCGTTCTCAAACAAGTCATGATTCAATGGTTGCTGGCAAAATTCTTAGTTCCTCAGAGAGCATGCTAAAGCGAGAAGACGATGAGAACAAAGCTGTGGAAAAATTTTCTAGCTCAAACTCCTTACATACTGAAGACTTGGGTTTGTCGGGAAATATTCAGGCTTCCACACAAGAGATTTTGATTCCAGTTGCGGTCGGGGAGACCTTAGATGAAAGAAATTGCTTAATGAAGAAATCTGAGCTACACAATGCTTTACCTGCTCCTGGGAAGAACAACGCTTTACCTGCTCCTGGGAAGACCGGTTGCTTAGATTCACCACACTGCATTGGGCATTGCCATGAGAAAAATGGTGAGGAATGCCAGGAGGATGCTAAACGGCACACTCTGTACTGTGAGAAGCACCTTCCTAAATTCCTCAAACGAGCCAGGAACGGCAAAAGCCGCCTTATTTCAAAAGATGTCTTTTTGAATCTACTGAAGAGTTGTTCCTCAAGAAAGCAAAAATAAATTTACATCAAGCATGTGATTTCTTGTATTGGTTTATGAAAGGTAACCTTTCTCGCCAACAGTCCATCTTGAAGGGTGACAATATGGGCTGGTTACTAGCTGAAGCCTCAAAAGATTTAGCTGTTGGGGAATTCTTGTTAAAGTTGGTTTCAGCTGAAAGAGAGAAACTTGCTAGAGTTTGGGGGTTTGGATCAGACAAGTATAAGCATATGTCTGTGGAAACCAAAGAAGTGCCGACTGTGGTACACCAGGGAAGACATGATCCTGTTTTTGGTCTGAAGTGCAAGATCTGTACTCAGGAGTTCTGTGATGATCAGAGCCTTGGTCTACACTGGACGGATGTCCACAAGAAGGAAGCCCGGTGGCTATTCAGAGGATATGCTTGTGCAGTCTGCTTGGACTCATTTACCAACAGAAAAGTTCTCGAGACTCATGTGCAAGAGAGGCATGGTGTGCAGTTCATTCAACATTCAACACTCCTACGATGTATGTCTTGCAGTAGTCACTTTGTGAGTCCTGAGCAGTTATGGCAGCATGTTCTTTCTTCCCATGCTATGGAGTTCAGGCTGTCTGAATTTTCTCAACAATCACATTGTCAAGTTGTTCAATCAACCATGGCAACAAGCAATAAAAACTCTCATCTCGATCACACCTCTGAGAAGGATGACTCACAGAAGTACACATGTAGATTCTGTGGGCTAAGATTTGATCTCTTACCGGATCTTGGCCGTCACCATCAAGTAGCTCATATGAGACCAGATTCGATCAGCCATTTTCCACCTAGGAGAGGGAATTATCAGTTCAATCGTAGTAAACATTACTATCCTAATTTCAAAAGAAAGTTTCGACCCTCGATGAGATTCAAGAAATCAAGTAGTATTGAAATCCAGAAGCATTTCAAATCTTCTAAGTCGGTTTTACCCATGATCCCAAAACCACAAAGTCAGACATTCAGAAAAGTAGGTCTGGGTAGGATATCCGAGTTTCACTGCTCAGATGTTGCCCAGACCTTGTTTTCCAAAATCAAAAAATCAAAGCCTCATCCTAGTAACCTTGAGATTGTGTCTATTGCTCGTTCTTGCTGCTGCAGGATGAGCCTTCACAGTGCATTGGAGGTTAAATATGGGTTATTACCTGAGAACCTTTACTTAAGAGCAGCAAAGCTTTGTAGTGAACTTAATGTCCAAATAGAATGGCATCAAGAAGGATTTATTTGTCCTCAGGGATGTAAGACTCCAAAGAAACAGCATATTTTGGATCCCTTGGAGCCTCTCCTAGATGGATATCTAGAAATTCAGTCCCCCACGATGGATCCTCCAAGTGATGCAAGTTCGGAAGCAGATGAATACTACTGTGTACTTGACTCAAAACATTTTAACTGGAAACCCAAGCAAGATGTTGTAGTTTTGTGTGCAGATGTAAGCTTTGGCAGAGAAAAGGTTCCGATTTCTTGCGTAGTTGATAATGACATAAAGGATTCTTTTGGCATCCATTCTGATGCGATCCTGCGTGGCAATTCTATGCCTTGGCAGTGCTTTACTTATGTCACTGAGCGATTGACTGAGCCATCTCTTGACCTTGAAACAAAGGTATCTTGGTGAAATCCATTTTTTTAGGGAAAACTTCAAATACCACCCTGTGGTTTCATGCTTTCTCACTTTAGTGCCCTGTGGTTTAAACATAAAGTGTATCAATTTAGTGTCTTACGATTTTATTTTTATCTTTTTATTATTGATTCCACAAATTTTTTTCGTTAAATCGGTGACAAGGTTAAAACTAAAGAGTACTAAAGTGAATATTCGATAAACCTACATGGAGTATCTAAAGTTTTTTTGTATATTATTTAACGAAATATTAACAAAGAAACTGATGAAAATATAAAAAAATGAAACCATAGGATACTAACTTGATACACTTTAAACTGTAGGGTACTAAAGTAAGAAAGTGCGAAACTACAGGGATGGTATCTGAAGTTTTTCCTTTTTTTAGCTATTTGTGACCATACATTTATGCTTTATGGAGAAATTTCCAGATTTTTGTTGATCATAGTGATCAAGTGACTATTCCAAATATTTTGTACAGAATTCTCAGTTGGGATGTGGCTGTTCACATGCTCGGTGTCATCCCGAAGAGTGTGATCATGTTTACCTCTTTGACAATGATTACGAAAGTGCAAAGGATATCCATGGCCAATCGATGCGTGGAAGATTCGCTTATGATGAGAGAGGCCGAATAATTTTGGAGGTAATATTTTTTATTGTCCAATTTTATATTTTAGGAGGAAATGTTCTGTAATATCCAAGTTTATGCCTTTGCCTATTTTCTATATCTTTGGAGGAAATGCTTTGTATCCTGAAAAGTGTGATGAAAATGCAGATTTTTCTTATACATTGCACATATTGTTGCTTACTAACCTACTGAAGCCCAATGCACAATGTATGTGCGTTTCTTTGTCTTCAGATGAGGACCTGCTTGTGAGAAAGAGGAACAGTCATCTGTTATATTGATTGGCTCTCCTAGTTGAATCTGTAAGGATGGGATTTGTTACATGACCAGAAATTAAGCTTCTTATCTTCTTGATACTTCCTATTCGATTCATGTGTTCTAGCTGCACGCTATCCCCACGTTGTCGTTCTTACTAGAACCTTAATCAGTGATTCAGAATACTATTGAGTTGTTCTATATTTAGCTTTAGCTATGTTTACAAGTATGACAAATATGTACCTTCTTCAGTTGTCTATCCTTTTCTTTTTTGCTTTTTAAATCGATTATATACTCATCTTATGTCAGTATCCAGGAGGGTTATATGGTATACGAGTGCAACTCCTCGTGCAAGTGCAATGCATACTGTCAGAATAGGGTGTTACAGAAGGGAGTTCAACTCAAGCTAGAAATCTTCAGAACTGAAAAGAAGGTAAATCCATTGAAGCAGCCCTTAAGAGAAATCAAGTCCCTCCACTAATACTGTTATTTCTTCCAGGGTTGGGCAGTAAGAGCTGGAGAAACTATCTCACGCGGCACTTTTGTGTGCGAATATATTGGAGAGATCTTGAATGATGATGAGACAATCAGAAGAAGAGAGAGGTTTCAGTTTTGACAATGCTTATGAACCCATTTTCAAACTTCCGCTTTGTTTCTTGTCACGTGAGATGCTTAATTTCTTGAATATTTCTAGATATGGCAATGAAGGATGCAGCTACTTGTATGAGATAGAAACTTATATTGATGGTTTGAAAGGTGCAAGTGAAGGGGCCGTGTCATACGCGATGGACGCCACATATTATGGAAATGTTTCACGCTTTATCAATCACAGGTATAGTGCCATCTACCCTAGTCGTACTCTTGGTATATTTTGATGCTTCTCAAGGACGTGCATGATATTTTGATGACAGCTGTTCGCCCAATCTTGTGAATTATCTAGTTTTAGTGGAGAGCATGGATTGCCAGCTTGCTCATATTGGTTTCTACGCAAGTCGTGATGTAAGGAACTCTGCCCATTATGTCTGATTTTCTTCTCTTGTTTGAGTTTTAAATATTGCTATAAGGATTCCGTGACTACTGGACGTGTTTGTTTGATTGTTAGATCTCTATAGGGGAAGAGCTAGCTTATGACTACCGCTACAAGCTACTACCTGGAGATGGACACCCTTGCCATTGTGGAGCTCCAAACTGTCGGGGGCGTCTATTTTAGATATTGATCCACAGGAAATATTCTAGAACTTCGTAGGCTCATCATTTGGGCTTGGTAGATGTCGGCCTTGTGATGGAGGGATTTGATTCTTTGCACATACCTGGTTCAGAGATTTAAGGGGTGGACCTGATTGTTGAGTTGGTCAAAGGGCTGTAGATGGTGACATAGGAAATAACGCACAGGGATACCCAAGAATTTCTCATTGAATTTGATTACTGGTGTTATTCTTTTACAATGATTGTTCGGTGCAGCCTGCTATCAAGGCAAGGCAGGCTGCTCAAGAGGAATGGAAGAAGGTAAACTAGGAGCGACTGCAGTGTTTGCCATGTCAAATATCTAATCAATTCAATTATTTACACTTTTTTTTTAAGATGATTGTCCCTGCAAAGTTGCAGTCAGAAGGTGGGCTGTCTCAGTTGATTTGTAGCTGAACTGTCTTTGTAACATTTATATATCAATTCGTTTCTTCCTTTTTTTCCCTTAAAAGGAAAATAGCGCCAAAGCTTGTGCGGGACCAGCCTGATTTTTTTTTTTTTTTTGGTTTTTTTGGCAACTCTGAAAGCATAATTATTATTAATATATATATATATTATTATTATAATTATTATGAGCGGTGGTTATCTTTAAATTTGTGTGGCATGCTTTTTCCTTCTCTCCCCTCGGCCTTCACTCGGGTGGGGGGTGTGGCTGAAGCAGTTGTTGAGACGATTTGTGGTATGTGGAGCGCCATCTCGTAATCGGGCCTAGCAAGTGTTATTTGAACTGAGGTTCGTTGGTTGGGTTAGTAGGTCCGGTCTATGTGGCCCGGGCAGTTGGTGAGATGTCCAAACCCCGTAGTAGAAATTAGGCGAGGTTGCACTGGAGGAGTGCTAGTGCCCAGTGCAGTATATATATATATATTAAGAAAGTTGTGTATTTTACCGATCGTCTCTAGAGTAAGTGGTAAAGAGTTTGGTGGTTGATATTCCAGAACTCAAGTTCAAATACGCGTGCTACCTATCTCAGAAAAAAAAAAGAAAAAAAAGAAGAAAGTCCTATATTTTGTTGTGTTAGAAGAAATGTAAGAGAGAGCACGAAACGCCGAGTTTGGATTGTGGTTGGGATTGTGACGGAAAGCTGTCGCACCGAGAGCCTGATCGAAGAAGACAGCCCAATTTCCTTCTGGCCTGTTAGCTACGATTCCACCGAGCCAGTAGTAAAAAGCTCGTGCGTTTTGCAGGTGGTCATATGCTAAAAGCATTCTTTCATGCGGAGGACGGGAAACGGGGAGTTCTAGTTGTATACGTAGCCCGTGCTAGTTAGTCTTCCAAAGCTCTAAATACTTGTTGACCAACGATCCTGCCCACAACTTCCTCAAAACATTGCTGCTAAGCGCTTCAGGTCAAAAAAATTTGGCCCAGCTTCACGACTCTCTACATCTGCTAACTTACGAGTCCAATACTTTACCAAACAAAGTTTGGCTGCCATTGTCCCTCTCCGCCTCTTGATCCACTTGTACTCGAAGCCATTCACTTGCAATGCTCCATGCCATCATCGATCACTCTTCGCCGCCCTTAAATGTGTCATAATAAATATTGTTACACTTCACAATTCATACACTACAGTTCAACACTAGTTGAGTTTGGCAAAACTTGTCAGTAGTGTTATGTTATTTCTAGAGTGTACGTAGTCTCTTTTTTTTTTTTCCTTTTTTTCTTTATTTTTTCCCGAGAGAGGGAGAGAGAGAGAGAGAGAGAGAGAGAGAGAGAGAGATAGAAGGAAAGATGGCATGCAATCTACTTCATTTATTTTTCAGAAATAAATTCTCTTTTTTTGAGAGAGAGAAAGAGAAAGAGGAAAAAAAAAAAGAAGAATGACATGCTATCGATCTGTCTTATTTATTTTTAAGAAATGAACTTGATTAGGAATATAAAGCGACGAAGCTTCAATTTGAGGATCTCAAATGCCAGTCTTTAAACTCTTAGTCAACTGTACTGGGTACTATATATATATGTAGAGCATATTCTGTTAGATCAACTTGATAGGTAACAAATATCGGACTCCATGGCAATCACTTTCCAGCATGGGAACAAAAAGTAGGTAGCTGGTGTTGTTACAATATATGCTACAGAATACTCCTACGGCTCTTCTAGAAAGCCCCTTGACATGTATAGCATGTAGAAAGAATTGATTGGTCGATATAAATAGTTTAAAGTGTTGTATATATGCTTGACTTTACATAGCAAAACTCGTCATGGTAAAGATATCCTTGGCGGAGGTTCAACGCATTACTTTCGTGTGCTAGAACTGTTATTTCCGGAAAAAATCCTCAAATGTGAAACGATTGCCTGTGTGGTGTTAGAAGCAAGTAATGCGCTATATTAGCAATTCAAAAAAGATTGAAATTTTATAACTCTGCCATCCAAGTCTCATCAAATTCTAAAGAATCTTTGGGTGAGAGGTGGGAGGGTTACAATCTTTTTTGGGATGTAGACTTGGCATTTCTCTTGGGGTTAATTTGAAATCCGATAAAAAGTGATCATTACTGTTGAAATAATAATTCAAACTTAATTAAAATATAGTAACATATAAATTTAAATTTTTTATTTGATTATGATTAGAATATATAATTATTCAAAGTAAAATTGAATTTATCATATGTTATGATTTGATGGCCGTATATAGTTAGACATGAGTTAATTAGATGGCCGCATGAGAGTTTCATGCCCAAAATGTAATTAACTATCTTTTATTAATTAAAGTATTAGTTTAGTTATTTCTTTCTCATCGTTCAATATCTTTTCTCGATCTATATATTTTATTTTGTTCTATTTTAGATCTTGCCGGTATCAGCATAAATACTAATTCCAGCAATTGATATTAGAGAAAATTACGCTTCTAACAATTAATCACAAGCTAATAAAGGAAGACTTGTTGTTTATCTATAAATTTTCATAAAGATCAACAATGCATGTGCGCTGCTTGATTTTTACGTCAAATTAAACCTGCTTGCTGTGAAGAGCAGCAGAGAGAAGGAAAGAGAAAAGGGGGGCGGGCAGACATGAAACAACGTACGTACGTACCCGCTCTGCTCTCACAGAAACATGCCACATGGTCAGAAGGGCATCGGGGCATGTCTTGCCTGCTCCCTTTGTCCCTCTCCCATCATCATCAATTAAAAGAAATTGAGGAGAACCTCTAGCTCGTTACCCCTCATTAATATACGAATTAATTAGGTGATATATTAATCTATACATTTATATTTATGTAAAATATATATGCAAAGTAAGATCGATGAGAACCCCGGTCGCGCGGGAAACGGAACGGAAACCCCCGCCGCTATCCGATCCCGTTGCGCCTTGGTCAAAATTTTACGCACCGACGATGCGCGCCATCTGGTAGTACCGGTTCGCAAGAAGAAGTACACCGGCTGCATCCGGTCACTCTGTCGGTCACCGACGCTCCGAACGTCGCCTGAACCACACCATCCGTGTCCCCACCAAATTATACACAGATCCGTTAATTAAAAAATTATTACCATTACTTGCCACTATTTCTCAAAAAAAAAAAAAAAACCATTACTTGTCACCATCTTTCTAACGGGTTACGCTGCCATGCTGATACCTCTACTTTCTTATTAATTACTCCCCCCGCATTACAATTTATTTTCTACTCCACCCTCGCCAAACTACCAAAATATTCTCCGTTCGCACTCCAAGTATGTGTTATATCTGTGTCAATTCGAATCCTATTTAATTCACATTTTCAACCAAGTTTATTTATAAATGAAATAAACGAAGCGGATAACGTCTTTACCTATCTCTCAAATATATATATATATATATATATATATATATATATATATATATATATATATATATATAGTTGATCGGTAGAATACTCTCAAAAGCACGTGCTTTTGAATATTTTTAGCAATTGGATGGAGAGATGTAGGGTTGAGATGATGGTGGTAGGTGGTGATAGGTCTGATAGTGTTTGATTCAAGGGGTATTAGTAATTAAGGAGTAGATCGAAAGATCAAAGTGAAAGCTTGACGAGATTAGTGTACAAAATATTAGCTTCGATTATATGATATATATATATATATATATATATATATATATAATTGAATTCCTACGCTTTTAAAAATCTTTCATCATTGTAAGTTTTTAAATTGGATTAATAGATATGCGGTTAGGATGATGTGGGCCTGGGTTAAGTGGGTGGTTTGTTGAATAAGATAATCTAACGGTGAAAGTAATCGAAGGTGTAGATCTAACGTAAAAAATCACAAGACAGGGCAGTGCTTTTACAAGACCATAAATTTGACTATATATATATATATATATATAATGACATTATAAATAGCTTTTCGAGTATATGTTATTCGTACATTCGAAAGTGCATGGGTATGTAAATTTTATAATCTCTTCATTCAAGAATTTATTTTTTTCACATTCATCTTATCATATTTTTACTCTTTTAAAAGTAAAAAAAAAAAAAACAATTGAATGTAAGACTAACACTGATCGTGCTTTTTGACGTGCAACTAACATTTCTCTAGCTTTTATTAAGGAATACTTTTTATATCCATAAATCATAAATAAAAATAATGGCATTCTATGGGGAAGATTTGAAGTTTCTGTATTAATTAATGTATCGGTCTATACTGTACAAATTAATCCGCTGCGAACAGATAGATAACCTGCTATATGTAGTCTGCATTATGGGGATCCGCTTGCAGCCTTGTTCGATCGGTTCGTAGTTGTAAAAAAAAAACTACATGCCGTCGGATTCAAATCTGGCAGCAGGTCAGCAACGAGAGGAGGAGATGAGTGGTGCGTCTCCATCACTAAAAATGTGCAATCACCATCATTTAGAACGCAGAACGCGAGACGACACCTACTTCTCCTCTGAGGGTGCACTCAAACTCGTGATGGACGGCCCTGATTTCTATGCCTCATGAACGGACGGTTAATTTGGCGTGTATTTTAATTGAAAATTCTGAAATTAGCTTGACCCACGTTGCCACCCCAAGTTAAATTAGGAAGTTAAAATTTATTAGAATTTTAGTTAATTACTTGAATTTGTCATGTTCGGTGACTTATCGCATCATTGAAGGAAAACATAAATGTATTTTAAATTTTGTCTTTAATTTGTACACAATGCTTAATGCTTGGACAGCGGTCTCCTCCTATCCATCTTTTTTTTTTTTTTTTGAGAGAGAGATAGCTATCGCGCGTTTATTTTGTTAAGAAATAAACTTAGCTAAAAATATGAATCAACTATGATTTGAACTTGGATCTGGAATACCAACCATCAAGTCCTTTGTCACTTGCTCTAGAGACGGTCGGTCGATCTCCTATACATCTGAAATCCAGATAGTAGCATGTAGCGTAAAGTTCCGAATTAATTAATGACAATTGATACGTTAAGTTGGCCAAATTTATGAGAATTTGGACAATTAATTACAAATAAAAGTTAGGTTATAGAAGATTAATGTGGTAAAATTTTGAATTAAATATATGATCAATATATTGGAGAAGAGATCGATTAATTATTTATTTGCTAGTTTTAAGCTTTTAAATTAATTCTACATAAAGATTAATGTTCTGCCGAAAATTCTGCTGGGTCTGATATATGAACCCAATGCCTGATTGCTTAATCAGCTAGGCTCTTAATAAAAATAAAAATGGGATGTTACAAGACGGATGAAAAAGAAAAGAGACGATTAATCATCCTAGGGGCAGAGATTCAAACCAATTCCCAATATATGTGGAATCCCAAGTGATGATAAGACACGTGGGGGAGCATCCATTGGAAAGCAGAGGTGGGCGATCACGTGGCCGAACCGCGTTGCTTGCCTGGAAACAAGCTGGATCGGCGTGGGGCACATGATCCGTGGGACCCGCCGCGGCCCACGGGGAACGAGCCAGGGACTGAGGGTGAGGGACCCCTCTCCCAACATTTCACTCAAATTAAAGCTCCTCGATCTCCTTAGCCTCCTTAGTCGATCCTAGTCATTTTTTAATTTAAATCCTCTTTTTTTTTTTTTTCTTTTTTCCTTTCGGAGAAATATTTATCAGCAGGCTTGGCTCGGCTTGGTTTGGCTTTGTGCGTACTTACGTGCATGCACGTCGTACCTTTTCTCGGAGCCCGCTATTCCTGCCGCAAACATCGGGCCGTACATGTGCCCCGCCCGCCCTCTCTTCCTCATCTCCACCGTCGTTAATTTGCCGCCGAAGACTGCGTGCACGTACAGCGTGTGCTTGATCCGCCCTGCGATGCCGGAGAGGCACTAATCGACGAAATTAAGACTATATATACGATAAGATCGATCACGAAGATGCATGATGATCAGGATGACGATCAATTATCTGGCTATATATCTACAACATTAATTAATTATTTACATAAGCAACATTAATTATTTCTACATTAACTTTTTTTTTTAAGTATACATTAATTTTATATATAAACTTCATTTTTAAATACTAAACCTTGCTCGCTGATTACATTTATATTTGCAATAATAAATATTTCTTAAAGAAATTATAAAATTTTGAAAACTTTTAAAAAATATTAAATTACAGAATGTGTAGATATAGCTAGATAGTTTTTTTTATTATTATTTTCTTTCCTATTCAAATTTCCAGTGTTACTTATTTAGCATTCGGAAAGGCTGCATATATGCGACGTGACATTATTGCAACGGCGTGTACTCGTATGTGATGGGTCATGGGATTAATGCAAAGACCGAAATGCCATCGAACCGTGTCCCCCGTTATTCTCCTAATTCCTCGTCTGCATATGTAAGGGTAATCGAAGTGGGAATTGTCAACGGAACATAATAATAAGAAGAGGAGAACGTGAGAAACTGTCTGATACAAATTCCAGCGGGACCGAACAGGCGAAAGTGAGCTTGCAACCACATGGTCTTTAGTTGATTTAAATAACATTTGCGGCCTAGATAATTAATTTACATCCGAGAAGTCGTTTAACGTAAACATTGCCGGACCGACCGTCAAAAGTAAGTAGCAAAAGATTTGGTAGTTGATATTCGAGATCCTAGTTCGAATCCTAGTTGATTCACATTTCTAGCTAAGTTTATTTTTAAATAAAATAAACAAAGCGAGATAAGACGTCTTCTTATTTTTAAAAAAAATTAAAAAATAAAAATAAACACGTATATAAACATGGCTGGGCTAGCAATCGGCACTATTGCATTACACATACTGTAGCTAACTAGCTAGCTTTATATATCGCTAGAGATCTCGGATCGAACAAGAATTACATTTAAAGTCAGTTTAGTCATAGTTTGTAATAATACTTCCATATTAATATGTTATAATTTATATTAAAATATTCGAATAAATTATCATGCAATTCAAGTTGAATAGTTGTAAAAAAATATTAGTAAAATAGTAAAATTATTTGTAGATTCTAGCTAGGTGATAGAAATATATATTAGATTTTTCTAGATTATGATCAATGTATTTCTATTTTCATAGTTGGTGAAAATTACTAGTAATTGATCATTTAAAGCTTGATAAACAGTAAACTAAAACATTCGTCATTCCATATATAAAGTATATAAATTTTTTTAATTACATCGCATAATTTAATTTTATGGGGGAGAAAATCATAAACCAAGCACAAGCGCATGTTAATTTGGAACAATAATAACGCAACACTTTTTTTGTAATTAGGGTTTAGGGTTTAAGGTTTAGGGTTTCTACGATTAGAGGCGGAGCAATCTTTGAACCATTTCGCGCTCACTATGTCATTTTTATGGTCCTTGTTTTATTTGTTTCTCTTTGTCTAGTTTGTGTTCCCGTTTTGTTTTGTTTTTGTTTTTCTTGGAGGGTCTTACCTGCTCCATCACGACGCTTAAATTCATTTCGCTTAACGAATGAAGATGAATTTGCTACTTTTTTTCTCAAAAAAAAAATAATAATAATGCAACACTGTCATGCATGATCAGGAAGTAGTATTTACATGTATATAGTACAGTAAACTAGTAGTTGATAATTATAAGTTTTTCCTTCTTGCACTGGAAAATAAATAAATAATTAAATAGCATGCACAGATGCCGGGGACTGTACTAAACAGTTGCGACTGCACATGCGGCTGTCCGTATAAAAATTATTGGGTACGTAGGTGGCCCATGTTACTCTCTCCTTCGCGGAATGCCGACGCCTGGGTGCCTGCACGTGCATAGCGTGTGGTTCCCGGCCCTTGCCCTTGCCCTTGCGCCAATCATGCATGCATGCATCGTCCGTGCGCGCAAGCTTAGTTTCGATCAGATCAGATCAGATCGATCGGGGCCGATCAGCTAGCTTTGGGATCGAGCCCCTTCTTGCAATCGAACAGATTGAACTAGTAATTGAATTGCATGCATATATATATATAGATAGATATAAGCTCCACGATGAAGCTAGATAGCTAGTTAATTAGAAAACGCCATTAATTATATATGTTAGTTCCGGCGGAAAGGAATAATGAGGACAGATGAAGATGCGTGCTAGGTGCTAGTAGACGTACGGGAGAATGGGGCAGCTCACCACAATCATGAATAAAACAAGTAGACAAATAAAATATAAAAAATGAATAGGCGATTGGATTGATGAGGATGACGGGTTGCGGGTCGCAACAGCAACAGCAACAGCAACAGCAACAGCAACGGAGCCTGGCACGAGCACAGGCGCGCAGCACATCAATAACATGAAGTGGCTGCACTGCACGTGCCATCAGCTAGCTAGCTTAATTAGCGCCCCAGTATTGCAAGTGTCGGTGCATATATATGCTGTACCACTACCAACAGCTATAAGTGCAAAACATGCGCACCCACTAAATTAATTTACTTAAGCCTGAAATCGCTAGCTGTTGAACTGCACGACCAGATCGATCTGCATTGTATGCTATATATATACTTCTGTGTTAATTATCGGTTAATTAGCATGCATGGGATAATTAAACATGCATGAATTAACTAAGTTATATATATAGGGATGGCAACATTATCCTTTATTAATTGCATTTTGTAATAATGATTCAATTATATTATATAGACATGCAGTGAGACGTACGGGTCTTTAAGTTAGTCACGACTGGGGAAAAATAGCTTATTAAAATGTTTTCCTTTTTAACAAATAGTTATACTAGCCTGCTGCTAGCTAGGGGATCGATCAACAGCAGATCAATTAGCCGTAAGAGCAAGGGTATCGTATCAATTCCAGCAGGATGACCCGATGTTATATATAAATCTTGGCAGCATGGCCAAAGTTGGTTTGACCTGCATGTCTTGTGAATTGTCGTTACTTCCTATTCAATATATCTTAGCAAGTAATCGATCCCAAATTAATTAAGGCATTAATTAATGTGTTAGAGAAACTTTGTTACCGTAAAAGATATTTAAAATAAAAAATGTTGGAGATCAAACTCTGTATCTTCTGATACATCACAAGCCACGGCATGCATGCTTGGGCAGAAGAAAGCGTTTAGTACTATTGTTCATCTCTGTTCGCTTTTATTCAGCAATATGGATTAATTTAGGGCCATTCTTTCCCGGTGACCCACTTTTCGAGGAAAGCCACTTCTTCACTCATTTTCCACCAACAGGTCACCCTGGAGGCTGGATGTGGTTATATATATTTTTTTTTATTTGCCACAGCACAAGGACTATTGTATTTCAATTAAGTTATTTCACAACCGTGGTTTTTTTTACCTCACCTATTTATTTTGCTTAATTTATATTTTTAATGATTGAGATAGTTAGTGTGCTATCTTTTTTTTTTTTGTTTAAGTTATTCCACATAAAAGAAAATAATATTGGCAGAATTAAACTCGTAGTTAATCTATCTCCAATTTCATAAACAGTGTTGTTAGCATGTTGCATTATTCTAACTTTGCAATCCACGTATGACTGCGTAGAATATATTGTATCGTTTTGGATTCAGATCAAATCGATTACTTAATTTAACAGATTTAAACATTAAGAAAAAGAAAAGATATATGTTGACATTCAATCTATGTACAAACAGTTAATTTGTCTTTGATATTGTTAAAGTAAAGAATCAAATGACAACGTACTAAGAGGGCCGGACCCAAAAGCACCTAGGCTGGCTTAATTTACGCATGTTAAATCCTATAAGAGTTTGGCACAAATCAAGTATGATTGTATCCGGATGAGAACTGGTTATGTTATATCGAAAGAGACTGAACCCAAGAGACGCGTGAATCAAATGTTGATATTATGTTAAAAGATTTGGATTTGACCTAAAAATTTAATTTACTAGATAAACAAACTTCTCACTTATATACATCAATATATAAAAACTAGTATATATTCTAATTTTTACCCATTAATAAACTAATATTATTAAAAAACAGGATCGAACAGTTGGAAGCCTTAACCTAGCTCGGAAGAAATGGTAGCCAACTTTTGTTTATTTTTATATCTTAATGAAACTAAATAGAATGTTTAATTCTCTGCATATAATATATGATTTACGGCATATATGAAAAATAATCTTCAACTTACTATTGCCAAAGGATTTGATGATTGATATCCGAAATGCTAAGTTTAAATACTAGTTGATTTACATTTTCAGCTAAATTTATTTCTAAAAAAATAAATGAAATTAAGAGCATGCTATCTTTCCCTTTCTACAAAAAAAGAAAAAAGAAAAAAAAAGAGAAAAAAAAAAGAAAAAATAATTTTTACTCAAAAAGAAGAGATAATTTTAATCATCAGGGGGCTCAGCATGCATGCAGGTGCGCTTCCCTTGGCATGAAAAATTAAAGCGGAAATTAGAAGTCGCCACAATTAGAATACGCCAGTCAACTCCTAAACAAATCATGGTAGATAAGTAACAGCATTCCAGTGCGATTAAACTAGTACTCCGCCTAATTTGCTTCGCGTTGGTAATGCTCCACCAGCCGCTCGATCTCCACCGACAATGCGAACACTCTATAGTCTATACTCGTAGTATTTCGATCGATGGGTACATATATCGTTTCAACTTTAGGTTCGTAATGCGTGCACAATAAAGTTTAATTTATTTGTTTGGCACGAAGACTTAGGTGCGAGTTTATGTACGCTGAAGCATCCCTGTACGCTAGGTTAAAGTTGTAAGACACTCTTGCCGATCGAGAGAATTAAATATATTAAGTTCATAGAAAAATACCAAGAAGATCCTCATCAAAGTGCTAGCTCCTATCCAAAATCCAAAATAATTTGCTCACACTGGTTGTTCCTGGACTCTGCGCAAGTGATAGAGAATTTAGTATTTGATATTCGAGATTTTAAACTTAAATTTTAGTTAATTCATATGTCCAATAAACTTATTTTTTAAAAATAAACTAATTAAGCAGATAATATCCTATCATTCTCTCTCTCAAAAAAAAAAAAAAAAGTAAATAATTTGTTATCTTTCTCTTTTCTTTTTTTTTCTTTTTTTAATTTACTGCCTAATATGAAATTTTATAATAGTAGTAGGACCTGTATTCCTATTTGGATAGGTTTGCACGTCATTTATTAAGTACATATATTTATACCATCGATGGTATAGCCAGTGAGCCGTCACATACATCTCAACCGAGGATCAGCTATTAATATGCGACGGAGCAGTACTGCACTGTTTTTGGCCGTAGCGTACATGGAATTGATACTGGCGTTCTAACTTGTACTTTGTTTGGGTTACTTACAAATAATTGCCTAGTTTTCCAAAAAAAAAACCCTTCATATTACAAACTAGCTTTGTAATTATTTTAATGTAGATATTCTTTACATGTGAGAATTTTATTTTAAATTTTGAAAAAATGACTACCGGTATATTCAAATTACAATTAATTTGTAAAAATTAAATAGATATCTCCGCAAGTTCTTCATAAATTTTAATTAATTTTTTTTTTACCTCTTTCTATATTTTCATTAAAATCCGTAGACTTGATAAAACAAGGGTTGAAGCATGCGTTACGATTTTAGGAGAATGAATAATAATCTTGATTTCGAAATTTGATCTGTTCTCGGTGCAGATATATACGCGTAAATTAGACTCGGTCCACTGCTAATTAACTAAGCCTAGCCGGGAGAAGCCATGTGTATACACAGTTGTTTTACCTTTTCTTGTCTCTTAAAACAAAGAATAATGTTTACAATATATTATTATATTATATTAATTTATTTAGGAGGGGAGGTTGAGCCTTTTCTTGTGATCGCAGCGACCTAGCTAGAGAAATGATGAGGCGAAGCGCGAAAAGAAAAGGATGGACCAACGGGCCTTGAGCTTCAGCAAGAGAGGAGAGGAGAGGTGAGGTGGGGTGGGACCGGAGCGGTGCAGGGTGCAGAACGTGCGGGGCCCTCCCTCCCTCCCTCCGCAAAAAATAATTAGTTAGTTCTAGCCCCGGCCCACCCTTTAATTAACTTTAATCAATTTACTCTTTAGCGAAGAGAGAGAGAGAGAGAGAGAGAGAGAGAGGGAAAAAGAGGGCGGGCGGAAGGAAGAAAGAGAAGACTTCAACGTCACGACAGTGAGGATTCGGGAGGACAGCTAGCAATGAGAGAGGAAGGCTCACCTACCGTGGCGTTGCCCTCGCATCTGCACTAGTAAATAGCCGGGGTTGCGAGTGGAACACCACCACCACCGCATTAGTGCATTACCATCCCCCCCCCACTTTAATTACCCAGCCCCCTCCCCCCATATCAATCCCATCCAAAAATCCATCCATCACTACGCCAATATTACACGCACGTCACATTATATTATTATTATTATTATTATATTATAATAATAATAACATTACATTATTATTATTATACCACCCCCGGCCCCTCTCTCTCTCTTTATCTCTCTATCTCTCGATCCCGTTGGCTGCTGCTCTCATTCAAAATTTAGACTTGTTCGCCCCTCTCACGTTCTGTCGCAGCCGAGTCCCACCGCTCGATCTCCTTCCGCAATACTTTTCTGTATAGATTTCTCCTGGCCAGTCTTAATTACCATTTCCTCCCTCCCCTTAATTCGCCCGCCCTCTCTCCCCCTTCCACCTTCTTTACCTGCCTTCTCCCTCCGACCCCCACCTCTCCAACCGTTTAAAGCTAGCTAGCGCCACAAAGCACTCTATTTGGGCGACCCTGGGTTAAGGAGGAGCCGGGACTAATAGAGAGAGAGAGAGAGAGAGACCTACCTACTATAGTAGAATAGAATAGAATAGAATTATTATAGAATAGAATTGCAGAATAGAGCAGCTGCTGCAGGGGCTAGTAGTTCATTATTCGTCACAGGCATAATAAAGCACGCAGAGTCGAGTTGAGGAGCTTTTTGAACTGGGCTTTCCTTCCTTCGCCGCCCTCTCTCTTTTTTCTTTACAATTTGGTCACAGGATCTCTCGGCTTGCTCGGCCAATTCCATTCATTTCTTTTTGTTGCGTCTTCAATTGGGAAAATCTCGAGGTTGGTCTCTCCATTTCCTCCGCCATAGCTCCCAACTGGGACACTCTCAATCTCCGCGTGCAAAAAACGCACATGTATTAATTACTCCTCTTCTCAAGCTGCTTTTATCATTTTTTTGCTTCCTTTTTCTTTTAAATTTTTTTATTTATTTCGGAATGGACTGTTTTCAGCAGTCCGGCTTTCTTTCTTCGCTGCCTTAATTTTCCAACCTTCCATTTCTTCTTTTTTTTTTAATTCCCGGCGCTGTTTTGCTTCTAGTAGCTAGGAGGAAGCTCTATCTCGGGTGGCTTCAAAATTTGCTTCTCAAAATCTATTAATGTGTTCATATTTTTTATGAATGAAGTGGGTAGCGTGTTTACTCATAAAAAAAAAAAATTTCAATTAATGTGGTGCTTCTAAATTTTCATTTTGTTTTTTTTTTATTGGAAAAAACTTTATGTGGTTTCGCACTTTTTTATTTTAACACTTTGTGGTTTAAAGTGTATAAGTAAGTACCCATTGGTTTTGTATTTTTTCATTTTAATACTCATGTGATTTAAAGTGTATCAAGTTAGTACCCTATAATTTTATTTTTGTATCAATTTAGTATCCTATAGCTTTATTTTTGTATCAAGTAAAAATTACAGAGTACTAAAGTAAAAAATTACGAAACCACAGGATACTAAAGTGAGAAAATGCGAAATTATATGATATTAATTTGATACATTTTAAATCACATGATACGAAAGTCAAAAAGTGTAAAATTTTATAGTACTAACTTGATATATTTTAAATTACAGAATCTTAAAGTGAGAAAAAATAAACCACAAGAAAGAATTTGAAGGGTTTTTTTTTTTTTTTTTTTGTGAGCGAGGTTCTTAGTTTATATACGTACACATTGTCCGAAGAGATAAGCCGTAAGCGGGCTTCTCTTTGAAGCAGATGATAAAGAGAAGCTAGAATGCGTGGGGACGGTGAATCTTTTCCTCGGCCAAATTATATATATAAAAAAAAAGGCTAACTGGAAGGCTGAATTCCGCTGCAGAGGACCGCAAAATTAGGAATTCTCAAGTGCAGGCGTACAGTCTCGTCCAAAATGCCGTAAATACTTCCATGGAGGAGAAATGCTTTGGGTACTAGGAAAGTTTCCCGGAGAGCGTGCTGTGCGGCTAATGAGTTGATTTTTTTTTATTTTTTTAAAATCAAATATGAGAATTTCAACTATTATCATTGTGTTACGACTATGAGAGCCCCTTTATTAGTATAGGCAGATTTGAAATAGACCCTTCGAGTTTACTTTATTGATTGATATGATATCCTTTACTAGCATTTATTGTTTTTTTAAAAATTTAAGTTATCCTATTAAATTGATATGAACAATTTGTTAAATTTAATCAGTTTAATTTAAAGTAAAAACATTTAAAAGTGTCTGTGAAAACAAAAAAAATAAAATAAAATAAAATAGCCATTTCACAATGGCGGCCGTCTTCGTTTCGTTAAAATCGAGTCCTGCGCTGCACTTCACACTATACGTACCTGGCTTCTCAGGTGCCCATAGCAATTGCCGATGGAGTACCTCCAGAGTGTGATCTAATTAATTTGCCGATCCATTAGTTATCCGTAGGAGGCCATTCGTGAGAAATCCATAGTGTTTTCCTAGCTAATGTCCCGCTAGTAATGTTGGTTAAGAAATTTTACAGATACAAGTAGTGATGCGCACGGCTCAAATTGGATGAAACCGCATCACCAACTCATTGCCGCGCGCGAGCCAAAACGTCATTAGTTTACCCGTCGAACATTTTCTGCAAAATAGCTTTTCGTATTGATAAGCTAATTCCAGCATTAGTGGGGCCCTCTTTGAACTTCAATTGGCTAATTTGACTGTGCAGGTTAACGAGGTAGCGAGCACAAGGAAGTCTTATCTACAATATTGCGGCAAGAAACTAGTATGGAAGACGTGATGGCCGAGATTTCATTGGATGCAACATGCGGTGATTTGTTCGATCACATTGATGACCTGCTGGAGTTCCCCAGCGAGGATGATGTATTTCTCGAGATGGACCCGCCGGCCCGCAATAGCTCCTGTATTGTTTCGCCCGCCGTGCTCGAACCATTTCTTCCTCTTCCCCTTCAAAACCACACACTCCTAGGAGGGGAATCCGGCGATAAGCTGGACCGCAACTGTGGCGCCGCCGGAACGGAGTCGAATTCGGAGGAAGAAAAACTTGTCACGGTAAGTTGTCCCAGCCAACAAGCTAGCTGCCAATTTTGTTTTCATCTGCGCCAGAACTGTGTGCATTTATAACGCATGCAGACCAAGTTGATGATCATCATGAACCACCTAGAAAATTAATAAACGCCTCCAATAATTTAAATTTTGGGGTCTGCAACATAAAACTAGACTCCCAATGCTGTTCATCGATCCCTCTCTCATTTCTTTCCTCCGGTGGGTCAGCAAACTCTTTGATCGTGGGCTATATATATATTGCTTCTGCATAAAGGTGGATGGACGGCTCTGATCGTTAGAGCCGTCGTCAAAAATACGCATCTAACCTATAGTCCTATAGCTACGAAGGATTTTTGTTTTGGAGAAAAATTAACCAGCGACAAATTTTTATGGTGATCAATTAAGCCACCTCTGCACGTAAGCTGACCGATCGACACTCTCCGTATTTCGTGCCGCGGAAGTTCCGCAACAACCCGAAACGACGTGCATGATTGGAAGCCCACTTGCCTAATTAGATGACCTGCTCAACTGAACTGGGCGGCCCGCGAGATGTACAAAAGGAGTAAGTCGACCAAGGGCGGCATAGAGTTGGTTACTCCACACAATGAAAACGAGAGACTCGTTGTTAGATGCGACAGATGCTACGGACTGGGCCTTTTGTAGTTTCTGCCACAAATCATTTTTTGAGTGGTTCAGCGGGTTTTGACGCATGCACCTGTACGTTGAGTGTTGGAATACTCCTCCTCGACTGGTTGATGCATTTCAAAATTCAAAGTATCGATGTAGTTTTCCCATCAGATTCCGGTCTACGGTTTACGTGGCAGAACCAGTCCAAGCAACATATATTTTACAAGCTCATCCTAGTGCTTAGATACGAAGAAGAGTATTTTACAAGCAAAGTAATGGTTAATTTCTTCAAATATGCACTGTAGCACTGATTTTGTGGGGCTGAATCGATATATGGGTGGTGGGGTAATAAGCTAGGTGGTGTACGTGGGTGTCGGTGGACGCTTTAACAGTAAGATCTCAGGCATAATATTATTCGATTAAAATTCTATCTTGACTACTAAGGAAGCCCATAACGTGGACCCATCCTTGGGGCCTACATGTGAATAAAAGTGGATTTTTAACTGTCACCGAATTCATCACTTTAGTTACGTTTACTTTACCGTACGTGCATGTTAGTTCCTGATTGTTCTTGGATTCGATCGGCATGTGCTTACTTTGAGACCAGTTTCATCGCTACTGCAGTGTGCTAACATGCGCGCTTTGGTCAAATCTAAATTGCAGGGCAACGAGGACCTGGATGTTGCACAGCTGGAATGGTTGTCCAATTTCTTCGACGAGACAACCGACTCGTTCACGCTGGACCTCCCCAACTTCAGTTCCAAAGCAGCCAACAACATCGATGGTAACAATACCGCCAATGCCGAGACCGCAGCGAACGAAGCAGACTGCTTCTTTCGCACATCCAGTCCAGTCTCAGTCCTCGAGCACAGCAGCAGCCTTAATGGTGGCAGCGGGGGAGGCGGCTCTGCTTCCTCTTACTCGTCCTCGTCCTCCTCCTCCAACTCTTCCTCTGGAAGCGGAAGCAGCAGCAGCAGCAGCAGTGGCAGCAGCGCGAGGGATCCCGAACCGGTGCTGGTGATTCCGGCCCGTGCACGCAGCAAGCGCGCCCGCCCGGCCCCCTTCTCCGGCCGCCCCCACGTCACCATACCTTTCCTGGCGCTTCCCGGCGATGCGTCCTGCAACGGAGAGGGCATTGCCGAGTCCAGCGCTCCTCCCCCTCCTCCCCCCATGAAGAAGAAAAAGAAGATCAAGAAGGTGGGCTCCTCCCTCACCGACGCAGACGCAGCGGCGGCAGCAGCAGAGGAGGACTACCCGCAGCAGCAGCAGCAGGCTCCCGCGCCGGTAAGAAAGTGCATGCACTGCGAGATACAGAAGACGCCGCAATGGAGGGCGGGTCCCATGGGCCCCAAGACCCTCTGCAATGCTTGCGGCGTGCGCTACAAGTCCGGGCGCCTTTTCCCCGAGTACCGCCCTGCAGCCAGCCCCACCTTCGTCCCTTCCGTCCACTCCAACTCGCATAAGAAGGTCGTTGAGATGCGCCTCAAGGCTAAGACCACCGGAGGTGGTGCCGTGCCGTCCTCGGATTTGGGCCGCGACTTGCTCGACTACATCCGCAGGCGGGAATGAGCAAGATGATACCACGGCCGCGCTAGATCCGTCACGTTAATTAATTCCCTACTACAGCATAAACGATTTTTTTCTTCTTTTTTCTTTTCCCCCCCCATCTTTTAGTTAGCGATCAGTCGTATTAATTGCTTCATTTGTCTGGTTCTTTCTTCCATTTGTTTTGTTTATTTTTATGTATCCCCTAAATTTTGTACAGAGGTGGGTGATCACGAGGAAGACCCGGAAAAAGTAGAAGAACTTGAGATAGGCGAACCGCTATAAACTAGTTAATTAGTAGATAATTGAGAACTGAAACAGAGGAAGAGTGAGGATGAGGAGTAGAGTTGAAATCTTTGTTAGTTAGAAGCACAGGGAGATCGAGGGGATACGGAGTTAGAAGGGGGAACTATATATTTAGAAAAGAAAGGTGTAGCTTGATATTGGAGATTGGTGTATTGTATTCTTTTTGCAGTTGATTGATTAATTTCGAGGTATTCTATCTAGTATTATTGATTGCTCGATCGTATCCCATTTGAAATCTTGTTTGTTTTGTATTTTCGTTCTCTAAGAATAAATAATGCAATAAATCATATTGTTTACTGCAGCATCTGAAACTCGAAAGAGTCGTACGGCGAATGGGGCTCTGTTCTGGCTCAGACGGCCCCCACTATCACGGTCACACAGCAAATTGGGCTCTGTTTTTAGTGCTTAACCTCAGATGCCCCGGTGGTAGCGTTTATGGACAATCATTAATTAGTTTGAGATTTTGACGCGGGCCGGTAACAAGAGAAAACTTTAAGAAAGATTGGGCCCTAATGTTAGCCTTTTCGGCCCAAAAAGTGACCTATTTCATTCATCTTAACACCAGCGAATGCCTCTCGCATCCGCCGATCCGCGTGCTCTGCCTTTTATTAATTTAGTTTCCGACGCCAGGTAGGAGGAGCCTTTCCATGCTTAATAACACTCCAAATTCAGAATTGATAATTGCCTTCCAGTGGTAGATGATGTAGCGGCACGTGCCGTATCTGTGTCGGCATGCTGATTCGTGTCGCCAGAGAGTGTTTGCTATGCCTAGGTACATACATGAGTTATTATATATGGTAACATATGTACACGTAATAAAGGCGAGATTCACTGCAAAACAACCGCGATTTCAAAAGATCTCTTGGCGCTTGGCATTGTACGTAAATTATGAGCATTTGCTGCATCACACATCACACATCTTATTGAATTTAAATTACTCGCTCGAGATGCACACGCACCGCCGCAATATTTTAATTCCTTCTCTATCGATGATTGATGTATGAGAGTGGAGGTCTTTCCCTCGGGGGGTGGGGAGGGGGAAGGATAAACGAAAAAAAGAAGGGCCCGCCGCGGCTACCGATGAGGCTGCTTGTCGGGGCCGTTCTTGTTCGCCGGATCCCCGGCAGCTGCTTATGAGCACGAGATGGCCTCCCCCTCAATTCCGAGGCCGCCTCCTCGACCTTCCCTTCTTCTTCTGGTCTTTTCTGCCACTGACTCTCCGGATACGCTTTAGGGTTTCCCGCTCCAGTTGGATTGAAGCGAACCGGAGTTTCCAGGTGAGGTCTCACCCGCTGCTTCTCCTCTTCCCTTTCCCCTAGATTGGTGTCTCGGATCTCGTTATCCGGCTCTCTCTCTCTTGGCGTTTCTGGGGTTGCAGATACGCAGACCAGCCGGGGTTAGGGTTTTGGGTTTGCGTTTAGGGTTTAGGGTGCTTCTCGGCCGTCTAATTTGTGGTATCTCGTCTCGTTCTTGGTGATTTCCCTCCAGTGTTTTGGCCTCTCGCTTTGGTGTCTTCTTCGACAGTTTCTGGCGCCCTACGCCTGTTGTTCGATCAGCAATTCCCCTGCCCATCTATCTTGTTCTTCCACTTCGTCTTCTTCTTATTGTCGCTTGCAGGTAATCTCGTGTTTCTTTTGTGCGCTTTATCTAATTCTCCATCATGTAACGGGATGGTTATGGTGCGACACTTCCCTTTATTCTTGTTTTTTTTTTTTTTTTTGTAGGCAAAGCCCAATCAAGAAACACAGAAATGGTGGGAAATCTCAGCTTTATCATTTTTGCGGTTCTACTATTAGCTGGTATGTCTCATTTCCATTTCCGTCACGCATTTTGTTGTTTCTGCAAGCTTTCTTCGTATATCCCTCTCTGACTCTCTCTTTATTGCTGGCATCCCGGGAGCATTTTCTGTCTTCTTTATGTTGGTCTGATATTCATTTGATGCTGGATTATATCATAACCGACATTAGCATCTAAACCCTTGTGTATCTTCATGCTTTCTTTCTTTAATCGTTAATGAATAGGAAAAATCTTGCAGCTCCTCCTCTGCGGCGCCTTAGTTTTCCAAATTCTCCATCTCATTAATAATTACGTACAGCACTATGTATACAGTACATTGCTCCACTTACAGACCCAAGGTTTAGATCAGTATATAATGTCTTTCCAACAGTTGTCCAGCTTGTTGGTTATGGTTCAAATTTAGTGATTCATATCTTGCAAAGAATTCTTTTACCGTAACTCTGAACCCATTCTTTGTTGTCTTTCACTTTCGTGTTGAAATCATGTTTCAAAAAATCCTTTCTACACTCTTTGTGGATGTTCTATTAGAAATTTTAAACGGCTCGTCGTCGAAATTTCTGTTACCTGCATTTTGTGTTCTGCCAATAGATCTAATTTTCCAAATGCTAGTTTGTTTTTGCTTGTTGGTTCATAGAATATGAGCTGCTCTAATTACTTAAAAGTGTCAGGAGGGCGAGGGCAGTTCACTGAATAATAATTTCTCATAGATAGTGAATATATATGCCTCCTATTGTGAATAGCCTGCCAGTGATAGTTGTCTACTATTGGCCAGCAATGTCAACACCTGTCTCCTCCAATGAAGATAATTATTTCCACTGTGAAAGGGTCGTCAAGAATTGGGTAGAATCTTCTTGTGAAAATGGACTAGGTGAAGATAAATCAAGCCTGAAAGATCTGTTGTTCTTTTTACATGTTCCTAGGACTGGCGGGCGCACATACTTCCATTGGTAAGTATGTCCAAAGTGGTGCTTACACAATTAAGTTACATTTAGTCGCCAGCTTCCTTTCTGCGACTAGTAACACATGCTAACAGATCTTGTAATTACTGGCAGCTTTTTGAGAAAACTGTACACAAGTGCTCAGGAATGCCCACGCTCATATGACAAGCTGCGTTTTGACCCAAGGTAATTGTTCTTTTTGCTGAATCAAAATGCTAGGTGCTGTACGCCAATGCCACTGAGTTCTCTTATGCGTGGACTATATGACATGGTAATGGCATATGGTGTAAATGTTTGCTCTGTGTTTGTTGCATATTTGCCACTTTCAAAATTTTTTGTCATTCTGATTTATAAGACAGTAAGAAAGAATATTATATGTCTAAACTTTACCATCATTTGGTTCATAAAACAGTAAGGGTCCGTTTGATTCACGGTTTATATTATTTCGGTAATCCTCCATATTTTCTATTCAAAATATTTAAATTATTACCATTTAACTCATGGTGGGTAGTTGTAAAAGGTGTTAGTGGAGTAGTGGAACCATTGTAGATTATTAGGTGGTAGAAATACTAGATTATCATGCGTTAGGAGGTATTCTCATTATAGGAATCATTAATAGTCAATTAATAAAAATTTCCTAGTTCTTTACAGCCTCTCACCCAAGTGGATTGATAAGTTAGTAACACACTTATCCTAATATAAAATATGCATTATTACCGGAATATTACAAACCTTGAAGCAAACGCCCCTAATATTTACAAAACTCTTATTGAAAGTAGTAGATGCTCTTTTCAAATTGCATTTCAAGAAAAAGAAGTGGAGAAATTATTATGTGAAGTAGCAGTACCCACTGCACACTTACTATGAGTATATCAGTGTTGTGTGAATTTTCTGCTTGTGCCCAAGAAATTTGAATTATTTTCCACTTGTACTTACTTTGTCGCCTGCATTATTTGAATGCTCAATTGACAATCATAAGCATATTTGACCAGTAAGTATGTCTGTTTGGATGATTCTTTTGTAGTTCTATGGAACCCAATGAATTGATTTCTTTTTATATTTTTATTCTTATTATAGGTATTAGAGTTTTGTGGTAAATTTATCCAGTGGTTTTACTTACTACTATTTTTTGAAAACCAAAAATGTAGCTTTGTGAATATATCAATTCAACCTGTCCTGTATACTTATATTATAACTTTTACTTTGGACAGCAAACCAAACTGCAGATTGGTTGTTAGTCATGATGACTATAGTTTGACTTCTAAACTACCAAAGGACAGAACCTCTGTGGTGACAATATTTAGAAAGCCAGTTGAACGTGTATTCAGCACTTATGAATTTTCAGTGGAAGTTGCTGCGAGGTTTCTGGTGCATCCAAACCTAACTTCTGCAAAGCAAATGTCTAGTCGAATACGGCCAAAATCTCGTGGAGTAAGCACGTTGGATATATGGCCTTGGAAATACTTGGTTCCTTGGATGAGAGAGGATCTCTTTGCCCGGGTATTTTTCTCGACTTCTTATTTTTTTTAAAAAATTTACGCCTGAAGTTTTGTGACGTTGCTTATTCTGCATTGTAAGTGAGTTTTTAGTAAATTATGGGAATGAATATCTGAAGATAGATTTCCTATTTCATAGCCCCCCTCACCATCTTGGATATCTGAAAGTTTCTCCTCTGTTAGCTACGCTTCTCCTTAATTTTGGAATTATTCTTATATTTGCTTTAAAACTTGTAAGAAGTTCAGGAAATGTTCCAGATCTTGAAAAGGGGGCCTCACACTCAATTTTGCTTTCTTCCTGTGGAAATCTATGTTGATCTCATGGGAGAAAACAGATATAGGAGAAAACAGATATCTTATTGCAATCTTCTTTGGTGTTTACCGACCACCAAGTAGCAACGATTGGTAGTATGTGCAGCTTATTGGTGGAAACAATTCGATCGTTATATATATTTGTTACTCTTCGTTGTTTGGAGACGCTCATTGTTTCATCTTTTTTTTTTCATTTGAGTTCTGTTATCCTGACTATCACAACAATTTGTCTTCATTCATTGGGATGTTCACTAAATTTTGCAACGGATGTTCACTAAATTTTGCAACATATGTCCTCCCAATTTTCAATTCCTAATTGCTCTTTATGGTTTGAAATTTTCTATCACCGTACAAACGTAGAAGCATGTTAAACGGCGCATATAAAAAAATGTTTTAGGATTGGTTCTTCATTTAACCCTTGTTGAACAAGGGCCTTTCAGGTTTGGGAAGATTGAATATTGCGTTGTAGAACCTGAATCAATTCCTTTGGTCGTGTGCGTGCAGTCCGTAAATTATCTGGTGAAATTTAGCTTTTATTTTAAGTATATTCATCATGGGAAGACCATAATTGTTTTCTTTTGTTCTTAGTTTGCCCCTCTCTGGAAATCTAACCTTTGTTTGGCTAACCAAAGATAGTAATAAGTCACTGCATATCTTAAGTTATTGTTGTGTTGATTGAGAGTCAGATATAAGTGCCTCCATATTTGTCAATGCATAGCCTGATTGCCGTAGTCAAATAGTTGTTATTTTTTAACGTAGTAGCAATTTTTCTCTCATCTGATTTCCACTGCAACTTTATTTTGTCAGGAATTTTATCTTGATCGAACAGCTATGAAACTTTACTAAACGAAAAAAAAAGATCCTGTTTATGTTAATAAACCTGCCTTTTGTGTAATCATTTTCATGTTTATGTTGGGTGGGGTTTCTCATTTGAAGGTTCTGTCCCTCCCTTATCCTCTGCCTGATCTCCCCGCTTGTACTATAGTCCATTTGGGTTGGATGAGCATGTACTCACAATGGTGGGTTTTCTTTTCATCTTTTTTCCCCCTTATATCTCTGACTTAAAGAGTACGAGAAGTGGGCTGAGTGAACCTATCAGAGTTTCCTTTCATTTCTATTACTCAGTAGAAGAAAGTGCCTTTGGCATATCTTGCAACTTTTGCAGTGTAACTGTTGCGGTGAAACTTTGTTTCTTTTTCTTTTTCTATATCTTTCCATACATACCTCTTTCTCTTAACTTTTTCTTTGGAACATTTGGCCAGAGGGATGCAAGGAAACTGGGGAAACTTAGAAGGATCAACGAAATAACTGATCCATATAACATGGAAGAGATGGTGATGCCTTTACATGACTTCATTAATGATCCTGTAGTTCATGAGATCGTACATAATGGAGCGACTTTTCAGGTGTACTAATGTTCCTATGCATTCATCTTTCTTTTTCATTACCTCAGTGTCATGGGGCCGAAATGACCGTCCATCAGCCAGCAGTATTAAGGGTGCATAAATATGCACCTGTTGCTCCCTCAGAAATCATTATCCGTTGGTCTCTGCTTGACAATTTTACCAGTTAAATTTTCTTGAAGAAGCAAAAAGCTTGATATATTTCAATTTTGATCCCATTTATCAAGGTTTATGTAGTATTGAAAGCTAGTCTACATGCAAAAGTCATTTTGTCATTTGCTTTTTCCTATTCCATGTGCAGAAATATGGAAACTGATTTTTTTTTTTCATTTGAAGTATACAAATTAACCACCAATAAAAATGTTATATCCTTTGGCTTCCGTGATTGTGCTTTTTTGCTTGTTGAACTTAGAACTTCTGAACACACTCTGGTGTGAACTGTTCAAGAAAATGTTCTGAACTTCTATGTTTCATAAGCTGTTGAAAGGCATGGCTTTCTTATTTTTGATTCATCTGATAGAGAACCGGAAATATAATTGTTCTGTTTCTGCTTTATAGGGACAGTGGGGTGTTGCTTTATTTTTTTTTGTTGTCTGCTAAGTACTTGTGACTGTCCCATATTCTTTTTTTTTTTTTTAAGTTCTTGTCAATCATATAATTCAAAAATTATTGTACAACATTTTGAGAAGTGCAGACCTATATTTTGGGTTTAATCTTTGTGATGTGTATGCCAGAACCTTTGCATTTTCCCATCACTATAGGAGGCATTATTTGTTCTCATTTCGGATATGATCACCTATTCACTGGTGTTAAATACACCTTGATTTTTGTGTACTTGACCTTCAATTGACAGGTTGCAGGACTGACAAACAATTCTTATTTTTCCGAAGCGCACGAAGTGCGTCAATGTGTGAGAAAACATCCAACGCTGGGCCGTGCTGTACTTGAGGTTGCAAAGGTACATAAATAATCACAACACACATAAGTATTTTGTAGTTGCACCACGTACCCATTTTTCCAATGAGACATCAATGAACTAGTTTTCCTAATCATACAGAGTAGACTGGATCGTATGCTCTATGTTGGGCTTACTGAGGATCACAAGAAGTCTGCTAGATTGTTTGTTAATATGGTTGGAGCACAAGTCCTTTCCCAGTCCAAAGCCTTGAGCTCCTCTGATGTTGAGACTCAAGCATCAGCAAGAACTGGTATTGCCGCTTTGTAGTTTTTTATTTATGCTTGTTCCCGTATCATGCCTTCAGGAAGTATAGACTCGATATTTTTATTTTTCTAGGAAACATTCAGATTTGCTAACTACTTGTATGATATACATTGTGTCTGCGTTCAAGTCTGCAAGCTTTCTTAGCTATGTGGATACTTTGGTATTCTAAATATGAAATATTGATAACAGAAACATTGTTTCTTGTGATTTTGCTTTCTCAGAATTAAGCTCTTCCTTTCCAGAAAGCAAGACTGGAGGGCCAGATCAAGCCCAGGTAAGCATTAACCAGATTTGGTTGTGCACGAAATCATGATAACCCTCTTAATCATTAGAAAGGATATCTCCTCAAATGCTTTCTTTCATTATAGAGTAGCAACTACAGTCAATTAGGCACTGAAGTTCCTTCTCCAATGGATACGACACCAGCTGAAGCAAATGTAATACCATTGAGTTATATGTTTTAAGAAATGTTCATAATATTTTGCAATTAGAGGGCGTTTGGATTAATGAAGTTGCAATTCGGCTGTAAATCAAATTTGTCAAGAGTTGAGATATTAGTTTTGTAATCCATCATGAATACAGAGAAGATCCTCTAGCTAATTACGAGCTTAAATTCCCAGAAACAAATTCTCTTTGAAATGGTCTGAAGATATCTTCTGCGGAAAGGCTCAAAACCTAGCATATGACTGGATGGTGAATTTCCCGGCATTATGCTAGTTGTTGGCAAGACCATATTTTTTTTTTTTTGAGAGATAGGTAGCACGCTACCCGCTTCGTTTATTTCGTTAAGAAATAAACTTAGCTAGAAATGTGAATCAACTAGGATTCGAACTCGGGTCTCGGGTACCAACCACCAAGCCCTTTGCCACTTGCTCTAGGGACGGTCGGTTCAAGACCAATATTTTCACTCTCACCAAACTTGATATTCAACCGAGCTACAATTTCATTAAACCAAACAGCCCTTTAGTGTATTTGAAAACAAAACTATATTTCCATTATTTTGCACCCTCTTACTTTTGACTGACATCAGATGACTGTTGAGAAATTGATGGGAGCCTATGAAGAATGCATTTCCACCTTGCGAAAATCTCAATCTACTCGACGTAATATGTCTCTAAAACAGGTTGCTCCTGCTAACTTTTCCAAGGAGGTAAGGTGCACTGGGGAGTTGGAAAGTCTGGAACAATAGTTAGCTTCCGGGTATAATTTGGTCCTTATGCTTTATACACTCATGGATACACTCATGGAAGAGAAGTTTGCATTTACAAAATATGATGAAACCAAGGGTCCAATAAACGAAGTGCTTGGGCTTCACTATGTTCTTTTTGACTGATAATGGTCTCATCAAGTTCAATTTTGCTTGTCAAGCAAAATAATATATGTTGACAAAATTCTAGATTTAGAAAACTAGGCAATCTTCTTTCTATTGTTTGGCATATAATCCATTCTGTTGTCATTTTAAATGGCCATATCAGAAATGTTATGTAACTCCTAGAAAAGCCACTTTTTCTTTTTACACATTTAATATGTATTAATTAGCTAATGAAGATTGCCTCCTTGATTTTAAGCTTCTTTTGAATTGCATTGGCTTTATCCACACATTAAACTATTCGTGACCCACGTCTGTAGTGAACATTTGTGTCTAAATATGAGGCCGTGAATATTCTTGTCTAATATTATGTCAATATACACTTGCGTTGACTGAATTGCGGAATTCTTCTGATCATTATTTATCTAGAATAATTGTAATTGAAAGATATGTCTTTCACTGTTGATAAGCAACTATTTTGGATTTATAGGCCCGCCTCCTGGTTCCAGAAGCAATTTTGCGGCAGATCATATCATTGAACAGCCTTGATGTGGAACTATATAGGCATGCTGAGAGTATCTTCTTGCAACAGAAGCATCATATTCATAAGGCTCAAGGTGCTTTCATGGAGAATCGTGGGCAAATGATAATAGAAAATGTTAGTCCTCCAAATTATTTACATGCACTATCTTGTCAGTATATCAAAACAGATATACTTTATACATAATTGATATTTTATTTTAAATAATTTAAAACCAGCGGCTTGGGCTCCTTGGATGTACTAGGTGGGAACATCATGCTAGAAAAATATGTGCTAATATCTGTGATGTTTCTTTTACTTTGTAGGAACATAAAAGCACATGGAGCGACTTGTGTTATGGGTGCTTTTCGTGGAAGGTCTTCTTGTTAACCACTATAGCCATTTGCCTCATTTTATTCGTTATATCGAAAAAAAGAAGGACGTCTAAACTTAAAGTTTGAACATGATAGCAACTGTAAGTAATGTTATCGCTACACAGATATTCTACAGGAACTAAAAGAAATTACATCTTCTTTTGGATTTGCTGACTTTGTTACTCAACATGGGAAAGATTGAAAAGAGTAGGATATTCTGACTCGTGATGGTTCCTGCCGGTTTTGTTTACCTGTTAGCAGCAAAAAGATGTTTAGTTGTTTTGGGCAAAATATTGGGAAACTTATCTTACAGTAACTTGCCAATATAACTTAATGTCTTTAGGTTTTCTTTTCATCTTTGTGCTTATCATGTTGCAGTGTCATGCAGTTATGCTGCCTTTAGCCCTTGTTCATGATATTCAACTTTGAAGCAGAAAAGGAAAAGGAAAAGAGTTCTGGTATCTTCCTTTAGCGTCGATTGTTTTCAGTTTAGTACTATTACTTGTGCTAATTATCTGATTAAACATTACTATGTCGATAGAAGTTCTCTGAGCTCTTGCAAATCAATATTTTGCACTCCAGTACTTTGTGTCGTTTTTGTTAACTGTTATGTTTGCTTCCTCATTACATATTTGTTCCAAGTTCTCAACTGCTAATGGTGCCCAGTTCTAACTATTATATTTGTTATAAAGTTTACACAGGATTTTCTTGTGATCGGATTCTACTGTAATCCAGAAGCCTAACCTTCATTTGGTGCGAAATTCTAATGTTGCTCGAAAGGTAAAAGAGTCTTAGCTCCTACGTTTGTATAATGTGGTTGTGTTGATAAATTATGTCTGTTGCTAGATTGGTCAGGTGCCTCTTTTCTGGCCCTTTATAGGGCCCTTCAGTTTAACTATTATGATTGATCTGACTTGGATTTACTTTGGCAATGCGGTTCCAAAGTCAAACACATGGATACTTTAGAGCTAAAGAAACTCAGAAAGCGCTCTAATGCTACGAATGGTGTAAATTTCCATGCTTTTGGATGTGTTTAGGCACACATTAAAGCAGGAAGGTGGTTATCTTAGGAGCAGCACTCTGAAACTAGATCTAATAGTTCCGATCAGACTGGATTGATCCAGCCATATCGGTGATGCGCTGCAGGGCAGACAAACCTCTCTCCACTTGGCATTCTCTTTTTCACTTCGTTCATGTGGCACAGGATGCGGTTGCTTGGGACTCTTGCCTTTAGCCTTTAGGCAGCAGAGAGGCCAAATTAATATTAGTTCCCTTTGAAGCAGAAAAAACTGTCCTTTCTTCCTTGCTTATGGAGGAAGTCTCTTATGCGAGGACTTTTTTTGAAAATAACCCTGTGAAATCTCATATTTGCCGAAATAACCTTCTAAAAATTTTATTTGTATGAAGACGGTGAATGATTCACCGTCTTCTCCGATAGAAGTTCTCTGAGCTCTTGCAAATCAATATTTTGCACTCCAGTACTTTGTGTCGTTTTTGTTAACTGTTATATTTGCTTACTCATTACATATTTGTTCCAAGTTCTCAACTGCTTGGTCTAGAGAGAAGGCGTAACGAATTACCGCCTTCTCAATGTATTGAGAGAAGGCGGTGAACGAATTACCGCCTTCTCTCCATACCGCAAAGAAGACGGTAATTCGGATTGCTTTTTTGACGAAATTTGGCTAAGTCCCTGGGGTACACAGAGAAGGCGGTGAACGAATCACCGCCTTCTCTCAATACATAGAGAAGGCGGTAATTCGTTACCGCCTTCTCTAGGGCACCATGTGGTGTCCGCGCGGATTTTGGGCGAAGGGGGGGCGCCTTGAGAAGACGGTGAATCATTCACCGTCTTCATAAGGCGCCAAGAAGACAGGGAATCGTTCACCGTCTTTATAAAAAATTCGACACACGAAATTTGGCAAGTAGGGTTAGTTTCACAAATAAAATTTTTAGGGTTATTTCGGCAAATATGAGATTTCACAAGGTTATTTTCAAAAAAAGTCCCTTATGCGACGGTTATATTACATCATTTATATTTAGAAAATTATATTTTTATTTTTGAGAAAAATATAAAAAAATATTTTTTTAGGAGAGAGAGAGAGAGAGAGAGAGAGAGACAGAGAGAGAGAGGGAGTCAGGGGGAGGGAGAGAGAGAGAGAGAGAGAGAGAGAGAGGGGCTCAGGGGAGGGAGGGAGAGAGAGAGAGAGAGAGAGAGAGAGAGGGAGAGGGGCTCAGGGGAGGGAGGGAGAGAGAGAGAGAGAGAGAGGGGCTCAGGGGAGAGGGGGAGAGAGAGAGAGAGAGGGGCTCAGGGGAGAGGGGGCTCAGGGAGAGAGAGAGAGAGAGAGAGAGAGAGAGAGAGAGGGGGCTCAGGGGGAGAGAGAGAGAGAGAGAGAGAGAGAGAGAGAGAGGGGCTCAGGGGAGAGGGAGAGAGGGGGGGGGGGGCTCACGGGAGAGCGGGAGAGAGAGAGGGGCTCAGGGGAGAGAGGGAGAGAGAGAGAGGGGGGGCTCAGGGGAGAGAGAGAGAGAGAGAGAGAGAGAGAGAGAGGGCTCAGGGAGAGAGAGAGAGAGAGAGAGAGAGAGAGAGAGAGAGAGAGAGAGAGAGAGCTCAGGCCCACCTGAGAGAGAGAGAGAGAGAGAGAGAGAGAGAGGTATTAGAGAGGAGAGAAATGCTCAGCACAACGTCTTGTCAAATCTTGTTAATTATTATGTGTTGAGTAATGCATAATAACACATTCTAGAATAAGTTCTACAGTGTTATTCAGAATCTAAAGGGCTTTACAGGTGTGATTTCATTTGTAAAAGTAATTTCTGGGAATCAAGATTTACAATTCACAGACTTGTTATGACACATTCCATCGAGAGAGAGAGAGAGAGACCACACCAGCTTGTACAGAGAGAAATCGCCAGCACATGACGTCTTGTCAAAAGGAATAATGAGATCTTATCTGATTGTGTTGTCTTTGCCAGCACATTACGTCTCCTAGCATAATTTGATCATGCAGATTAAAGAATCGTAGATATATTCTCCGATAGGACGATTGAAAAATGATCAGTTTAATGCATCCATCGTTAGAAGTGTTATTCTGAACTGAAGAAAAATCTAAGTTTGAATGCCTAGCTGTAGCTACATCCGATTTTACAGCCACTGCTGTTGAGTTTGGTTCATTACCGACAGGTTCAAGCAGAAATTCCGGAAACTCTGCCTCAGTATTTCCCTGCACAACATTGGGTTCTCTTTCAGGAATCTAATTGAGTCTTCTTACAAGAAAGAAAAGGTTAACTTGTGAGTCATTCTTCCGAAGAAAAGGTTAATTTCCATCAAGAATCAAGAAAGATTTTCACCAGACTTGTACAGAAAAATCAGAAATGAAAAAAAGGAATAATGAGGTCTTATCTGATTGTGTTGTCTTTGCCAGCACAACGTCTCCTAGCATAATTTGATCAAGATTAAAGAATCGTAGATATATCTGCATCCGATAGGACGATTGAAAAATGATCAATTAATGCATCCACTCGTTAGAAATCTGAATTGAAGAAAACATAAGTTTGAATCCTACCATATAGCTACAATGATTTTACAGCCACTGCTTTTGAGGCATCAAGATGGTTCAACCGACAGGTTCCAAGCAGAAATTCCGGAAGCTCTGCCTCAGTATTTCCCTGCACAACATTGAGTTCTCTTTCGATATAAATTGAGTCTTCTTCAGAAGAAAAGGTTAATTGAGTCTTCTTCCGAAGAAAAGGTTAATTGAGCTAACAAGAGATGTATCATCTGATTATGTATATAAATAACCATAGTTTCCCAGAGATAAATATGCCCAAAATATTCTTATATGGCCTCAGGAAAGCAGTAATTTGGCCCACCACCCAAGCGTCAATGAATGTAAACAACACCCACTAGCCGAATAATTTTACATAAATTAAGCTCCCCAGTAGTTGAACTTCTAAATCATACTTGCCACACCAAAACTTTTCCTAAGCTATAGCCTATACTAGCCAGATCTTCCATGGATAAAAGACTTTAATAAAGAAAAAAGAAAGCAATCTAGAAATAGTATTATGTATTTCCTGCCTTATTCAATTGTGATGTAAGAGAATAAGGACATAGACAACGATAGAGAAAACCTACACTTACCTGTATCAGAAAAAATAAATTGATACTACTGTTGCACAACAAAAGAGCTGATTAAAATGATATGGTATTAAAATGCATAGTGAAAACTAAACATATATCAAATAAACACATGAAAACTATTAGAGAGAAAATATGAAGCATTCAGCATTCTGCATGATAGTCTACCATGTGGAAATATAAATGACTGGATCCGGAAAGCTGTTTCCATGTGCTTTAGTGTTCGTATTTCAACTGTTATAGTGCTAAACGGAAAACGCACAAGGCTAACGATAAGTTGCTAGGGCAAAACAAGCAATAACTACAGTATTTTTTTTTTGTCACTGACCTGTAGTAAGCGGGTAAAGGATCATCTCATAACTTTATGCTACGTTAGTACAACTCCTACACGTGGTGATAATAAATTCTTTATCATCCAAGCTACTATGTTGGAAAATTTGCTAAGAGGCTGAAGCCAGAGATTCCAATCTGTTTAGAAAGGATTAAAGGTCAAAGACACGCTCAATACATGCAGTAACAGAATTACGAAACAACTCATGATAGCAGTCCTACAGAGTCTGTGATTCATCTTTTATAGTGGAAACTTTCACGTGCTGTCACGAAAATTTAAAATATTGAGAATAACAATACAGATCTTCATGGATAAAAGATTAATAAAGAAAAAAGAAAGCAAAATAAAATCTAGAAATAGTACTGTTGTATTTCCTGCCTTATTCAACTGTCTAAAGAGAAAAGGACAAAGAAACAACTGGGGATAGAGAATGTGCACCGCTAATAGTTGATACTAGTTTTGCACAACAATCAGATGAGCTGATTTTTTCCCCTTGAAAACTAGATTGGCAAATCAATAGCATAAATATACAAATACGCATGCAATTGTTTACCTTAGTTTTAACTTAGTTATTTTGAGATACGTCCATCCTCATTTGAGATTTACACGCATTAATATCAATTATAGTATGTTGCTGGCGAAATCAAGGTTACTCCATGAGAAAAATATCAGCATGTAATGACAATGATCCAATTCTACTTGGTAATAATAATCACTATTAGTTATTTGATGTAGGATGACCCAACAAATATTTTCTTTTTACCTTTTTTTTTGTTCCCTGCATGTAAAAGGCCAAACAGATATGATTCTTTACAGATTTGTCTTCCAAACAAGTGTTAGCTTTTGCAATGTACAAACTCATACAGTCAAACAATGTGAAAACAATCCTCCAATTTTACCTCCAAGTAGTTCCTCCCCTGGAAATAATGTATTTCCAATGCTTGACCAACCAAGCAAGCTTTCCTTCCTACACTTTGCTTCACCAACCAAGATCCCTACAAGGACCAAAAAAGAGCTACATAATGTAAGCAGAATATAGTATGTCATATCTAAAGGCTTGTGAATTGGTTAAACCACAAACACATGGACACACCTTAGATATATATGGAATGAGCTTAAATCTAGAGCTCCTGAAAGCGTCATCCCCTCTGACAAAACTATCCAGTAGAGGAACATCTTTAAGCGGGATTTCCATCATATAATACAAGGCAAGACTATAAGTAGTTGAACCTGGGACCTGTATTTAGCACTAGAATTAGAAAGTCGACATCTCTGGAATACACAGCAAGTAGGTGAATCTCTTCATTAATGAATAGAAATATCCAGTTACCTGTATATGCACAATGAAGAAAAACTCTGTCCCACCCTGTGCTCCATATTTCTGTAACATATAAAAATATGCGTTAAAGAGCAAATTTTCTTGACTTGCAGTAGTATTGATTGCACAGTATACCTGAACAATGCTCCCAGGTCTACCACCAAGATCATCTTCACGTTTATTTGACTTTAGCCAATCAGCAGCTACCATTTGCATCAAAGTACCACCAGCTTTAATCTTTTCACAGAAAAAAAAAAATCAAACAACTTGCAACAGTGAGGGCTCGCACATTGATTCATCAGCGGGAGGAAAAGGAATGCAAAATCCTAACAGAAGAAAAAAAAAAAAAAACATTTGCACGAGTTCCCAGTAACTAATGATATCTGGATCTAAAGTCCGATAGTTGTTATAGATGGGAATGGAGATTGTAGAGAAGTGCCATATTAGGAGGTTACATCCACAAAATGGTGAGAGGATGCACTATCAGAATGCAGGAAAGAAAATTAAACATATTTATTACTTCTTTTTTTTGTTTTGGTAGGCCATCTTAGCATAGTTGGGTACATGGTTAGAAAGAAGCTATACGTCCAAGGCTCGAATCCAGGTTACAAAAAGAAGGTAAGCATAATAGAAGACTTTTTCATGAAAATGATATACTTGGTTGATGCAGACGAGAAACTAGTCGACCAGCCAAAGACTACGCCGGGTGTAATACAACTCATAAAGGAACTATGTAATGGGCTCAACTCCTCTCGGTGCTTCCTATTTTGATACTTTCATGAGAGATAAATTTTTTAGTTAGGAAATTCTATAATAGTTAGTGCTTTAGTTTCCTAGTTTGATAGGCCTTTGCAGAGAGAAGAAAAGTTTTGTATTCTATAATACCAATGCACCCCCTCCTCCTTCGTAATCAACCAGGCCAGTTTGTCAGATTTGAAAGATGCATTCTTTTTCTTCACTTCAGGCAAGAAATTGAACATATTATGGGCTCTTCATTACAAAGGGTTACATGTCTCAGATCTTCTCTAACAAAATGTTTTCCAATTCCTCAACAAAGAAAGCTTACTAAAGCAATTCTACAAGGTAGATGTTCTTGAAAATGTTGTTCTCATATTACTGACACAGTTCTTTCCTCAATGTATGGTCCTTACTCCTTAGGCTACACCAAATTGATATCGGAGCCAGAAGATTGAGAATGTATCATTGCATCTCCAGAAACAATCTTCTGTGAGCTGATCAAAATGTCAACAAAGAAAGACCACAAGTTTGGCAGAGAATTCTGAAACTAACACCCCTGTGAAGCACCAAAGAAACCATAGATGGCTATGTATAATAGGATACTTATTTCTGCTTATGCTAGCAAATTAAGTAGAGCTTCATTTTGTATGGAGAAGATAATGATAATGTTTGCAAGCTCACCAAAGTGGAAAAATGTACCTTACGGCGGTCTTGCAAGTATGTTTCACCACGGATCAAAAATGTAGAAGGATCTGCGGTTGCCCAACTGCAAGCTACTGTACAGCTCAAGTCCTTCTGGAGAGTGGTTCCATAGCTCCATGATACTGTATCTTCCACAGGGACCTCTTTGTGAACTGAAAAAGAACCATATCGAAGTTTCATAAGGAATGACTGTCAAGATTCAAACTACCAAACTATTGAAAAGTTTGAAAGAAAGATTTGCAAACCCACCTGCCAGATCATGCAACCTCCTTACAAGAGCTGCAGCTGTTGACAGCCTTGACTGCTGCTGATCCTGTGTAGAAGCATTAAAGTCTCATGCTCCTCTAAATCATATTTGGCATGCTCTGAAAAAATCAATAGGTAATACAAACTGACCTCTGACTGCATGCCAGCCTCTGAAGTCCGTAGAACGTCTGGTTGGTCGAATTCTGATTCATCCGGGAAATCAAAGAATTCATCAGCTGCATCACTCAGTTGAAATAAAGAGCCATCAGTGTTAGCAGAATCAGTTGGAGATGTTCTGGACCCTTCTGTAGAGTCATCACTCCTACTACTCTCACCACCCAATTGCACTTCTTCCTCCCTTTGTGACAGTCTTATTTCCCTTGAAACTTCACCTGATGGGAAATCAAAGCAAACAAAGCTTCCAAGGTTCAAGCGGCAAAGCTCTCTTAGTGCTGCAAATGTGAAAAATTGAAAAGCATTAATGGCCGTAATGCTCAACAAAGTGTTTTAACTCAGGCAACAATTCTCTATCTGATATGGAGCTTAATCTTCCCAGAAGCAGAGCATTACCTGCAACTCTACCAAGCATTCTGATAGTGATGTACTTAGCAGAAGAGGTAAATATATATGATCTCCAGAATTTCCAATCAATGGCAAGCATGTGCTTAACAACTGATTGTTTTCCTTGGTTTATGGGAGAGATGACATATCCTCCACCTAGATAAGTAAAATGATCATATGTTATGCATGTGCTCTTCATCAGACAGATGAGTAGGTCAAGACATATCAGCTTTACTATCCAAAAGGCCATATTACTGAATTTTAAGCATACATTACTTTTAAGGCAGGCACGGATACAGCCGCGTTCTGGTGGACAACTTTGGTGAAAGACAGAATGGTATAAAATTACTGCGAGAAATTAAGAGAGGCAGCATTATTTCATTGTAAAGGTAAACTATCAAACAGAAGGGACAACTTGAAAAGGTTTTCCTGTATGTTCCATCGTCTTCTCTCCTCCAATACCGGCGCAACAATAAGTCTCTTCTCTTCATTCCCCTGAAGAGTATAATATTAACATTTAGTTCTAGCACGTTCTTTGGCAGATTTATGGCTAGAAAGAATAAGGTTTGACGGCTTGTCATCTAACCAAGGCATCCAATCACTGTGCAATTTCTTGTGAATAATATCAGTATGGCCATCCAGGTGCTCAACCACTCTTCCCTTAGCAAAGCAAAAGTCCCATCTGTAAAAGAATTTTAGTCAATAATCCTACATAAATACTCATATAACTCTTCTGCGCTACTGTCCTTGTAAGTCTGCATTAACTATCCCCTTTTCTCCTTCTAAGTTTTCAGTCTAATCCTACAAGTTACTACATGCCTTTCAGATAAAATCTATGATTGTGGCAGTATAGTGACTCTCGGAGGTCACTAGCTGGGCCTATTTCCTGTAAATCAAGGCCATGTCCAAGTCCATTTGAGTCTTAATATATATAGTATGCAAAGTTGAGTTTCAGGCCTGATTTTGTGATGAATGGCACATATATAAAGTACTTGTGAGATTTCAACCAACAATAAGAGTTAATCAGGAAATTATACTCATAAGTAATCAACAGTTCATGGATAGAATGTCAAACCTAGTCTTACCCTGATCTTGATGGACCAAGAGACATAACTATGTGGAAAATACTCTCCGGAGTTGCATCCACCACACCTACTGCCATTACAGCTGGATGATCATCCCACTGCAGACAGAAGAAGCATATTCAGAAGGTTTATAATTTCTCTTGAATAGTGACCGGTCAGCATCTTTGGTAGAGTACCTTTCTGAGGAAATCCCCATTATTTGCCTCCTTAAATAGCCGTAACCCTAGGAAAACTTGATATATTAGACATGGAATCTCAAAGGAGTAAAATATATATATATATATATATATATATATAAAAAGTAGTACCATTTTTGCACCCGAATATTGTCCAAGAAGATGGTGCAATAACATCAGGTGACATCGGATCTGTGATCTTAAATGAGAGTGCAGTCCAATCTAGCATTTTAGACTTAGTAAGATTCCAAAATTGCTGGCCGAAAGGAGCAACAAACTTGAGCATGATGAAAATAATCTAGAGATTCAAAAAGCCACTACACAAGGCTGAGAGCTCATGCAGTCATGCTCTATAATTTGGATAGTTTTACAGAGAAGGGATAAAGTGAATGCCACAATTTATAAAAAAGAAAAATCTCAAATCTACTTTCAGCCAGCCAGTTGTTAAGCAGTACAAACTAATCTCTAAAATGGACATGAATTAAAAGAGTAGGTTTATACTCCTTACCTGTGGAGTGCAAACAACTTCTTCCTGTATTACGGCTCAACCTGTGAACGCAAAACCTCAAATAAGCAATGGACCAACTCAGGTTGAGGAAGACTTATTTGTTGAGACATGTTTCTGCAACTATAGGATTACTAGGATTGCAAAAGAACAGACAGTTTTTATTCAAGCAGATAGTGTTTTCAATAATAGGACTAAATCATCAAAGAAGACATCTTAATAGTTATGCCAACATAAGACTCCATCTTTTGATGTTCGTTCAAGAGCTAGATAGTCATAAGACTGATATAAGTGACAGAAATAACTTGAGACAGCAGCATATTAAGTGTATGAGCAGCATAAAAATGATGGAACTGTGGGAATTCACGAATCAGAAAAGTTCCATGTTTCATGTGATTTTGCATTCAGAAACTGACAATCAAGTTCGAATCCTAGTTGATTCACATTTCAAGCTAAGTTTATTTCTAAATGAAATAAACGAAGCGGTAGCGTCCTACCTATCACTCAAAAAAAGAAACTGACAATCAAATAGTGGATGGCAAGGACAGGAAGGTGATGCACATTAGTTGAGTCAATCGAAAGAATTAAAAAGAAATTACTGTTCCACAAAATCACCTCATGGAGACAACTCATTAGGCCATTCTCATTTTCACTTGTCTTTGTGCTTTTGCATAAAAGTAATTATAGATGATGCTTTAGGATATTATGTCTGTTGTAACTGGGAATAGCAAGCCTACCTTGAGAAGCCCATTGATCACCATTAACAAGGGTTAAATCATAAATGAGACAAACAGAACAAGACTGCCAAACTAAATCCATTGAAACGATGTTGTACCATCGGTTCTACCAACTACTGCATATAATTCAGGAAAGTTGATGGGCTACCATCAGCAAGAAGTTCAAGGCAAAGACATCAGCAGTCTAAAGAAAAATTAAACTAGAGAAGGGTGCAATCATTGCGAACCTCAAAGTGAGCAATCTTCTTTTGGAACAAGCAACAACACTTTGCCCTTTAGTTGGGCACTCCTGCAAGCAAACACAGAATTCAATTACATTTGTTAATTATAATAAATGAACTAAATGAAGGAAAGAAACCTTTACTGCAGCTTCCATCAAATATCTTATCCACCTAGCTGCCTCCTCAGAACTTCTGGCTCCCAACTGTTAAGTCACAAACAAACAATTGAGTCTCGCTAATGGCGATGCAGTAAGTAAGCAGAAAATAGCAACACGTAGGTACTAGTGCAAGTTAACTATAACAGTATGAAAGGATATAGCTAACCTTGAGTTGATCGTTGTGATTAGCAGTATTGTACAGAGTAAAAATATAGAAAACCTGCAGGTTGCTACTGAAAATCAAAATTGGGCAACGGTAATAATAGAATACGGATGAAACATCAAACTTATCATGCAATCTTATTTTGGTGGCATAGTCTTACATTGCCATGGATGCTTTCTCTACCATTGTCAGAGACACGTATACAGGAATCAATGAAAGCACTTCTTATAAGATCCTGACCAAACAAAGAATGCAAGTTATTATTGAGATAGAGAACTAAATGCCATGCCCTATATACGATGTTTAGTTTCTTGAATGCAATATGCCCAGGGAAAAGGTAAAAGTCTGAAACCCTAATAAAAGCTAATGAACATAATCAGTTATAAGAGAACATAATCACTTACTTCTCTTGACCTTTTCTCATAAACAGAGAAGAAAAATATTGTAGAACCTACTAATTTCATCAGTTACAATTGATTAGGGTTAAAGAAATGAGTGAATGAACTTAGAGCTTGAATCCGAATGCTCACTAGTGTGTACACACATTTTTAGAGTTTATCTCAAGATGGCCCATGGCCATTCACATATCTCCTAGAAATGATCAGAACAGAGAGTGTGGACAGGAGACCCCTCGAGATGAATTGATGATCTCCATCCCATCAATATGGGATTTGATATTATGCGACAAACTCTTGGTTCTCCCTCTATCAAACTAGATCACCATCTTCGATCCAATATGTTGGTCATATCACGCCCCGATTTTACAAGGGTAAGGAAGATGCGACGGTGGAAACAAGAAAATCTTCATTTCCCGCCGGGATCTTAAGAGATCATTGAATCTTTTGGAGAACGCTTTGGAGGGAGAGGGAGAAGAACCTGGGTGGTGGAGGAGGGAGCGGGTATGGATCGGTAGCAATTGAGGGAGTTGTGGGCGTCGAGAACGAAGTAGCGCTTGCTCGAGTGGTGGAGGCCAAGGCGATTCGATCGGATCACGTACAGCCACCCCTCCATCTCCCGCATTTCTTCTCTCTCTCTCTCTCTCTCTCTCTCTCTCTCTCTCTCTCTCTCTCTCTCTCTCTCTCTCTCTCTCTACCAAGCCCATAGACGGCGACGATGGAACAACAATGCGTCGCTCTTCCTTCTTCTTCCTCCTGAGGACGACGAGGAGGAAGAAGAAGGGAGACAGAAGAAGAAGACGACGAAGAAGACGAAGAAGAAAAAAAAGAAAGAAAGAAAGAATGAGAGAGGAGGAAGCGCGTGGGGATGGGGATGGGGATGGGGCCCTTTCTTGTGTTCTTTCAAGTCGAAGACGCTTGCTCTCAAGTCCAAGCCCCACCTCTTGCTCTTTCTAACCGTCTCCCGAAGGAGATACCAAACTTCAGAAGAAGCTGATCCAGCTGATGATTTCAACAATTATTACCCTCTCAATAATAATAATAATAAAATATATTAAAAGGGGATATCCCACCAACCATCTCGCTTTTAATGTATTAATAAAATATATTTCTTTCTTGCTCCCTTCTCCTTTCAATATATTTTTACTGCTAATATGAATGTATGGTTTTCAACCTTCAAATAAAAAAAAAAAAAAAAAAAAAATCTTTAGGACGAAAGTTGTCATTTGTTGTTATCACTTGGGTTTTTTATCGTTTTGTTCCTTGATTCCAGTTCCGCTGAGCGGCAGGAATTGGAGCAGCTACGTGGCATAATCACATCGGTAAGTAGGAAGGAGAGGGGATCCTCCGCTTGTGGTTGGGCTTCACAGCTGCCCACGCGGATGGAGCTGAAAAGAGCGTAAAAGCCCCCGCGTGGAAATTGAAAGCTTTGCATGAGACCAACAAGGTAAAAGAGGAAGGCAAATGAGCTACGACCACAAGTGCATGTGTGCTGTTCAGACAGGGTTGGTGGGTCCTGTCCTGTTAAGAGGAGGAGGAAGAGACCGAGTTCGCTACGATTACGCTCGTATTTGTTTCACGTTGAGTTTTGATCCTGGGAAATAAATCTTTAATTAATTAATATAAACCTTATCTTATTGGAACCAACACTTTGCACGTAACTTCCAGAGATTGGATTTCAGAGGGGAGGATCATCTGGTGAAATACTGGACGGTAAACATTCATATCCGAAGCACCAACCAAGTTGACCAGCTCACGGTCCTACTACATGCTCACAACTTTCTAGAGGAACCTAGGTTCGGGGGCCCGTATCAGTTCGTTCTGATCAGTCTGGCTACATTACGGCAATTTTAAAATGAGCGAGCGAGAGAGAGAGAGAGAGAGAGTTAGAGAGTAGTTCTGATCAGCTGATACTTTGTGGAGCATCCATCGCGAGATCTTAAGTCCACTGCTTATGATTTTTTTTTTTTTTTTGGTCTAAAACATGTCAAGGATGCTCTCAAAGGGAAGTCATTGACACGATTAACCGTTTAGCATATAGAGCGGGGACCATCTGGGAGAGATTTCACTAGTACCCAAGATAAATAATTTATTGGCTTTGTTGCTGGGCTGAGCACAATTGAAGCGCCAATTTGCCAATTTGTTGAATTAAGGCTGCTAATTTATTATTATTTTTTTTAAGAGAAAAATAGCACACTACCCATTTCATTCATTAGGTTGATAAACTCGTGTTTTTTCTGTTTTCCCCCAAACCTAGGCCGCTACAACTAGATCGCTTATATGGAGCATTATATGGCAACCCTTACTGCCAAACCTATCCGCCACTTATTCACTTATTATTAGAAGGGAGAAGGGAGCACTAACAAACTTACACGCAGGAGGAATAAAAAACACCTGGTATTCCTATAATAATCCATAGTAGCCGCTAATGTGATGATTGATGATCACCGCATTTGATTTCCAAACGCGGATAGCTTGTCTTAGCCCCCGCAGCCTCTCCCTGGTCGGAGGCTTGATAACAGGTACCGTGCGTTACCACGCTAGGGTAATTTTATTCGTTGGGTATGTAACCCCAGCTAAAAAAAAATGATCAAACTCGTCGATCATGATTTTAGGAGACTAACCAGATACATACATTAATCAGATCCGGACCACGATAGATTTACCCGGTTAGTAACCAGGGCTACTTTAAGTTCTCCTATTTGGCCGCAGCTAATAGGTTATTAGACTTAAAAAGTAGCGTTGCCTTTTAACGTGCCTTCGGTTTTTTATTAGGTGGCAACTGGCAACGGCCTGGCATTAATTCTAGCTAATGATTACTAATAAGTATGTCCAGATCACATTACAACCTTTTAAAACCAACTCTGAAGTAGCATTAACTAATAATATAAGGCCCCAACAAATATAAATATAAATATAAATATATATACAGATCAAAAGTCAAATCTATAGCTCCCCGTCAAGCGGTAGCCCCACAAGAGCTTGCTTGACGTCTCTTCTCAGATACCTACTGCACCAGCTTTTTCTACGCTAGGCACTCATTAATCACTGACAGCGTTACAACGCTTCAAACTACACACGGGGGCGGCAAAGAATTTTAAAAAATCTATATAAAGAGAAGGCGCACAATACTTAGCTTACTTGGATGGACACAGCATCTGATGCTATACAAAAATAGTGTTAACCAAAAGCTCATATAGAACAACATTACACGAATTGTAAAATTTTTAAACAACTATTGTTCATGAGGACTGTAGGCATGTAATCATACATGGAATATTTGAGTGTGCGTTATCAAAGTAATTTTCCAATCACCGCCCTACCATGACCAGCATATGAATTTCTCACTACCAGCTATAGTGTGATTGTATAAGGAAAATAAAACAGGCGGATAAAACTACAGATACCAAACTCCTCGAATAAGATTACATAAAATTGCGTCAAAAAAGAGCTCAGACTAGACTATCGACCTCAAAAATATTTTACCAAAAAGATGCACGACCTATTTCTAACTCCCAAGTCAAGCCTAACAGGAGTTTTGTGCCAAACTGCAATTCAAAATAATCTTTGAAAGCACATATCAAGGATTTAATGAGCTAGTATAATTTTAAGTCGCCTAACCTCAAGCTATGATCAAATAAAGGTTCTATGATTTTCTGATAGATAGATCGATGTGGAGATACGAAATACAAGCAATGAAAAACAGGAAAACTGCAGATACCAACATCAAAGGCTCCGCAAGCATGAAAATCGGATTGAAATCATAGTAGACCTGAAGTGCAAAAACAGCAGGGATAAGAATATCAGAAAGAAGATTCATATACAAGAGTCAAAAAAATAACATCTAATTGATAATAATATCCTATCTATGATTCCTAAGTTGATGCCCAAAATGTGTGTGAGGTGGGTTAGCACTTAGCAGAATCTTCATTGGGCCCTCGCACATCTTTTAGGCTTAGGTGAATCATATTCTATTTTGGCAAAGAGGAAGTCAGTGTAAGCTCCAGCATTTCTTGAAATTAATTTTCTTTCGTCTTTTATTTACCTCAACAAGATCACTCAATTAGTGCCCTTGCTCGAGAAGAAGGAATGAGTTCCAGTGCAGTTAATAAAGGTCAAGCAGTCAAATTAAATTATGAGGGAAATTTACCTGAAAGGGGATATTGTGATCTGGTACGACATTTTTCTTTTTAAGCACCACCGTTGTTCTCCCGACAATGTCAAGATATGAATAGCTTGTCTGAAGCACACAATAAAAATAGATCATGGTCTACAAGCATGAAATGCATAATGAAATTGTGAAAGATCAAGCCAGTTAGAAAATGAAAAAAAGAACTGAAGTAATTGATATTTTCTTCCATGGAAAAGGAAGAAATTCATACCATATTATCAATGCGAATCTAGAGGCCTTAGTCTCAATAGCAAAGAAACATTCAGAATAACTACAATTCTACATTACCCCCCAATTAATCAAAGTTATCAATGTTGCATATTACTATATTATCACTAAAAGGTGAACAAGAAACAATTACCTCAAGATTCTGCTCCACAGGGAAAGGAACTACAGCTAATGGGTTTTTGGAACCCTCAGGAAGCACCACCTGAGAAAAAAATAACATGTTCTATCAAAAGAAATTTGAGTCAAACAACCAAATTAATGCACGCAGCTACATGATTAATTAGCCACAAAGTTGTCCTCATATATAGTTATCAGCCAATTGACAGGTCTCTTCTTCAGTATAGCAGAAGTGCATTGGCGGGAGAGAGAATATAGCGTAGTTCTTTTTTCATGACAATTTATGCATATCATCGAATTCCTGTTTACTTGAAAAAAGATCTTAAAAATCACAAAAGACAACTTCACAGGATGGGGTGCAGTATTCTTGTGGAATGGTTGAGAAGAGATTAGAAAGAGAATTACTTTAGAAAGGTGATCATCTCCTTGGCATTTTGCAAATGAGCCATGTCTTAGTTAAATTAATTATATCATTTTTTTTTATTCACAAGGATAGAATAATGTCTCACTGCACATCATTTCATCATCTGGATCCAACCAGATCCCGAGTCTCTGTCCTAGCAGCAAGGAGGATTAACATTTGAATAGGAACAAAAAGTAGCAAACAGAATTAACTTCTAGTTATGTCTGTTTCTCTTGATAGTCTAGCATGAGTTAATACAGTTACTTAACTGCAAATACTTCATCAACAACATGCTAGGGGTTGAAAGTATACTCATGAATGCTGGTTTGACTGTTCTTTTCCTTGAGTTAATAATAGAAAAGGCTATCTTACAGAATATAAAAACAAAAATGAGAGGAAAAAAATGCTCAATCAATAACAATATAAGGAGAAATATAAATCGGTTATGATGGATAGCTCCATAGATGAGAGTTAACACATTTGTGCCTCAGAGCAGGAAAACTCCTACAAAACAATGTAAAAATTCAAAAGCATTCCATCTTGAACAACAGTAAATTTGACTAAAGCAGAAAGCCAGAGCACCAAAATATTATGCTGCATCTCTGAAGTCAGTCCACATACTTACCTTAACAGTTAGCTCGTCAACCACCGTTTCAAGGAGAGGGCATCCGAAACTGACATTCAGGTAACGTCGACCATCATCTGATTCGAACAGGAAATCATGCAATGGTAGTCCATATCCAATGACAAAAGTGGCTTTCCAACCTCCAAGTAATGGATATCTAGGTTCTATTTCTAGTTCTGACTATAGGAGTAATATAGAGAAACAAGTTAGGAAATCAGTAGTAGAACAACAATATACTTATATTAGTGTATTTTCAGAGACAAAGGCAGCTAGATAGTTATCATATTTTTTTTTAGCAACTCTAGAATTCAGCTACTCAAACTAAAACAAGAGGGTAATATTTATGGCATAAGCAGGAAATAAAATGAACACGACAGAGGAGGGTACAAAAGACAAACTCAAACAAGGTAGTCAGTATAAACAGATTTGTACCTTCTGAGAATTAGTACGCAAATGCGATGAGGACATGTTACCAATCTCGTCGCGATAGTAAACTGAGCTAACTCGGGGGGGTAGTCTTGCAAGAAGATACCTAAGTGAGGACACCCCACTGACCATCGGTCTAGACTGATATTCAACCCTGGCAAAGGAAGTTTGCTGAGAATATAATAAGATTGATGCATATGGAATAACTAGGCTAACAAGCCTGAAGTGGTATTTTGTGTCCTCCTAAATAATGAAGCAAGAAATTGGCTAGGTGAGTCATATACTGACTGGTAAAAGAATTTGAGATGAAATCACCCATTGAAGATATGCACCAAACTACAGTCGAAAATAACAAGTCAATCAAGACAAGATTTAACCATAGATCAATCAGTTTAAGCAGTATTTGTCTGTATATGAAAAATTAGTGCTGCTTATGCTCCTATACGTTATAGTAAGCAAGTATCCAAAGACAACCTCAATGCAACCCTATTAGGTATAGAAATTCATCCATCTGAACATGTTAAAGTCTGCAAAATCAAATATTTTATCTCGTCTACATATTTCGGAGGCACTTCTTTCTTCTCTAAAATCTCTAGATGTCCGATCGCAGCATTTACTATTCAGATTTTTAAGTGAAAGTACAGCATTTACTATTCAGATTTTTAAGTGAAAGTAAGGATACTAAAGCTCTTGATCAACAAATAAAATCGGCGAAGTATGTCATGCACCACGCGTTACACAACATTAAAAATTAACATGTAAAACAATGACGCCTAACCTTGAAAAGACACCTTTGTGCCGTGCACCAGCATGCTTCAACCTGTAATGCTCCGTTATCTGAAGGTTACCCCAGTGAGAGATCTCCACAGTACGCACAAGCTCTTCGACAACAGGAAATGGATGGTTGTTCTCTAAATGTACAATTATTGGCGAATAGGAATACGGCGGGCGATCATTATAGACACCGTATTTCAGCTCTGTATCAGACCGACTAGTAGGGTCCGCTCGTGTAAAGGACTCCACTTTGTTGCTTGGCGTCTTGATGTATGTGGCCTGCTCAACGACATGATAAGGCGACAGCAATATTGCACTGTCATGGTAGTAAACAAGCTGAGCCTCTGACTGGCTGATCTCTGCTGGGAAGGGCTCTAGACTATGTGTTACTATATAGAATACTTCTAGAACTGTTGTCTCGCTAGCCTTTAAAGGACTGCGCAGAGAAACAGAGAACAAGCGAGCATCATTTGGTGTATCATGTACTTCGGCTGGATTGACGGTAAGAGGTACATATGTTTTCTTCTTCCGTCTGCCTTCGGCTGTTGATGCTTTAAGAATTGCCAGATGTTCAGCCTCAGTAGGCGGGAAAGCCAGAAGAACATCTGAAGCTTCTGATGTCCCAGTATTTTCCAACTGAATGAGTACCATCAAACGAAAAAATTGAGCTATTATAAAGGCAGCCAGTTTTAACTTTCATAAAGTAACTATTCTTTAAAATTCTTTGTTCATATATCTACTACGCCAAGACGCAGACAAAATAAATTTTGTGGTCACACCAACAAAGGATAGGAAGAACAATAGCAGCAAAAGAAGTCAAGTCCCATCAGTGTGGTGTCATATTGCATACAGAGGATTAGATTGGGTGCGCACCTTTAATGTTAGGAATACCCTCACAATATGAGAGGTCAGATCAATCTGCATCAGCAAGAAATGCAAAGAAAAGTCAGACTCATGCATGAGAAAGATCAGATATCAAGGATATGGTAACAACTTTATCAGAAGCAAACAATCCAAGCATTTTCTCGGCAATACTTGATAAGCCCTACGAATGCGGCTCATCTCAAAAATGAGAAGGTTCAGAAAGAGTTGATAGTTTGCGTACTTAGCATAAAAATCCCACACAAAGCAAAGTCACAGAGCAAAAGCAATGAGATCATCCAGTGGTCAATCAACAAATCACCACTTATGCAGCATAAACTCATATCACCGACGACAAACAACTACAAAAGGTCTCCACACAGGAGCAAACTTGACGTGAGATGGGCAAATTACCGCGAGAATAGATAGCATAATCAGGAGTACAGCACGATCCGAAACTCACAACGATCGAAAAAAGAGAACACCGTAAATTCGCACTCAATATCGATGAGATCGAAGAAGAGAAGGAGGATCCGGGAGGATAAGATGGATCCCAAACTTACCCTTCTCTCGGCGCTAAGGACTCGGATCTGCGGCGAAGCAGAAACGGAGGGATCGAGGAGTGAGAGAAAGGAGATGATGAGGACGAGCGGAATAGCTATGGATCGTCGCTCCATTACACCTCGGATCCGTTTCTCTCCTCGTGCCCTCCCCCTCCTCCTCTCTGCCGGAACGACGACGGGAAAAACCCTTTTCCTATGGGTTATGGGCGAGAGAGACTCGGGGTGTGGGGATGGGAAGAGTAATGGTAGTGAGTCTGCACCTTTCAACGGGGAAGACTCAACAGCAATGTAAGATGGGCTGAAATGGGCTGCTGATTGCTGAGCCGAAGTGTGTAGCGTGTTATTGCGCCCTTCTGATATCGGGCTGGACCCCATGTGGAGTGATCCGCGCGTTCTAATGTTGGTGGGCTGTTCTGACGTTGGATTGGACCTCATGCGGGTGCTGACAGATGATCTACGATCACCAACAACCATCGGAATTTTTTATTTTTTATTTTTTATTTTTTAAAAATAGCATACTATTTGTTTGTTTCATTATTTTTTTTTTAAAAAAAATAAACTCGTGAAGCAATTGGATTTAAAACTTTGAGGCATATCTTGTAGTGAGTTAACTGCATTAGAGATCAGTTGGTTACATGAGAATATTATTTTCACCGCACTTTATAACATTACTCGACTTATTTTGTCCCCAATCACAAATAAAATTTCGGAGCTGCAATACAGAGTTGTCCTTTAATCTATCTTCTATATATCCATTCTTTATACCACGGTCAAAGTAAATAAAATACTTTTCAAATTAAAAATTAATCTAACTTAATATACGTCCGTACGATTAAACAAGCACATTGATATAAAGAGAGCCATTTCATTTCATATTTTTTTTCTTCTTTTTTGCTGACATATATATGGTGGGATATGTATTCTTTGCAGGGCCTTTCAGCACGCACGATGCAGGCAGCGGCGGGCATTGCAGCAGCTGCATGCAGCCGGGGTCGTTATAATTCTCTGGACTAAAGAAACCTCTTTCATGAATAAACAACTCTAGATACAATTATTTGATCCCCCATCCCAACTAGTACTAGTAGGCAGGCAACCACCCTCCGCTAAGAATGAAATTCCGGAAGGCAACCCAAAAAGAGAGAGAGAGAGAGAGAGAGAGAGAGAGAGAGAGAGAGAGAGAGAGAGAGAGAGAGAGAGTAGGAATGAGATAATGAGATGATTGGTGAGGAGTAAATTAAGGAGAGGCGATTGAGAATGAGAATGAGAATGAGAATCAGAACTTGGAGCAGGCGGTGGGCAATCCGGTGCGGCGGTCGACGACGACGAGGTGGTCGGTGGCGTTGCAGGCGATGACGTCGCGGCGGAGCTTGGCGCCGGCGGCCTTGAGGCCCCGCAGAGAGACGGCCTGGTTGAAGAGGTTGAGGACGGGCAGCTTGGAGGCGGGCGGCATCTTGCCCGCCGGCAGGAGGCGGGAGAAGTCGTGGCGGACGAGGGGACCTCGAAGTCCTCCCTCCTGTGGCTGAGGGCGTTGTCCTTGGCGCTGATGTGGGCGCCGGGCTCCATGTGGTTGGTGGAGAAGCTGGCCTGGTCGGGGAAGTTGGGGTAGAGGGCGACGTAGCCGCGCAGGTACATCATGTCGATGAGGAACTTCTTCCAGGAGGCCTGCCAGCCGTTGGTGCGCGACTTGGGGATCTGGACGGGGTTCTGCTTGGCGTCCTCGGTGAAGCGGGCGCTCATGTAGGCGTAGAACTCCCTCCAGTGCTCCGGGAAGAAGACGGCGCCCCAGCTGCAGGGGAGCTGCTGCAGGGAGGGGGTGTTCGGGTGGATCTTCCGGAAGAAGTCCGTGGCGTTCCAGCGGGGCCGCTCCTTCACCACCTCCACCAGCCGCGGCGTGTACAGCGACACGGACGCCAGCTCCGGCAGCGACACGGCCGGGTCGTAGCGGTAGCTGAGCAGCGCGTACTTGATCCACAGGTAGTAGTAGGGCGACACCTCGATGTCGTCCTCCAGGAGCACCCCGAAGTCGTCGTCGTCGGCCGGGTACCAGCTCTCGCTCACCGCCCGGATGAGCCCCCCCTGGATGATGCGCCGCCTCACCACCTTCGCCCCGTGGGCCCACCGGAACGACCCCACCGCCTTCAGCGTCGCCTCGTCCACTCCGCTGTCCATGTTGAAGCTCAGGGGCACCTCGTCCCCCAGGTAGTAGGCGTCCTGCAGCGATCGCAGCAGCCGCCCGAGGGACGCCGCGCGGTTCTGGGTGATCACGTTCACCGAGATCCGCATCTTATTCCAATCTGCATGCATAATGCATTGCATCAATTTTATTTTTTTTTTTATTTTGCTTTTCTTTTTAAACGAAATAAAAAAGAAATTATCTAAAATAATGTCATTTAATTACTACTCTTTCTCTTTTAAATTTAATTTAATTTAATAAAGCAGAGAGCAAATTAATAGAGCAAATAAATAAAGCAGGTCTAATTAAGAAATACTGTTATTATTATTACTCGGTAATGCCGATGGCCGGAGATCAGCCATCCAGAGAACCTTCGAGACGCTGGACCTCGGCAGAAGTACCAACGCGGAGGGGTTTGCGCCGCCGCTCTCTGCGGCCATCTTCAGCGCATTCTTCACATTCGCGTCTATATCCGCGACCGCAATCAGCAAACTCGGGCTGTGAATCTTGACGAGCCCTCTCATGCCCGAGTACACGGCTTGTACCGCCGAAACCTCCGATCCCGTTCCCGCCGATATCGCTCCGACGTCCAAATCGAATATCTTGAACCGCCTCTCCTTGCAAACAGCCTTCGGCCACTTGAGCACAGCAGCAGCCTCTTCGCAGGGGCAGAAGCCGCCGCCTGAGACGACCACGTAAGCCTTCCTGGCCGGGGTGGTTCGGAATTTCTCGATGAGAGGTGCGAGTGCTTTTACTTGGTCCGGAGAGTGGGCGTAGAAGAGAGCTTCGATCTTCTGAGGGTGCATCGCGGCCCACTGAGTAATATAGCCGGAGGAAAGGGCCTTCCACCATTGGTCGTCTCGCACTTGGACTACATCCTTGAAAATGACCGTCGTCTCGGAGACGTACGCAAGCCTATGCTCACTGTCTCCCCATGTTTCCCTGTCGTTGGGATCGACGGGTAGCACATACGACCCCGCATTTCTGTACTTCTGAAGCTGGTAACTGCATGCGCCGCATTAATTATGCACAAAAAACCATATTAAATCTTCAGTTACATTTTAATGCATGGAGGAGTACGCAGAACCATATATATATATATATATACTGCCGCCGGAGGGGAGGAAGAAAAAGAAAAAAAGAAGAAAGAAGAAGATCTTTGTTAGCTAGGTTCTTCTGAATTCGATGCAACTTAAAGAGATTCAAAAGACCAAAAACGAAGGTGCTAATCTTGTGAATGGAATATATATAGAGGCACCGACGCTTACTTCTGGGCATCAAGGACCGGGTCAAAAAGAGTTAGTAGGACGTTTTGGTTCCGTTTAAATAACATCATCAATCATCATGTAAGCTGATCAGTTTGCAGCAGAAGCAGCAACAGCCGACAGAGTAGTACGTAGTTGTCTATTTTTCTTTGTTGTTTCATACTTTGATGGTGCTAAAATTAACTAGGTGCTCGTCATTGATAAAACTAAGAATTGAAAATGGCAAATCAAGTTACTTGCATCCTTGATGCAAAAAGAATGAGAAGAAATACAATAGTTTTCTCTTAGACAAAGAAGGGGATATATAGGTTCCTACGCATGTATTGACGAGGAATATAGTCGTGCATCGAAAGGATGGTTGGAATAGTATGGTCTATATACCTGAGATGAAGATCTTCGCCGGTCGCAAAAGTAAAGGGCTTCTCTATGAACAATGTCTTGACGAGGTCTGTCGGTAGAAACCACGAGCTGGACAAGAAATCCACCTGCACAATCCTTTCGACGGTGATATCATAGGCAGGATCAGGCAAATAAAGCCCCGCCTCCTTCGATTTGAACTTTCTGTAACTCGGGAACGTGAAGTCCTTCTGCCTGAAAGGTAAAATTCTCCCAATACTGCCCAAAACGGAATTCTTGTACTTCTCCGTTCCTCCAACATGAGCCAATATCTCTAGCATTCTCTTGCCCGGAATCATATCGTCGTCGAGAATGTAAACAAAGTCGCTCTCTGTCTGTAGGGCCATCTGAAACCTCCCGTAGTACTTGAAATCGTAGGTGGAACTAACGAAGCTAATCCTCGAGTTGTTGTAGCTGTCAACAATTCTTCTCAGAGATAGTTCGTTGGGGCTTCCGAAAGAAAGCACCCAAACATGGTGGAATGGCAGTGTCTGATGAAGTAGCGAATCGAGTTGGGCGCAAAGTGTTTTCCTCTTGTAATGGTTTAAGATGACGGTGATCTTCGGGATGCTAGGACCATGTGCGCTCCATTTAGACTTCATTCTCATCAAGTCGCCTAGTGTCTCTGTCCCAGAACTTTTCTTTTGAAAAGCCAATACCTCATCGTAAAGCTCCCTTTTAAGCCTGATCATCTGCACGTCATTCGATTTCTTTTGCGAGAAATCAATCTTCTCGTGCTCGCAGACCTCCAAGGGTGAGAGTGCGGCAGGGCTTTCTTCAATACTCGACAGCATGCGGGGTTGTATGATGAACTGCTTCCAGTGTTGCGCGATTCGACTGGCCCACGAGAAGTCTGGTTTGGTTCGAAGGTCGATGGACGGGCTCATGTAGTAGAGAAGACATGTGGCATATATCGCAAATGCAAGCTGGAGACAGGTGAGGGCGGTTACGAGGCGGGAAGAGGCGCTGCTCTTTGGAACTCTCATCTTGTTTGCTTTATTAGCAACGTAGTCGCTGATCATTCCTTCCAACAACTGATCTCCACTTCTCATGCTTGGAGTCCGAACTACGCTCATCATGCATGTAAACTCGGATGATTCGAAAGTATATCTGAAGGAAAGATCAAATTTAGGCTGTCTCAATATTTGCAGCTATAAAAGTACGTAGAATATTGCCTACAGAGTAGATTATTAGCAAAATGAAAGCGACAATATGAATAATGCCGTTTCACTATAATTGAATGATATGTGGTTTCCCAAAGAAATGATTCGAATCCTAATTTTGTGAGTCGGCTAGCTCATAATTAATGAAATACCAACGAGGACAAAGCCTTTGAAAGTTGTAGTTACTTTTAAGCGTTTATCAACATCTACAGGATTGCAATAAGCATTAGAGCAATTAAAAATATTCAATTGACTGTATCAAATAGTCTCCCTCCTACATTCTTACAAACGAAAAAAAAAAAGCACAGAATATTACCAACTTCTGAAGTAGATATGAAATTCTATACAAGGAAAGACTAGAAACTCTAATAAGTTATTTATTGAATGGAAGACCCAAAAAAAAAAAAAAAAAAAAAAAAAAAAAAACATCTTTCATAAACAAGTGGCTTGAGAAGCGTAGGCTTACAGCAAATAGAAAACGAAATAGTTTTTCCTCAAAAAAAAAAAAAAAAGAAAACGAAATAGTTGCCATAACTAATTAATTAGTTGTCAAATTTGAGTATATTTCCTTATCTTCAGAAAATGATGCTTAAATTTCTTTTAACAAATTAATGGAAACTATTTGCGGCAGTAATGAAGAGATATGGTCGGCGTCCAATCACCGATCGAGTAACAAACTCAACGAGAGGAAAAGCCAAGTGTTTTTCTTTCCAAGTAATCACCTTAACAAGCCAAAATCAAAAGAGCACTCGCGAGAATGCTGAGCAGAGCAACAGCAACATACTCCCAATTAATGCAGGTAGGTAGGGATTTCTTTCTGTATCTTTTGGCTCTTAATTGAAAGACCTGTTCAATAATTTCTTGCGGCGCGCGGTCTCTGGATATATTTCTGAGTACCTGAAATTGAAGACAAAAAAACTGAAGAAGGCGGGCTTTAAAATAACAAGGATACGAGCTGAAAGTCAAGGTGCATGATCAGAGATTCCTATCACATATATACAGACATCTCTCTATTCCACGCAATATTTGAACGAACCAACCAATAAGCAATAGAACTGACCTTATATAGCAATTGATATCAACTGTGCACCTCAAATCACAGCAATGCTATCGACACTATCAAAACTATTAAGGAGGGCCTAGAAAAGGGTAGAGCTTGCTCAACCAACTGATGTCCTAATAATACACTAGGAAGGAGGAGTAAAAAGAAAAAAATACAGAGGCAGTAATTTCAATCTCAAAAGAGGGGAACAGCTGTAGCTAGCCTTTAGGCTTCGAATCGCAATTCACAACGAAGACTTCGGGGAGCAACCGTCTAGCTAGTTCATAAATCATAATGGCTCAAATTAGAATAAAACAGAGAGAGAGAGAGAGAGAGAGAGAGAGAGAGCCCAAAATTCGAGAGACCCACATGAATGAGATGGGATTCCGAGAAGCAGCGGATCATGTGCCCGGGTATATAGGCTACTGTTGAAAATTAGTGCTAAACTTGTTTTTTGTTTCCTTTTATTTACTAGTTTAATAAGTGTATTTATAGGAGCCCAATGGTCTATTGTTTAAATGGGCCTCTTTTTGTTCTTTTGAGTCAAGTTGACGCTTATTTTGTGTTAAGTGAGCCAAGTTAGACTATATGGGTTTTAGTTAGGGGGCCCAAAGAAAATAAGTTAAGAGAAAAAAGAGAGAGTTTTTTTCTCTTTAGTTCTTCATCCCTTTGTTTTTGGTGTTCTCTCTCAAGTGCAAGAGAAGTGTGAAAGAGGATCCAAAGGTGGTTGGATTTTTGCTAGGTTTGAGGTGGGTGGCCTCTAATCTACCTCTTCTCCTCTCTTGTGAACATTCATTGTAAGGTGTTTTGATTGAATGTTCATTTGGTCTTTTTCGATTTCCATTATATGGTATTTTGGATACTCTTGGTGAAGTTATTTAATTTTATATGTGGAGTTGTTTGAGATTATTATTGTGAGCTTTCTATTTCTCCATTCTTGTCTTCTTCGGTGGTTGTGCGATCTTGGGCGTGTAGGAAACTTGAATTTTCGGTTTCTACACATCGGAGAAAGGGTGCGCTCGGGTTGGAGCCGGTTCTACTTTTCTCTTCATGGTATCAGAGCTACAAAGGCTTTTGTAGTGAGATTGGAGATCCTACATCCTTGGGAAGCAAGAGGGAGGTGTTTTGCAAGTAGTGCATACAAGGTGTTTGTTAAAATTCCTCTATGATGGATTCTATTGGAGGCTTCAATCATCTTGGGATAGAAAGGCTCACAAGTTCAAATTATCCAATTTGGAAGTCATGTATGGAAGCGTATCTTCAAGGCCAAGAGTTATGGGATACGGTGAATGGGAATGAGGAGGAAATCTTAGGAAATGAAGGAAAGAAAGAAATGGCTTGCTAGAAGCGGTAAGGCAATGTTTGCCTTAAAGACATCAATTCACAAAGATTTGTTTGATCATATTAGAGAGGCTAAAACACCAAAAGAAGTATGGGATATTTTTGAGAAGCTATTTACAAAAAAAGAATGAGGCTCGGTTGCAATTTCTTGAGAATGAGTTATCAAAACTAACTCAAGGGAGTATGAGAATTTCGGAGTACTTTCTAAAGGTGAAGAACCTATGTGCCGAAATATCAAGTTTGGATCCGGATGAGGCTATTAGTGAAGCAAAGTTGAAACGGTATATTATCCGGGGGCTTCGGAAAGAATATAATCCGTTTGTCTCATCTCTACAAGGTTGGGCGACACAACCCACATTGATAGAGTTCGAAAATTTGCTTAGTAATCAAGAGGCCTTGGCAAAGCAAATGGCGGAATGTTCAATCTCCGGTAAAGATGAGGGTGAAGAAGCTTTACTTACTAGAGGAAAGAAGTGGGATCCAAAGAAAACAAAAAATTATGGAAGAGCACATGAAGGTGAAAGCTCATTTAGCAAGAATGATGCTTCAAGAAAGAAAAATGTGAAGTGCTACCGGTGTGGAAAAATGGGGCATATAAAGCGAGATTGTCGGGTAAAAATTTATGAGGGAAATGTTGGCTCTAAAGAAACGGAAAGAAAACAAGTAAAAGATTGGGGTTCATGTTTTGTTTCCGGTGATGCATTGGAAGGTGATTCTCCAAATGTGCAAGTCCTTGCAAGTATCAATTATCAAAAGGATTGGATAGTTGATTCCGGTTGCTCTCATCATTTGACCGGTGACAAGTCTAAGTTTAATGAGTTTGTTCACTATGAAGGAAATGATGCTATTATCACGGCGGACAACACGGTTCATCCGGTGGTAAATGAAGGTGTTGTGAAGATGGAAGATGGAGTCACCTTGAAGAGCGTCTATCATGTGCCCGGTATGACTAAAAATCTTATTTCCGTTTCTCAAGTTGCGGATTCCGGAAACTATATACTTTTTGGCCCTCATGATGTGAAGATTATGCGAAATCTTCGGAGCCTAGATGCGGATGTTTTGCATCTTGGAAAGCGAGTGAAGTCGCTTTATGTGCTCTCCGCCGGTGACTCATATGTAGAGAAAACTAGCAAAAATGATAATGCTAGCTTATGGCATGCAAGATTGGCACATATGGGTCTTGATAAAATGAAGCAAATGTTTTCCAAGAAGCTAGTAGATGGTGTGCCTAATATTGGTGAAGTTAAAGTTGGCGGTGTATGTGAAGGATGCCAACTTGGAAAATTCCACCGACTTCCATTTGAAGACTCAAAGTCAAGAAGTAAGAAACCACTTGATCTCATTCACACGGATATTTTAGTATCAAATAGCGCGGCAAGTTATTCCGGATATAGATATATGCTTCTATTTGTGGATGACTACACAAGATTCTCATGGGTGTATTTTCTTAAAGAGAAGTCCGATGCTTTCTTTAAATTTAAGCTTTTCAAAGCTATGGTGGAGGGGGAGCATCGGAGAGGAATCAAGTGTTTGAGAAGTGATGGAGGTGGTGAATATATATCAAAGGAGTTTCAAGAATTTTGTAGAGAGCATGGGATTCGAAGGCATTTATCTTGTGCTCACACTCCACAACAAAATGGGGTGGCGGAGCGCAAGCTACGACATCTTTCGGAAGCATGTCGGTGTTGGCTCTACTCTAAGAATTTGCCGAAGGAGTTGTGGGTGGAAGCGATGGCGTGTGCATGTCATGTCATCAACCAGATGCCGTTGAGCTCTTGCGGTATGAAATCTCCTTTTGAAATGTTATATAAAATGAAACCATCTATTGGCTATTTTCTTGTATTTGGTTCTATTTGTTATGTTCATGTGCCGAATGCAAATCGGACCAAATTTGATGCTAAGGCGGAGAAGTGTGTCTTCATTGGTTATGATACACAAAAGAAAGGTTGGAAGTGTATGAATCCGAAAACTCACAAGTTCATCACTTCTAGAGACGTGGTGTTCGATGAAATGTCATCCTATTATGATCGGCCGGTGGTTGTACCAAATGAAGCTCCTACAAGCTCCAATGGCGAAACCACTTTGGAGAGGCTTTCCTCTATGTTGTTGCCCTCAAATGCTCCAAATACATCGACTTCTTCTTCGGAAGGAGAATCGAATGAGAGGGGGAGCATGGGTACCTCGGTGGAAAATTCAAATCCTAGAATTGAGGTTCAAGAACAACCGAAGGTCTATTCGAGAACTCAAGAAGAATCCACGTTATTTTGGACCGGAGTGGAATTCCGGTGCAAATTTGGTAGATGTTGTTTCATGTTTCTTTGCGGGCCCTATTGATGGTGATGAGCCCTCTTGTTATGATGAAGCTAAAGGGGTTCATGAATGGGAGAAAGCAATGGAGGAGGAAATTAGTGCACTTGATAAAAATGAAACTTGGGAGTTGGTGCCTAAACCGAAAGACATAGAACCGGTTTCATGCAAGTGGGTATACAAGATTAAAAGAAAGGCCAATGGAACCGTGGATAGATACAAAGCACGGTTGGTAGCTCGTGGCTTCACTCAACAATATGGTTTGGACTATGAGGAAACATTTAGTCCGGTGGCCAAAATGACTTCGGTTCGAGTTCTCATTTCGTTGGCGGCTTCAATGGGATGGAAGATGTGGCAACTTGATGTCAAAAATGCCTTTTTGTATGGAGAGGTGGACCGAGAGATTTATATGAACCAACCGCCGGGCTTTCTTTCAAAGACTTCTCCAAATTATGTATGCCGGTTGAAAAAGGCGATTTATGGGCTCAAGCAAGCGCCACGAGCTTGGTATGGTAAAATTGCTCAATACCTTCTCTTTTGTGGTTTTCATGTTTCTAATTCCGATCCAAGTATGTTTGTGAAGAAGTATAATAGTATGCATGTCATTGTGTTACTTTATGTGGATGACATGATTGTTACCGGAGACAATACCGAGGAAATTACTAAGCTTAGAGATGAGCTTGCTATTCGGTTTGAAATGAAAAATTTAGGTGAGTTGAGTCACTTTCTTGGATTGGAGGTTGAGAAGGGTAGTGATAGTATTTTTGTCTCTCAAAAATACTATGCCTCAAAACTTGTTGAAAAGTTTGGTTTGAATGAGAGCAAGTCATGCTCTACTCCTATGGATTCAAATATGAGGTTGAGAAAAGGTGATGGTAAGGCTCTTGAGGATCCAAGACTTTATCGGACACTTATTGGTAGTTTGCTATATCTTACTATTACTAGTAGGATATTGCATATTCGGTGGGGGTAGTTAGTCGGTTTATGCAAGTACCAAGAAAGCCTCATTTGGATGCCGCTAAGAGAATTCTCAAGTTCGTCAATTCTTCTCTTGATCTTGGTCTTCTTTATAAGAAGAGTGCAAGATGTGAACTTGTAGGTTTTACCGATGCCGATTGGGCGGGTGATCTTGATGAGAGAAAATCTACATCGGGCTATGTATTCGGATTAGGTTCCGCTTGTGTATCATGGTGTAGTAAAAAGCAAGACACCGTGGCGCTCTCTAGTACGGAGGCGGAATATAAAGCGGCAACCCTTACGGCACAAGAATGTGTATGGTTGCGGACTTTGATTGGTGATGTGACAAAGAAAGTCGATTATCCGGTGAAGGTTCATTGCGACAACCAAAGTGCAATCAAGTTGGCGGCAAATCCGGTGTTTCATGCTAGAACCAAACATATTGAAATTGAGCACCACTTCATTCGGGAGAAAGTGCTTCATGAAGAAATCGAGTTAATGGAAGTGCGGTCTCAAGACAACTTGGCGGATATCTTTACCAAAGCTCTTCCAAAGGCGAAGTTTGTAGAACTTCAAGAAAGGCTCGGTTTGGTTTCTCACAAGTTTGCACTAAGGGGGAGTGTTGAAAATTAGTGCTAAACTTGTTTTTTGTTTCCTTTTATTTACTAGTTTAATAAGTGTATTTATAGGAGCCCAATGGTCTATTGTTTAAATGGGCCTCTTTTTGTTCTTTTGAGTCAAGTTGACTTGTGGCTTATTTTTGTGTTAAGTGAGCCAAGTTAGACTATATGGGTTTTAGTTAGGGGGCCCAAAGAAAATAAGTTAAGAGAAAAAAGAGAGAGTTTTTTTCTCTTTAGTTCTTCATCCCTTTGTTTTTGGTGTTCTCTCTCAAGTGCAAGAGAAGTGTGAAAGAGGATCCAAAGGTGGTTGGATTTTTGCTAGGTTTGAGGTGGGTGGCCTCTAATCTACCTCTTCTCCTCTCTTGTGAACATTCATTGTAAGGTGTTTTGATTGAATGTTCATTTGGTCTTTTTCGATTTCCATTATATGGTATTTTGGATACTCTTGGTGAAGTTATTTAATTTTATATGTGGAGTTGTTTGAGATTATTATTGTGATTTTCTATTTCTCCATTCTTGTCTTCTTCGGTGGTTGTGCGATCTTGGGCGTGTAGGAAACTTGAATTTTCGGTTTCTACACATCGGAGAAAAGGGTGCGCTCGGGTTGGAGCCGGTTCTACTTTTCTCTTCAGCTACTACACATATACACAAAGTTTGCGCGTCGAGGGAACGAGGATACCGATAATTTGCGTATTTAATTATAGTAGAGATCAGGGGTGGAAAAAGAGGGAGCGTCATGAGAAGTGCAATTAAAGGATGGGGAGGTGTCACATCACATGGGATGAGCATCGAAGTAAGAGGAGGGGTGGGGGGGGGCGTTACCTGCACTTGTTGTTGTTCTCCCTCCTACATTTGCACTTCTTCCACACCGTGTAAAGCCGATTTTGAAGGCGCGGAATTTGGCCGGTGGAGAACTTAAACCGAGGAATGCCAATGTGATGTGTACTCTCTCTCTCTCTCTTTCTCTCTTTCTCTCTCTCTCTATTTGTTCGTTTGTGCTTGCCCAACTCGACCTTCTTGCGCCTTAATTGATTGCCTCCTTTTTTATTTATTAAGTGGAAGATAAGAAGAGGAAAAACTCCTGCTGGTGTTCTTGTAGTCGCCCTGTCTCAGGACGATTTGTTAACACGTTCCTCCCTCCCCGAGGCTTCGATCAGTATGTTCCTTATAATTTGAAGTCAACAGTTGCCCGCCACATAAAAATAAAAAAATAAAAAAAAAACTAACAAACAATTGGAGAATATTAGGTGGGCACCGGGCTGGATATCCAGACTTATAAAAATAATAATAATAATAATAATAATAGTAATAGTAATAATAACGCTGAAAGAGATTGGCTACAAATTAAACAATGGAATTTCTGCAAGGCCGAACCCAACTTAAGAAATGGGAATCCGATCTGAATCGAGAGGGATGCAGCACGAAACGACGCTCTAATTAATGAAACTATACTGTATACACAGGATATATGTTATTATTATTATTATTATTTTATATATAATTAAGGGTCAAAGGGCGCCAGGGCTCTTTTATCTTATCACAAGACCTATATAAATTATCAGGAGACCCAAGTAATTTACAAGTCAATTAAATGCTAGGTTTTGACAATGCCCGGATCCCGAGAACCCCCCTTTAGATTCACAGGTTCCCAAAGAAAGAATCACTTACGCCGATACAAAGAAAAGATTTTTTATCCTTTCCTCTCTAGCCACCAGTAACTAAAAGCAGTAGCGGGAAAGGAAATGAAGGGAAAGCCATGGACTTTAATAATGTATCTTATTATTAATAATCGTAACAAGGAAGAAAATTGGGAAAAGATGCCCTGATGACGAGGAGGATGAGGAGGAGGAAATTAAGCAAGGAGGAGGGGGCACAACCTAAAGCTAGAAACACAAGGCCCGGGGTGCCATTAATGCATGGATCTGTATATCTCGAGCTAACTCAAAGAAAGGGGGGCTTAATTGCTTTAATCGTAGAGTGGGATAACCGAAGATTCTATCTTTGACTTAAACAACTCATGCTCTTTAATGTTTAATTTGGTATTAATAATAACCATTTGAGAATCTCTATCCCATCCTCTCTCTCTCTCTCTCTCTCTCTCTGTTTGTGCATGGGCCAAATAGTAGCTAAGCCTCGTGCCAAACTTTTGTTTAGTTAGTAAGCTGGGAGAGAGGGAGATTTGAAATGGGGTTGGCATCCACTCGAATTCTTTTTTAAAAAAGAAGAAAGTAGGACTTAATTTCCTGGCTGTACGTCTTCTTTTTTTTTTATTATCTTGGTCAAATAGTTTTTTTATTGCACCATCCCAATATTGCAGAAAGGAACGTGGTTACGTGGAGCCATGTATATATATGAGCACCATATGAGAAGAGGAGGGCCAACTAATTAATCATCACTCAATCGTGTGAAAGGAGAAAAGCAATAAGATTATGACCTTTTTATGGGAATCATCATGATACATGGTCACACGTCAATTTTGAAAGATATTAGCTCGTAGGACATGCAATCAGACGAGGCTTGGACATAAGGTCCACAGGAGACTAAAACGAAAAAATTGTGAAACTATATTTCAAAATCACAGCCTTCCCTTTTACCATCTTCGCGGCCGTGGTCCGATTCCCTCTTCTTCAAATCACAGCCCCCGCAATACCGAAGACCCAAATATTCTCTAGGCCCAGTAACAAGGCCCACGGATCCGAGTAAAGTAGCCAATAGATTGGGCCCGCAACCCATCGAGATTCTTCCGTCCCATATTGGGCCAGGGCTTTATTTTGATGGGTAGTTCAAACTTCAAACTTCAAAGCAGCGGCCTGCTTTGCCAGGGGAGTCCGGTCACCGCCAGTGAGCTCACCTCCGCTGCAGCATCGTCCGTTTCTCTGCGAAATAATATTTTTGGCGGAGTTTTCATGAGAAAACTCTGAGGTCATGCCAACGGGGCCGTGACCGCATCGCTGGAATGGAGGGCGTCGCAACAACACGCTAACGTGAACGTGGTGGGCGCGCAACGGCGTCGGCTGTTGCGCAAAATCGAAAATAGTTTCTTTATCTCCCAAAAAAAAAAAAAAAAAAAAGAAAAAGAAAAAAGAAAAAAGAAATTCTTTTTAGAATTCTTTTCGAATAGTATGTGGTATTTAACTCAGCCACATTTATCTTATAAGTTTGTTCATCATTTCTATTGGTATATAATTAAAATACAGATTCGCAACCTTAACTGGAACCAAAATACGGACTCTCAAAGGTCATCCATCCGCGTGTTGTTAACGTTGCTATTGTGATGGTCAATTCATGTGCCATTATTATTATTATAGGTTACGGATGTGGACTAATCATCGTCTTCTAAATCATAAATAAATATCACTACATCTATAGCACATAACAATAATATTTCGAATCACATAGAGGTATTATTACAGAATAATTAGTGATTAGTAATAACTAGGATTCGCAATTTAGGGCTAAATACCAATCAGGATGCTCCAATATTTCTTCGACAGCCGAAAAACTTATGAAACTAGCTAGTTTTGACACAGCATGATGCTATAATATTGTTTACATATTATATAGCAAGGGCCGTCGACGCGCTTGGGCCAGCCCAGAGCCTGTAAGGTCAGGTCCACACCATCAATTTATTATATTTTAAGAGCAAATGAAAATGAAACAAGCGTCTAAGTATTAATTTCTTTAGGCAGGTAAGTTCAGAATACACAGAACACATAAATCTCCTGAAAGTGAAGTAAATGCAGCTCTATGTATTTAGGGCCTTTGTAATTATAATGTACATAAAACATTCAATATCCAGCATTCCATTCCTCACACAAAAGACAAATACTGGCCGTTCAATGTATATATATATATATATATCCCCTTGCTTTCCCAAAATACACTTCAACAGGCCTACTAAACTGAATAGACTCTGCCTTAACCACTACCTAGATATCTCAAATTTTGCGGGGTATCCGAACTGCTCCATCTCCCAATTCACCTTAGAAGCAACTCTTTCATGGCGAGGGAAGTACTCCTGACATAACAAACAAGGTAGATAAGTATTTTGAGTAGTCGACATCAAGGTTAAGAATGTTGGTCGAAAAGGATTTCATGTACAACTTTTGACATTCGAGTTCTCGGATATATAACAAGAGAGTTTTGACTTCATAAATAGCCAAGAACTCCGAATGGGTTAACGGATTCTCATGCACAATCGGCGACATGTACATAAAAACAATCAGATATATTATGAGTTGAATGGCGCGTTGTTACCTCTAACTTCTTGACCAATTCCTTTGCTGTCGGAGCAGATACAATGATATGGCGGGCAGTCGGACTGATGAAACCTTCCTCCACAGCTTTGTCAATGAAAGACAGCAATGAGTTGTAGTATCCATCAACATTCAGCAGTCCTACCTGGAAAATGAGAGAAGATTAGTGAGTGGCTTATGATACTGCCGAGCCCGCAACATGTAAGGAAAATCCATGCATCAGGGGATCTCAAACTCATCTTCCTTGATTCGTAATCGCAAAGACAATGGAGCAGAACAAACTGTGAAGGAACTGAGCGGTCGGTCAATCTAAACCGTAGTTTTATAGGGGTTGATTAGCATGAATTCTAACGACTGCGTGCAAATGAAATTACCGGCTTATCATGAATGCCCAATTGAGCCCATGTGATCACTTCAAGCAGCTCTTCAAGTGTTCCATATCCTCCTGCATCAAAAGCTTTACAGAGTGATGAAAACAAAAACAAACCTAGCTAGAATAAATAATGACACGCTCTCTAAGGTTCTTCTTAGTAGTTTCGACTTTTTTTTTTGGTGGAAAAATATGAAGTTTTATGATGTCATAGCCCATAGGAGTATCTAAAAACAGGTCTTCAACTTCATTTCTTAATTAGTCCATAATAACAGGGATTTTTCCAGAGTATGGATCAACAGCTCGGGCCTCAGGGTCAGGGTAGGGTTATCCGAAACAGGACGTCTTTGGACCGATCTGGGTGGTCAGTTAGAAGACCTAGTTCATGTTCGGTATTAAGTTGGTATAGTAACAGTTTTTTTTTTGACATCCTCTAATTAATACTGTATTAGACTCGTCGTGACAAATGACGAAAGAATAAGTTGGTGATGCACAGACCAGGTAAGGCGATAAAGGCATCAGAGCGTCTAGCCATTTCAGCCTTCCTTTGGTGCATATCTGCAACTGCCTTCTCTTCCCCAACCGTCTCACCCGTTATCTGCCACATAAACAAAATCTACACGCATCAAATACCCTCCCGCACCTACAGGCCGGCAACAATACAAAAATAATAGAACAAAAGGAAACGCCGCCGCGCGGAAAGAGAGAGTGAGAGACAAACCTCTTGAGGCATGAGAGTTTTGGGAATAACACTGCACAAAACGAAAGCAATGTGACATGTTAGCTGATGAAGAGCATACTAAGACAACACTAACAAAATTTACAAAACCGTCACCGGCCCGAAAGGCAAGCAACAAGAGTATGAGAGGAAGAGTTAACATATATATACCCAGTAACGTGCCTTCCGCCATCATGAACGGCCTGGGAAACTAAACCCATGAGACCAACACTACCCCCGCCGTACACCAGATCAATGTTCCTCGACACCTGCATACCAACTCACGGCATCAGAACTACGCATGAAATATAACTGTAGCCAGTTTCGATTTAAAAATATGTTTTGCAAAACAAAGTCTTTATTTTTATTATTATTATTTTTTTTAAAGAATGAAGAATAGTATGCTAATCGTTTTCTTCAATCAGAAGATAAACTAAACTACAAAGTTAGTGAAGCAATTAGATCTATAAAAGAAAAAGAAAAAGAACTATTAAATGTAATGAGACATGAGAGATCCCTAGCTATTAAATGCACTTTTGTCAGGCATGAGAGATGGCAAGCGTCAGACTTCATTGATTTCTGATCACCTTTAACTCATACAACTGTATCCAGTTATTCAATGTATTTTGCAGTAGCATTTAGTTTGGTTTTCTCAGATCAACTCTACTTTTTGGACAGGGACAGACAGAGAGCCCGGCAGCTCTGTTTTCCTCTAATAACGAGTTTCTGTCGACCAAGTAGGACAGGGGGTTGGCTGGCTGTTCATGACATTCTGGGTAGCACGTAGAAAACGTTAAAAAAATAAATTAATTATTATTATTTTTTAAAAAAAAAGACCGTGGGTTGTGCAAAGTAAAGAGGAGTTCCAGTACTATTGCACCAGAAGATTCTGGCCAAAAAACAGTTGTTGATGCAAAACCCGAAAACTAGTGGCGCATTGTTTTCCTGTGGATTAGATGGAACGTCCAAATCCTACGACTGCTATCTAAGAGGGACCACTCCGAGTCGCCTAACCCTGAGAGTCAGTTCTCGTCTATTTTGTTGCCAGGTACCTGCACTTACAAATTATGATATGATATGATATGATATGATAGAGGAAGGAGCAGGAGGCCTCAAAATAGTATCACAGTGAGGAGAATGAAAGGAAAAGGATCATCACGGCCAACAGAATTCAGCCCGCGCACAACTAGTACAAGTTGTAAGTCAGTGACGTTTTTAGGACGGGGCGGGCTGAGCACGGAAAGATGGGATTTCGGATGACGAAAATATAGCTCGGAACAAACAGAGAAGGGCGAAGAAAGAGAGACGGCGGCGCCAGGGAAGCGTACCAATTCCTTGCCGAGCTCCACCGCAGCTTCTTGGTAGCTCCTCTTCTTGCCCTGGCTGCTGCCGCAGAAGACGCATATCCTTTTGAACCTGGACTCTCTCACTTCCTGCTCCCCCTCCATCTCCATCTCCATCTCCATCTCCATCTCCATCTCCCCCCTCTCCTCCCACCACTCCACTCTACACTGCCTCTGTTTCTCCTCCTCTGTTTCCTCTGTTTCTTGTTAAGCTGCTATTATTAGTTTACATGGAAGGCCCTCTCTGCTTCCTCTCTCTCTCTCTCTCTCTCTCTCTCTCTCTGTGCCCCGTTTTCCCCTGCACTAGGAAAGTGGCATTTGCCCAAGACAAAACATCCACGATGCCTTGACCACTTTTTAGTGCGCCTTCCATCCCTATATAAAAGGGGAGCACACGTGCTAACAACCACACAACACGATAAGCTCCCTCGTAGACTCACTCGAATTTCGGGGAGCATTTTCATATGGTGAAAATGGCATTGGGTGTTAAAAAGGGCAGGGCCCACATGTCCCCCAACCCTCTCCTTTTTTACCCGCATTTTGATTGCTCCGTGGTTCTCTCTCTCTCTCTCTCTCTCTTCTTTTTGTTTTTTTGATGAGAAGAGAAGATGGAAATGCCAGAGATCTAGAAAAAGTTTTTACTACATCCTTAAAATTGCTCCAGCTTTTAGTTCGCAGACTCTGTCTCCGTGTGCCGCACTAGAAGCAGCAGCAAAGACTGCGGGTAATTTACAGAAATAATTCTCAGGATTGTTCGGAAGAGATTTAGAATCAGTTAATCCACTAAAAAGTGGGAGATTATGTTGCACGAGATGGTTAAATCCAGAGAGATACGCGAATTCCATGAGGAGTCTAATAAGCGTAACAAACTCAAAGAGCCAAGACCAAAACAAGAGTCCCACATGGAGGAACATCTCATCCTGATCAGTAAGCCTGCTCAAAAGAAGGAAATATTAGCCAGGCAACTACAGCCCGCTTTGTTTGCTGGGACTGATACAGTTGATGGGATGGAGACAAACTCATGAAGCACTTACATCTGTCCTTTACAGGTAAAATACATTAGGTACGCCTCTCAGCAGGTGAACTTGAAATTCGCCCTTGTACTAAAACTGTTGTTTCAACAGTCCTTTAAAAAAAAAAAAAAAAAAAAAGAAGACAAAAAAACAAACAACTGTTGAAAAACTAGTTTCACCCATACATGGTTTGTCCTTTGCTACAAAACGTTTTTCCAATGATACAAGTCTTCTTCGGTGTCCTAACTTCCTCTTTATTTTTTTTTCAATAAAAATAAATAAATAAATAAATATTTTGTAGAAACCAAAATAAATTCCTCTGGGGAATCATTTGCCACTTAAAATTCTTGAATTACGTTGTTTTAAACAGAAACAATTAAATAAGTCTTATTTTAGTTATGTATAACTGTACAAGACATATGTCACAAACATTCTTCTCTCCGTATTTTTATATTATTTTCCTTTCATATGCCTCGAAACTAGTGGGTGGGGCCTCGTTGTTTGTTGCGCCTGCTCTACTGATGTGCTTTGTATGTGTGTGCGTGCATGAGAGAGAGAGAGAGAGAGAGAGAGAGAGAGAGAGTGAGTGTGTGTGTGTGAGTGTGTGTGTGAGTGTGTGTGTGAGTGTGTGTGTGTGTGTGGGGTCCACATGCATGGTTAAAAACCTCCTAGAAATTAAGCAAATACCAAGGAGGGAAGGGTGAAAGGAGCGGCATGCTCATTTCAACACAGCTCAACGTCATTAAATACAACAAAAAGGGTCAGTTAATTTTACCCGACCCAAGTCACAGTAACCAGTAGTCACATTACTCGGCGCGCCCCACCCATCCTCCTCGCCTCGACATGTTTGCCGCGCGCAGAGGAAACACATGAATATTATAACGACCACGCCACTCCCATTCCCCCATACACACATACAAACATACACAAACACACCTCACACCTCACACCTCACACCTCACAGCTTACCCCTCTCCCCAGACCAAGCATGCTCTCCCTCCCTCCACGCCCTCCATTCCATCCCACTAGTCCACTGTCCACTCCACTGATCTCTCTCTCTCTCTCTCTCTCTCTCTCTCTCTCTCTTGATTCCAATTCCTCCCCCATCATCATCATTCTCTTTCTCTACATTTCCCCACTCTTCTTGTACTTTATTATGCCATTTCTTTTTTCTTCCCGAGGCTCTTGGAACCAAATTATTTATTAATGAATTTATGCGTTCCGTGATCCCCAAAAAAGCACTTTTTTAATTTTCTACCTACCTACCTACTAACCTTTCTATATATTGTCTTTTATAGATCCACTCAATTAATTAAGCTTCTTTTTTTTTTTTTTTTTAAAGAACAGGTTAGACATACGCCCAGTTCGGAAGTAATTTATAACTTTCCTACGTACGTACATAAATATATAAAATATATAAATATGTACGTAGAGAGGGCGGGGCGGCTGCAGACCTGCATGGGCCTTCACTGATCACCTTAAGACTAAGCATAAAAGACCATGAGCTCCAGAACAAGGGATCTTACAAACTGGAAAACGACGGACGATTAGGTGACTACATAACAATCACTTTGCCGCCAACTACTAAGTCTCAACATGCCACGACAACAGCAGAATATCGTACAGTCACCGGGTAATGCAACTAATTAACCATACAAACTCTAAGCTTCAATAAATTAAGTTTAGATGAATTGAAATTCTTTTCTTGTCCACAAATTAATTTGTCTTTTCCAACGTCGGTTAATTCAAGGGAATTAAACAAGCACTGGACCTCGGTGTGCGTGCGTGCGTGTGCGCGCGTTCTCTCTCTCTCTCTCTCTCCAGTCTCCACTCTCCAATGCTGTTAGGACGCAGGCCCCATAACTGGTTGCTGCGTGCTGCACCACCCGATGGGAATACAATAATAAGAAATGGAAAGAAAGCTTCCTAAGTAATCCTAGCTAGCTAGTAAGAATTAATGTAAGATCGTACGCGCCCTTTCCCAACATTTATATATGGGTCCTTCATAACTGTCAGCCGGCCCACCGAGCTATACCTTCTCAGTTTTCTCTCTTTTCTTTATATATTTATATTTAACATGCCAGGCCATTCCTCCGCCATACAACAAACTGTACGTACGTCAGCTTCCCCATGAAATATCAAATTTTGAAAGGTAGCTGGGTATGTTAGCAGAGCACTGTACATAACTACTGTTTCCAATCGAAGTGCCTCTAGCTTACCTTTGCATATACCGGCCGGGCATGACCATAATTGCCGCAGATCAGATACTATTCTATTTTAGGGTGCGAAATCCAGGCTGAGCAATATTGAGAAACAGAGGGAAAAAGAAAAGCATGACTATTACGCGCGGAGACCACAAAATCCTATGCATTTCACTTTTAGCCTCCATGAAATCCAAGACACGCCCAACAATTAATACGGGAAAATTTTTAATCAAATATAAATGGTTAATAGGGCGATTTTCTGAAAACAGACGGCGCCTCGACTCTGGAATAGAAACTTGGTGCTTAGACAATGCAAGGAGCGCTTTAGTCAACTTGGCTGGGGATTGCTTGTTTGGTAGCCCGCCGACATGATCAGGTGCTGGGGTCGCCCTGCATGAGATTGGGTTGGAAGGGTTTTGAGGGGCCGGACGCAAGTACTAATGCTGGACTTTCACACGGAAAAAGAATTGCAGAAACGAAGCCACAATCGAAAGCTATTTGTCCTTGCTCTTCACTTTACCACCGACCTATCCTTCATTTTTGGCCACATCATCTTCTTTAAAGGAAACTAATTTCAGTACTGAGGATAAAAAAGCTAGCATGCAGCATGAACATATATATATATAAAGAGGGATAATTAATTGATCAATGATCTCCTCAACCCAATAAGCATTTATAAGCAACTCAAATGTAAACCGGATGAGGAAAAGTTCACAACTGATCATATTAAGAACTTTTGGGAATACCAAATACTGCTGGTGTTACATATGTACTTACTATTTTGTATACATCGTTATGACGCTGAATGTGTGAGTTAAAAGTCCAACTCAAATATGGGGACTTGATTATACATCCACCGTTTCCCTTTGAAAATGGCACCGCATGAGTACGTTTGGTGCGTTATGTTGTTTGCTGATCAAGTTTGCTACGTGAGCAAATATTGACTAGTGATATTGAACTTTATCAAGTTTACAGTGTGATTAGTAACTAGATTCAGTATAGCTACTCAAAAGGCGTTCTATCAATGGGTATTAAAAAGAAAAAAAGGAAAGAAGAAAAAGGGGCGGGCTTTCTACAGATTTACTTTTCCAAGATCAACTGTTTTTAACTCTCTTTTTTTCAGTAAGAAATGGGTTCCTGGTCACTGCATGCTATATTAATCCCTTCACATGGTGGCATCAAAGCATGGTGGGGGCTCGGCCTTTAATGGCAGTAGCTCCTATTGGGTCTATTCAAGCTCATGGTCCTGCTACCTATAATCATCATCATCACTTCAGGAGGAAATGTGCTTCTATATTGTCGATCCCTCCAGGCTGACTACGCGTCCCCTACTTACGGATGACACACGGTTATCTACCGAAGGAGCTGTGCCATCATTCTTTCCTCATGGAGTCATCGTGCTTGGCCTTCAAAATGGTAAGCAAGCAGATTAGTGTTGGTCCAAGCAGAGTCATTGTGCTTGGCTGAGTCACAGCCCACAAGTCACCATCTCTATGTATGAGTTGGCTTTTCCGATGTTGCAATCATCCTTGCTTCCTCCACTTTGAAGTGTACTTGGATATATACAAGTATTTTGCCTAGTGCTTCATCCATGATGATCATCCCTACATGGCCATTTCATGCTGAAATTAAAACAGTTATAATTAGCGCTACGAAGGTTACGTGACTTTGAATTTACTCCACCTGTAATTTAGGGTATGATACATTTATTAGCACTCAAAACAATCCAAAAGCTTGGCCTAAATTTGAACCTAATAATGTTTGTATGCCTACTATATGTAGATTATTTAAGTTACCATGTCATCAGGGGCTAGTACATGTTATGTGGGTGCGTAATTATGCGATAGGTTATAGTAGATTTCACTAGCTAATTGTGATCTGATTAAAAGGGCGGATTATAGAGGGCCCCAAGGGGCCAACCTCCGTGACTGTATAAGAGTCATTAATCTTCCTAACTTTAGAAATTGTTGTAGCGCGGGAACACTTGCTGAGCATATTTGGTTGAGAGATACCAAAAGAATATTCTGATGTTTGGAACTAATCCATTTAGACTCACCGCGCGGGAACACTTGCTGAACATATTTGGTTGAGAGATACCAAAAGAATATTCTGATGTTTGGAACTGATCCATTTAGACTCACCCTTGATCAACTAGGATAATCAGACTTGCAGTCCGAACCGATCATCACATCCGCGGTCCTGCAGCCATGTTTAGTGTTGTTTTTTCTGCTTCCTACGACAGCCTAATACTTTAATATGGTAATTCAGATGGTGTCAGCAAGGGGCTAATTAGTCACTGAAGTTATGTTTCAGCAGGGCCTGTATAGATATAAACGCAATCGCCAGAAGAAATATGATTCATTTTCTGAATCTTCGCCTCCTACTGAGCAGATATTAAATTAGCCATGCAATTCTTTTCAGGGCAGCGTCATCAATGCGATGTCCAACAAGTAGGAGAACAGTTAATGGAACTGTTCATTATTTCCCTTGTTACATCATTGCTCTTCGAATCAAAGAATTAAATGGTCAGTAGCCCAAGACTTAATAGAGATGTTTAATGTTAAAATATTATGTTAAGAAACCAACACAGAGACCGAAGGGGAAGAAAGAAGTCATTAGTCAAATCAGCCTCTGTCTACAGCATTATTGATGTCTAGTTACATTAGTTTTTAATGATGACACCTTGTGTTCTATACAGACATCCCAGATGGCCAATATAGGGTAAACCTAACCCTTTTTTTAATCCAAGCTTACATAGCTCTAAAATTTAATCACAAGCTAGCTTTACATAGCAAAATATTTAGTTCATTAGGGTCATAATTTATATATAACGTAAAATTGAGAAGGGGCACCCACACCCAACCCGCCTTTCCTGCACACATGCACAAACAAGATACTTCAGATTGAAGGGTAAGGGGCTTGCCTTGGTAGTATCGTACCTACTAAGGCAAATTTGAAAAGAACAGAGAACACAAAGAATTTGGTTTCCAGCGACCTTTTTAATTTCCTTATTAATGAATAACTAGTTTTCGAATCTCTTTCACCACTTTACTCTAACGTCCGCTAGAACAGCTGGATTACATCTACTTCCCCTCATCTAAAATAATTTTAAACATGAACAACAGTCATGTTAATACTTCATGATGGCAACTGGTGCTCAATTACCATATCCAGATCAGACACCGACTACAAGGATAAGGGTATCCGATTCATCCACACTGTGCCCCTTCCCTCCAAAAAGATAGTTGAAGCCTGGGGCCCTTGTCTCATCTACCACTGATATTGTCCATCTTTATTGCGGTCAACAGGCTTTATCCTTATCACTATGTCTTCTACCTCTTTAGCCTAATCTTTCCTCCACCTTCGCTTTACAGGAAAATGAGGTAAAACTGCAGAAGCCATCCATGTCCTTTCTTGTCAATTCATCCATCGGCAGCTTTGCTGGCCCATGGAAGCTTCTAATAATTCGAGTAGTCGAAAAACACTACACACACTCAAAATTTCTCTTTATAAGTCAACGGAGCCAAAGGACATTGTTGGTAAAATACAGAACGAGAGTTCCTTAATAGGAAGTTTTTTTTTTTTTTTCTTGAATGAATTGTTAATTAAGTATGGGAATATAAGTTGATTAGTGTACAATTTTCGGTATCTATTGAGATCAAATGTAATTGCTTTTCTAACCATATTTTGAACAGTCCCCAAAATCCCAGTAGCTCACCTTCCTATCAAAAGTGGACACTGCTAAAACCACAGCATCGGGCTGAGTTAATACTTGTAAGATTAGCGTATTAGGATTTGGACTTGGATACATTCGATTTGTTGCAAAAAAATGTGTTTCAGATGCACGATTACATCGAATCGCGTGAGTCCAGTTGCTCAATTTATTTCCCATCGAATCCGACAGGAAAGAGTAAAGGTGCATTAATTCAGAACTGAATCGAAAGAAGGAAGGATGGAGCGTAGATGAAATAAGGTTACTATTGAATATATAAGTAAGAATCTGCACCTCGAACGGGAATCGGGAATGAAGATGAAAGAGACTGCGAGGCAGATTCAAAGCCGCCCAAGTCCCAACACAGAAAAAGGCGAACGACCAGGGAGGAAGACGATTAAGGATCGGTGCTTGCGACAGGTCAGGTCAGGTGAGCTGTGAGCTGGTGAGGTGAGGGGGCGTCGGGCGGATGCGGATGCCCTTTTTTTAGTATATAAAATTCATTCATCCCCCTCCCCCCCCCTCGGGCCTCAGTTCATTGTATTTTTTTTTTATTTTTTGCCCCTAGTACCCGCACAGATCCCGCATACTGAGACGCGCGCGATCTCTGCCGTCCGGTAGGATTCCGAATGATCCAACGATCCCAAGAGCTAAAGTTGTTTGCGGGCCTAATCCGGTCCAGACTGAAAGAGACTATTCGGCGTGGCCACAGCTGCACAGGCCCACAGCCCGCAGGTCATGTCCTATGAGCCATGGCAAGGAAGCCGGGCTTTGATACTGTGAGCAAGCAAGCGAACTGCCATTGTCTATTGGGCTATTTCCTCACAGCAGTCCTCTTCTGTCATCATCGGCCCACCCCGAATATCTCCGCAACCCTTAAGGCCCATTAGCTAACCTTCCTCCTTTGCTAGCCCACCGGAGATGGGGCCCATATGCAGCAGCTCGTTAACAGCCTACCCGCACTTTTGCTTCCGGTTTGTACTTTTGGACAACTGGATATATGGACAAAACCGAATCCAAATTATGAGTTGTTAATCCCTGTTATCATTGATGATAACCACTACTCATCCATGGACATTAATTAGGACCCATTACTGTACGGTCTCCTCAACTCCAAAGTCCAAACCATTATTAAGAGTCTAAACAGGTATAGTTGTTTGGGCAACCTACCCCCTTACAAGAGCTACTATGTACTTCCAATTTTTGGTCTTGAATTAAGGGTTGTAGAATCAGAATAATAGTGGTTTTCTCAGGAGCTGTTTTTTTAGAATAATAATTTTAATCCAAAAATTCTTAGGAGTGTGGGGTCCACATTGAATGATAATATTAATTCAAAAGTAAAAAATGAGAGATTAATCCAAGAACCAAAAAATTAAAAATTCCAACCTCCTTATATTTTTGAATTTTATATATATATATATATATATATATATATATATATATATATATATATATATATATATATATATATATATATATATATATATATATATATAATCAGTGCTTACTACGCTATTAATAAAGACTAAGCTCATCGCTGCTGCCACTAAATTTTTGATCACGGGATTGGAGATGTGCGGTTGGGATGATGTGGGCCCCCTAGGATTAAGTGGGTGGTTGGTTGAATAGTATGATCTAACGGGTGAAAATCATCAAAAGGGTGGATCTAACGGTGGAAAACTTGGTAGCACCAAGTGCTTCGTCTATTGATAAAGCATACAATTTGACTCTCTCTCTCTCTCTCTCTCTCTCTCTCTCTCTCTCTCTCTATATATATATATAGGCTAGGGCTACTATCATATTAATAGGATAGGAGCACTTGTCCTATCAATTTTTTAACCCTTGGATGAGAAATTGTAGGGTTTGGATAATATTAGTCGGTTAGAGTTGAATGATCCCCTAGGATTGAGTGGTCCCCATTTGAGTTATAGTATTTAATCCAATAGTTAGAAATGATGAAAAGAATTAATTCAAAGCGCTAAAAAAATGATAGATGTGTTCCCATCCTATTAAAAGGATAGTAGCGGACTCATATATATATATATATATATATATATGAGTAAGGCTACTATGCTTCAAGACGGAGAGGCTCCGTGCTTCCACGTCGATTTCGATGTTGTGGCTTTCGAATCGTCGATCGACTCGTTAAACTTGATCTAAAGTATTTGAAGTACCTAGAAAATAAATTTTGCGATTTTTCGATATTATTTGCCTAGCGAACAAAGAGGCTAAAAATCAACTACTAAAATAAAAATCTTACAAAACGCGATAATATAGCATTAAAAATTTAGATCAAAGATATTGATCTTGTTTTATATAGTATAAAGAATTTTCTATCAAAATTTCATGTAATTTGAATTTTTCTAAACCGTTAAACTTTCAAACGGGTCACTATGACCATTAAAATTATTTGATTTTGTGCCCTTCGATCACTAGGCAAATGATATCGAAAAATTATAAAATTTATTTTCTAGATACTTCAAATACTCCAGATCAAGTTTAACGAGCGATCGACGATTCGAAAGTTCGCATCATCGAACGACGTGAAGACTAAGGCTCCGTGATAAAGATAAGTATACACTATATATATATATATATATATATATATATATATATATATATATATATATATATATATATATATATATATATATAACAAATAAAAAAAAACTGACACACACACACCCACCCACCCTAACAAATAAAAACAACATTTTACCGATAATCATTAAAAATTCTATCAATATATATATAATATAAAAGGATGTAAATGAAGTTTAATTTGATTTGTTGAGGCCCCACCCTTACAGGTAAAGGCCCTCCAAAAATAGGCGTATGCTGCTTTGAGTGGCGGGCACACGGTATTCTTTAGTAAAAGGCGAAAGAATAGTTCGCTCTGCGCCCACCACGCAGCTGCGTGCCCTTTCTCAGTTGCCTCACAGCTTTCTTATAAACTATTGCAACGTGAGTGCTGGCCTTTAAAAGGAGTGATGTGGGACTAAAAACTTACTGTTCGTTCATCAACTCTCCACCCCGCCGACCACCGAGGGAGCAATTATTCGTTGCACCCGGTGAACTCTAATATCTGTGCACCTCCTACTAATTCACCATCCATCACAATTTAGAATTTAGATTCCAATGTTTCCTCTTAATTAGAATATAAGCAAAGAAATATTTTTGTTTTACCATCTGCCTTGTCTTGTTTACAGAAGTATCATTGGGTAACAGCCCTCTGCAGTGTGCAAAGTTGGGTACGCTGATCTCTATTTCCATCTACCAATAATCAGAACACGAACATGTTCCTTGTTTGAAGCAATGGAAGCGGTTTCGATCTCTGACGATGATCTCCCTCTCGTAGATACCGGAGATAAGCTTTATCGCAGCATGACAATCCAAACAGATGCGAAGGTTCTTAAAGACACGCAGTGTTGCACCAGCTCTCGTGTTGATCAGGCCCAAACATATAGCCAGCCTCTCACTGTGGACCAACAGAGCCTGCTCTCGCTCTTCCCGCCCATCCCAAGTTCCCTCACTGATAGGAGAAACCTGAGCAGCAGCATCTGGCGCGTAACCTGTGTGCCGCAGCCTTCGAATCACCTCGTCCAACATTGCGTACACTTCTCTAGTTCGCGGGTGGGATTTGTCCCCTGCGGTGAAATTGTGCACATGGCCATCAATCTCAATATAACTGATCCCGGGATTCTTCCGAATGCCTCTCTTCTTCATTGCCTCTCGAAGGCCGTCAGCTTCATTACGCATCCCCCGTGAAGTGTACAAGTTGGAGAGCAGAACGTGGTACTCGGTGTTATGTGGGTCCATCGCAACCAGCTCCTGCATCAGCTGCTTGCCGAGTTCTAGCTTACCGCGAAGACTGCATGAGGCGAGGAGAGAACCCAGCACCACCTCGTTGGGGCGGAAGGGCATGTTCCTCACCAGCATCTCTGCCTCGTCCAAATGACCGGCCCGGCCCAACAGATCCACCATGCATGCATAATGCTCGACCTTTGGCTTCAAACCGAAGATCCGGACCAAGTCTTGAAAGAGCTTCCGACCCTGGTCCACGAGACCCGAGCGGCTGCACGCGCTGAGTACGCTGACGAAGGTGATGTCATCCGGCTGCAGGCGAGGTTCCTCTGCAGTCATCACGGAGAACAGCTGTAACACCTGAGCACCCAACCCGTGCATCGACAGCACGCTGAGCAATGCATTCCAAGCAACCACGTTTCTTTGGGGCAATGCGTCGAACAACTTGCGCGCAGCACCGATGCTCCCGCACTTTCCGTACATGTCTATAAGAGCTGTGCCCACCATGAGGAGAAGGTGCTCGTCGGAAAAGCCTGTTTTTGTGACGTGGGTATGAATCCAGCGGCCGAGAGTTAGATCACCAGCTTGGGAGCACGCGGAAAGGAGAGAGCACAAACTAATGTGGTTAAGGTTCCTTACAGGTGGGTCGCCGAAGAGCATCCGTGCGAGAAGGGATAAGGCCTCTCTAGGAAGCCCAGCTTCGATGCAGGCGGCGATCATGACCGTCCAGGAGACCTCGTTCTTCTGAGTCATTCGGTCGAACATCTCGCGCCCGCTGTCGAGCCCCTCCCACCTGAGCGCGCCGCCGAGGAGGACGGTCCACGAGACCACGGTTGGTTCCCGCATTTCGTCGAAGAGGCGCCGCGCCTCGCCCATCCTGCCGCACTTGGCGTACATATCCATAGCGGCGTTGCGGGCGGGGGCCGGGAAAGGGACTCGAGCTTCAGGAAGAGGAGATGGGCGCCGGCGCCGGCTGCCGGGTCGGCGAGCCGGGAGGCGGCGGAGAGGAGGGCGAGGAGGGTGACGGCGTCGGGGGGGACGGCGAAGCGGCGCATGGAGCGGAAGAGGCGGAGCGCGGCGGCGGGGAGGGAGTGGCGGCGGGCGAGGGAGGAGATGAGAGCGGTCCAGTCGACCGGGGAGCGGGAGGCGAGGGCGAGCTCGCGGAAGGAGCGGATGGCGGAGGAAGGGGATCCCACGGCGGCGTACATGTGGAAGAGGGCGGAGGACACCGGGGTGAGGAGGCGGAGCCCCGACTTAAGGAGCGCGCCGTGAAGCTTCTGGCCGAGGGAGGGAGGAGACTGGCCGCGGGAGCACGAGCGGAGGAGGGACCGGTACTGGGAGACGAGCGTCTCCATCTCCGCCTCCATGCATGCGGGCGGAGTAGCTGAAGCCGTCGACGGTGCCGTGCGGAGCCCATGGTCGCCGAGCATAGAGCTAGTAACGGGCCGCTTAACTCGTCTTGCAGGCCGTGCGCAGTGCATCTCCTTTTCTCACACTTCCCCAGGGCTCAACAGGGGCTACGACCCGTTTCGCGAATGGCTGACGGACCTAGGTACAAGCGTCAGGCCTATCACTCTGTGGGCCAAGCTCTAAATGGGCCTAACGGTTAGAAGAAGGCCCATGAGCTCTTTGTGTTCCCCCCTCCTCCGGCACAGTCGACGCTACTGCTCTCACAGGGTCTCAGCAAACAGCCGCCGCTCTTCAAAACCCCGAGTGAGAGAGAACCCCGCAAGGAGGAGGGCGAACCCAAATGGCTCGTCATCTCTCTTCTTCCCTCGCCTGCACCGCAGCCACCTCCAAAACCCTAACCCCCCTCCCCTCCACCTCCGCCTCCGCCTCGGTCTTGCTCCATGCCTTCTCCACCACCACCACCACCACCGACGCCCCTCCCTCCGATCCTCCTCCGCCGGAATCCCCCGCTTCCTCCTCGTCCGCCGGCGATGGGGATGGGGAGTCGCCTCGGAAGGCGAGGCGGGGCGGGGGCGGGGGCGGGGATCGGCTGGACGAGACGGTCTGTTACATGATGGCGCGGCGGCCGTGGACGACCCGCCTGCAGAACTCGATCCGGTCGCTGTGCCCGCACTTTGACCGCGAGGTGGTCGTGGGCGTGCTCCGCGGCGCCCGCCACCCCAACCACGCCCTCCGCTTCTTCCGGTGGGTGGAGAAGACGGGCTTCCGCCACGACCAGTCCACCTACGCCGAGATGGTGTCCGTCCTGGCCCGCGCGTCCATGCTCAACCACGCCCGCTGCCTCATCCTGGACGACATGCCCAAGCGCCTCCTCAGCCCCGACGAGCCCATGATCGCCGCCCTCCTCGATGCCTACGGCCGCAGCCGCATCCCCAGGAGGTCGTCAAGCTCTTCCGCCGCATGCCCGACCTCGGCGTCCCCCGCACCGTCCGCTCCTACGACGCCTTCTTCAAGGCCATCCTCCGCAGCGGCCGCGTCCTCATGGCCAAGAGGGTCTTTAACTCCATGCTCCGCGACGGCATCGCCCCGCAGCTCTCCACCTACCACGCCCTCCTCTGGGGCTTCTGCCTCTCCGCCAAGATGGACACCGCCGCTCGTTTCTTCGCCGACATGAAGGAGAGGGGCATCGCGCCCGACCCCGTCGCCTATAACACTCTGCTCAACGGCTGGGTCCGGGCGAAGAAGATGGACGACGCGGACAAGGTGTTTGCCGAAATGGCCCGTACGGATTGCCCGCCCAATTCGATCTCCTACAACATCATGATCAAAGGCTACGTGTCTGTCGGACGGGTGGATGACGCGCTGCGGCTCTTCGGCGAGATGGCCGCCAAAGGGCTCAGGCCCAGCGAGAAGACTTTTGCAGCACTGATGCCGGGGCTTTGTGACGATACCAGTAGAATAGCGGAGGCCCGCAAGGCGCTCGACGAAATGGCCGAGCGGCAGCTCACCCCCAAGGACAAGTCCATCTTCTTTCGATTGGTATCCACTCTGTGCAAATCGGGCGACCTGGATGGAGCCGTCGAAGCGCACAACAAGTCCGGCCAGTTCAAGCACGTCGTCGTGGATCCCATGCAGTACAGCGTTTTGATCGAGAGCTTGTGCAAGGGAGGGAACTACAGCAGTGCGGTGCAGACGCTCGATGAGCTTCTTGAGAAGGGGACCTTGTCGGATCCCCAGACTCCTGCTTTGGAGGCATCCGCGTACAATCCGATGATCGAACACTTGTGCGGCAACGGCGAGACGAAGAAGGCTGAAACCTTCTTCAGGCAGTTAATGAAGAAAGGGGTGGATGATACAGTGGCCTTCAACAATCTGATCCGCGGGCATGCAAAGGAAGGCGTCCCCGAATCCGCAATGGAGATATTAAGCATCATGACACGCCGGGGTGTCGCCACAGAGGCCGAGTCCTTTGCCTTGCTCGTCGACAGCTTCCTTAAGAAAGGAGAGCCCGCAGATGCCAGGTCAGCACTTGACAGCATGATGGAGCAAGGGCACATGCCGAGCCCATCTCTGTTTCGGTCGGTAATGGTGGCGTTGTTCGATGACGGCCGGGTCCAAACTGCCAGCAGGGTGATGAAGAGCATGATCGAGAAGGGCGTGAAGGAGAATATGGACATGGTCCACAAGATCCTAGAAGCACTTTTCATGAGGGGGCATGTGGAGGAAGCACTCGGCCGCATCAATCTGATGTTGAACAACGAGTGCTTCCCTGATTTCGATAAGCTGCTGGTTACCCTTTGTGATAGCGGCAAGGCGATGGAGGCCCAGAAGCTCGCGGATTTTGGGTTGGAGAGGGATTGCGATATCAGCTTCTCGAGCTACGATCGAGTACTCGATGCACTGTATGTCGAAGGAAAGACACTGCCAGCTTATTCTATACTTTGTAAGATCAAAGCAAAAGGAGGTGTGGTGGACCAAAAGGGCTGTGATGCTCTGATCAAAAGTCTAAATGCCGAAGGGAACACCAAGCAAGCTGATATTCTGTCCCGGGTGTTGGCAGGGAAAGAACCCTTGTTGCCCAAGAAGGGTAAAAGAGTTACAATGGACGCGCATTAAGATTACTGGGATTTGATAAGTGGAGTTCCTATCTCCTCCTGCCCTTCAGTTTTTTTCCCCTTTATATCTCTAATAATCATTTAGTCAATACGCAGACGGGACAATCTGTTGTTCCATGTTGTGATTTGCGCTCCTTTTTTGTAGGGATGGTTTCTCTTTGCTATGTGGCCTTTTTTCCGCTTCTTGGGGGTTGCTAACCCTTGCAATTGATATCTGGGTTATTTTCTTATTTCAAGTTGCAAACTTTCTCTGTAGTTACTGCTCCTCGCGAGATTGCTAATTTATTTGATAAATGATGAAGCCATGTTTCCGCGCATTCATTTTGTTAGGAATTGATGGGGCTAGTCTGTTTTGGTTTAATCTCGATTCGTTCAAATTATACGATGATATGCATGAATTGACGCACAAACATCGACGAACATAGTCAATCTCACGGCCTCTAGTCCTGGACAGAGGCTGAGGTGGCCACAAGGGAATAACATAGAGGAGAATGCACGAACCATGAAGCACCTTATTAGCTTATTCCCACAGTGATGCTCAGGAGGATAATGTGAAGGTGATTTTTGTTGGAGGTTCCATATTGTTCTAAAATGTAGGATTTACTCAAGAATAACCGTCCAAGAAAACAAAATAAGCTTACAGGCAATTTTCTGAACTGACAATGTCTACGAGCCTAATTTTCACATTGATCACCATCATCTCTCTCGTCTGTCGTCTGTACAAAGGTCTACTTCCAAGGAGGTACGCAAACTCGTCACAATATCCACAGGCGCAAGCCAACACCTCTCTCTTGTTTCATATTCTTCTCAAATTTTCCTAAATCGCAACTCGTCTTCATCTGCTTCCATCCCCAACAGAGACTCCTTGCCAGCTGTATAATCAACTCAGCATGACTTTTACTTGAGCACATTAGTCTGGGTGAATGTCTCAAAACGGGGCTCTGTAAGGTCAACAATATCATCATCAGAAGATTGCCAACTCCGACAGCCATTTGACGAAGTCAGCATTATCAGTCCCTCTATATACTCAGCGGAGGAAACAGTCTCCATGTTCTTCGGATTGTCGTTGGAGAGATTTCGATCTGCCGCTATTGGTAATGAGCATTGCGTTTGCCATCTTTCTAAAGGTGCTTGGCTCAGATCTCGCCTTGCAAAGGAGATTTCTGCTCTCTCGATGTCGAAGAAGCTTTTGGTGCTGCAAGAAGAGCTCTGCTGCAGAATAGAATGAATGTATGCTAGTTAAATTTCATAACCAATATTGCCACTCAAGTACTGACCGTCTCCGGCGCAAGTGGCAAAGGGCTGATAGTTAGTATCCGAGATCTCAAGTTCGAATCCTAGTTGATTCATATTTCTAGCTAAGTTTATTTCTAAATGAAATAAACGAAGCGGATAGCATGTTACCTATCTCTCTCTCTCAAAAAAAAGAAAAAAAGAAAAAAAAAAGAATGCCACTCAAGTGTATTTCAAGAGCTCTTCGCCGACTCAGAAATTAAAAACCACATGGTTATACGGTATGCTAACAAAACTATTGTGGCAGCATATCGAAGTTACTAAGAATATGACACTGCTTGGAGATGAGCCTGTTTATGGAGAAGTTTTTCCTCCTGTAAAATCAGTATGATTAAACTAGAAAAAGAAACTTACCATGAAAAATTTCGTAGGTAGTTTTGGCCTCTTAGATTTATCAGGAGCAATAGTTGAGAGAATTTGAACAACTTCGCTCATGGTCGGCCTCGAGTCTGGGTCCCACTGCAAGCATTCTCTGGCTAAATGAGCCATTATCTGCATCTCTTCTTGGGGGAACTTGCCTTTCAGAAGAGGGTCAGGTAGTTCTGAGATAACTAGCTTACTATCTCGCAATCGAGCCGTTGCCTACATTTTTATGCATATTGTTTTACACATTTGCTTTATAGCAGCCAAAACAATCTGTTAGAACGCAGAAGAGCAAGATATCATAAAAGATTACCCATATCACAAGGCTCTCATCTCCTTTATTTGGTGATTTATGGATTGGTTGGCGCCCAGTGATCAGCTCCAATATTACCACTCCGAAACTGAAAACATCCGACTTTAGGGAGGCCTTTCCGACGATAGCATACTCAGGTGCAAAATATCCAAACGTTCCTAGCATTCTTGCTGGAGAACTAGAACAGCTTGCTAAATCATCAGTCACCAGGCGCTTTGCCATGCCAAGATCCGTTATCTGCGAATCATAGAAAAAGCACAGAACAGTTTGATGTAATGCATTGACTATTGGTTAGATCCTTATCTGATAACTGGTAATTCATCACAATTGTCAAAAGTACTATATCACTACAAGGAACCGCCCAACATGGCTTCAGGATACTGTGTTGAAGGCCCTGCAAGAACTTAACCGTCCTTTCAACACAAAATTACAGCACAACAATGTTATGTCTTAGACTCTTAGTAATATAAACAGTGAGATTTTGCACTGAGAAGCGCAATATACTATGTCGAGGAGATATAAAATACAGAAACAAGATGTATACCTTTGCTCTGTAATTGTCGTCTACAAGAATGTTGGTTGACTTGATGTCTCGATGCAAAATCCTCGGGGCAGCTGCCTCATGTAGATATTCCAAGCCCCTTGCAGCTCCAATTGCAATGTTCACACGGGTTTCCCAGTCCATGGGTTGTCTACCCTTTGTTAAATCGAGACAATCTCTCAGATTACCATTTGACATGTATTCAAACACCAAGAGCCTTTCCAATTGCCTGCCTTGGTTCTCTGAGCAGTATCCTATCAAAGGCACCACATGGCAGTGGTTGAGTCTGGATATTAACTCGATCTGTGAAGATTGAGCAATTGAAACATTCGTACGTCAGAGGAAGTTGACGGTCGCTGAACCTTTGATGGTTAAATTTCAGATAACCATGAATAGGAAATTCTAAACCTCATTCCTGTTGACTTGTTTTTTATTTACTGTTCTTTCAGGGGATAAGCTGTTGGCTACAGAGCAGTATAAAGATAATCATCGACGGTTATATTACACGATAATTCTACCATTAAAACTAAATGCATTGTAAAAGGCAACACATCCACAGATATGCACAATCTGCTTCGAGGCATCAAAGTTTAGAAGGAAATATGATTCCGGGATGCCAAATTTTTTTTAAAAAAAAGAAGAACAGAGGAAAGGTTGTGAATGCTTGAGTGTAACCTTGAGCAAAGGTAGTTGGTTTTTACTCCGAATAAAATGATAAGCCGATTGGTGTGCAAGAATTAAAAAACTGACATATACAAATAGCTGTTTTCTAGGAGGCACCTCAGACAAAAACTCGTAATCTGCATCTGCCCCTTGAAGTGGCCTGAGTTTCTTTATGGCAACCACTTCTCCGTCAGTTAGTTGGCCACGGTAAACATTGCTGCTGCCCAACCCCTATCAAATTATCATTTGAGAATTTGTTGGATGCTTGTTCTAGTTCACCAAAGGAAAATCGAACAATAATGCCAGGTAGAGCTCCTCTTTCACTCTCAAAAACGAGAGAAAGTTTGTGTAAAATTCCTGCAGCACAGAAAAGATTTTAATTTCAGTTAGGCTAACCTATAGATGCAAACAACAAAAAAAAAAACTACTCATTTGTTAGTTCTACTTATTCAAATTCAATAATTTGGGCATAAATCACTACATCTCCACCGAGCTTCTTCAGTTGTAGGTATCACTTGTGTAATTCAAAATGGAATCAAACTAAAATGTAACTGGCAACCTAAGTGCAACTTACCTCTGAGCCCAAATCCTGAACTGACTTTGGCTAGAGATTCAGGAGAAGAAGCTGATCGATTGCTTATCAAATTTGATCTGCTGTTCGAGCTGTGATATTTATCAAAAGAATATATCCTTGACTGGAAAGAAAGTTTATCCTTCCGCAAAAAATAGCAAGCAACTAACGAAAAAAGAGCAATAGTGGTCAGGACGACACAGAGCAAGAGTATGATTACAACAGCTTTACTGAATACGTGCTTCTTTCCGGTAGCAGTCGTCCCTCCAGAACCTGGACAAACCATACAGAATAACATTTAACTGCGTTGATAACTTGATATTCCAATCATCCAATGTCACATATATGTTACATTATTTTTTCCCATGTCTTCTTCTCCATGGGATCACTTCCTCTATAAGAGCTTTGGAACAGTTAAAAAAAAATTACCAGATGTGCAGTTGCAGGCAGTGAAACAATCTGTATTGTGGATATTTCCTGGTGCTTGAGGGGTATCTTGTGAGGTGCATGAGCAATTCCATGATCCTTCTGGCCCCCCCGTTTCATCTGACACAGGAACTTTATTCTTTCTTTGTTTTTTAACACAACAAAAGAGAATTGTGACACAACAAACACTATTCCGTTCTTAGAAGTGTCTCAAAAATGCCAGCTTATTCAGGTTCTCTTTGGAACCTGAAAAACTCTTTAGAGGAGTCGAAAAAAAAAATGAACAATTGTTACGCTTAGCAACTTTATCCTTTCTTTATCTTATTCTTTTGGTTTAAATCTGCCACATTATACTGATTTGTTTTCCATTGTTTCTGCAACATAATTAGCATGGCTTTGTTTTCTATTTTGAGAACTTAAATAAGGGAGAAAGAAACATTTTGTTCGAAAACGAAAAGGGAAAGAAATCATTAGTGGCACATATGCACGTACCAAGGGCACAATGACAAGATGCAGAGCAATTAGATAAGGGAGTGTTTTTAAGTCCTCCGGCAGCACATACACACGTCCAATTTAGTGTCCCAGCTTGATCGATAGGCTTCTCTGCAAGAAAACCCGAGTGACGATTAGATGCGGCAATGTGAAAGAGGACATCATATTCGATCAAATATACATTTACATATTGATACTGAAGATTTTCTCACAAACAGATCCAACATGTATTTCTAAATACTGCAACTGTATTGCTCGTCCTCTTGTTTATTGCAGTTCAAGAGGGAATCATAATACTAACCACAAGAGACAAACTGCAACCAGAAAAACCAGCTGACGAACACCAGAACAATTCTCAAATGAAACCCCATTTGCTTTAGTTTAGATGCCAAAGAGGAGAAAGAGTGGATGATGTCGCTTCCATCCAGTTATTGCATCTGTAAACATAATATACTAAATTCATAGCTTTTGGAAAATAAACAAACTTGGAACAAATAGTTAATCAACAAGCACTTCGAATTAGCAGAATTCAACACTTGTATACATGTAACAAACGGGTCTTATGCTCAACACGAAGCAATCAAATGAAAGAAGTACATGGTGGAATGGAGAAATTAATGGTTGTAGCCTTGTAGGAATAAGATCATGCGGAAAATAAAAAAGTTAACTACTACCTGCCTCTTAAGACCAGATAGTTTGGCCTCAAATACCAGCTTTCATCTTATATAATTGAGTTTGCAAAAACACAGACACACACAGAAGAAACTTTCTTTTGAGAAAGAAACCAGCTAAGAGGATTCCAAATAAATCCTGATTGACAACTTCAGCAGCCGACACTACGTTTAGTTTCTTATATTCCTTTTGAACACAAAAGAAAAAAATATAAAGGGCAAAGTTTAGCGTCTTATACATGCAAAGCATAATGGATGTGAAGTAGTCAAATATTTTAAGTTCTTAATCGGCGTTTGACCAACATGCCATTATTTTACATAATCGATTTATGCCAAAGAAGGAATTTTTTGTGCTTCAGTATATAATCAAGGAAGGAAATATTTCAAAACATTTGAAATGAGACACATGCAGGAGAATGAATGGTAGATCAAAAGATACCCCCCTGGTTATCCAAGGCAAGGTTGTATTACTTAACAGAAGAGGATAATGAATAATAATATAGGTCCAAAGTGTGGCAATTAACCTATCATATAACTTTTAAATTTTCAGCAAAAAGGATATATATCTGACCCACCAATATATATCAGAAACATCAGTTTGTTGCCAACTATGCCATGCTGTTGCAAACTCTAATAACACAAGAAGTACGTAAGCCTCATTTCTTTTCCTAAGAATTGCAATAAAATTTCCTCTCTTCCCACCCAGCTTCTGCTAACAGTATCCAGATGCTGCTTCATCTTTCTTTGGCCAAAATGACAAGTAAAAATTAATTAGTCCCAAAAAAAACTTACAGGACTATCGAAACTGCGCGCGCCGTAGGGCTAAAAGATATATAACAGCAATAATGCAAACCTGCATATATAATTGAAGCTCAAGTAAAGCATATATTTAGAAGGATCCGGCCACGCATACAATCACGGAATCATCAGCATATGGAACTCGCTGAAGTATGAAGAAAAGGGGAAGGGGGACATCTAGAAGCACTTTTTGCGCGTGCTATATGGCGATGCTTAACATGCCACCAAAATCCACAATCACCAAACTAACTCGTCAGCATAACAATAACAAGCCACGCACTCAAATCATTGAAGCGGGACACTGCAACAGAGATTAATTGCGCTGATCAACAGGCACCCAAGTAATAGTAATGATAATAGTTAGTTGCAACTAATTAAGAACAGTAATTACTGAAGAATCAAGCAGAAGAAGGTTTTCAACACCCACCCCACCTCTCTGATGGTAACCCATTGCAAGCTCGATAGTGACATTTCACCCACATTAGAGACTACTACTATGTTATTATGTTATTATATATTAATAATTAATTAGCATGCTATATATGCTTAAATAGAGCCTAGCCATTGAGTGTAAGGGGGTCTTATCTTATCCTATGACAATATTGTTTTTGTTCCAAACTAAAATCTTACCTAGGAAAGGAAAGCGTAAAGATTCAAATATCTCACTGCATGCGTTACGACTTACGATGGTTAAAGAGGAAAGTACTAAGGGGTCTCAACCAGAATAATTTGGAAAAGTGTTTCTAATTGTAACAGAACAAACTACTAACACTTATTAATTAGCTCTAAATCCACATCAAGATTCACACTTATTAATTAGCTCTAAAGCCACATCAAGATTCAAAGAGGGAGGATAATGATGTTATTAATTAATAAATGAGGAATAATCTTTGGCCTTTATTTTAATTGGTGTCTACGTCTTCTTCTGTGTCGGTGTCGGCAACGGGATCGAGAAGCTTTTTTAGAGAAATTTATTTATAGCTCTACTCAGTAATTTTTTTGAGGTCTATTAGTGGTGACCGGTAAACTCGAAATTTGTCCCCAAAACTAAGAAAAATAATTGAGACGCGCGCGAGATCCAAAGTGGCTCACTAAAATCTAGAGCCGTCCGATCTGGTAAATCTAGCGGTCCAGATCTTCGGTCCGGAAGAGGAATAGTTTCCCCCGGCCCGCTATATATTTTCGAGGAGAGGTTAAAGTTAATTAGTCAAAAAAACAGCCAAAAATTTCTTACTATATTGTTCAATGAGACCCATGACTCTAGAGCTAGCGTACAAAGTAAAACAAGTGTGGTAAATCCAAATGCATGTACTGAAGCTGGCAAAGAGGAGGAACGGACGAGAGTACATATATATATATCACGCTGTGTTTTACATTACACACACAAAAAAAAAGAAAAAAGGGAAAGTGGGGGGGGAAAGAAGAAGAAATTAATTATTAATGTACCGGGATTTGGGCTTGGACACACATGCATATATGTATATAGGAATTAATTAAGGATTTGAGCCGCTGGTGCCGAGTAGCAAACAGAGTAAAGATCTTCTTAGATATCTTAAGTGTTAATGGGAGCAAGAGAAGGATGCAGGGAGAGAAGAGAGGAGGAAATTAAAGTCACGAGGAGTACTGAGCAACGATCGAGGTGAGAAGAAGAAGAAGAAGAAGAAGAAGAATATGGTACGTACGGAAGAAAGAGTTTGACAAATTTTTTTGATTATAATTACATACATACATACATACATACGTAGGTACATGTATTAATTTATTATAATTTATATTTTAGTGTACTGGGGTCATTAATTACTCAAGGCAGGGAATTAGTGAAGGGAATTTAATTAGACGATAGAATGAATATCTCGTCCAGAATCCAGATCGATCTCTTTCTCTCTAATCGTGGCATGCGTCAGTCTCACAGTACGTGACACGTTTGTGGAGGAGGAGGCCTTGCCTTGCCAATTAGATGAGGCGGCCGAGACGGAGACGGGAGCTAGCTGCACCAGTAAAAACAGACCGAGAAGGAGGACCACCCAACAATGACAGGTGGCGTAAGTTGGAGGAGTCCTTTCCTTCCCGGCGGTCCACGTCACAAGTGACGGCTTCGACCCCGGACACGTACAACGCTCCACCCCAATCATTCAGCCTTGGAGGCTTGGACCTCCAGTACGAAAGCTAGCGTTAATAAAAAATAATTTAAAAACAAAAAGAAAAGAAGAAGGCAGTGATAAGCATTTTTTCCAAAACATATATTGATGGACAAAGGATAGAGATGACAGCGGAGGTCCACGGCGGAGATGGTGTAACTGGTTCAGGCAACGATATATCACCGGAAAGATTGGGTTCTACGGAGCGGCCGGATTTTGCGGTGCTCCTCGGTTTTATCATTTATGTCCTTGGTAATAATAAGCATCTCCTGCTCTAGCACGTGACCAAGCCACCAAGGTGAGTGTTCCCGCTCCATGCATGTGGTACGTGGAGATTTAGTATTTGGGCCGACCTTTTTAGAGACAATATTTGGGCCGTTAAAGAGGCCCGAGTACCTGAGAGACGATTTTGGGCCAAATGCTAACCTCCAGATCCAACTTAGGACCATCGTTTCCAATGCGTGAACCAGTCCCAAGGGGTCGTCGCTGTTTGTCCACATTACCTCCAAATTCACCGCTCATCTTTCCAATTCACAACGAAAGATCGGATCAGGCAGTGGAAGAAGAAGAAGAAGAAGAAGAAGAAGAGGAAGCAAAGGAAGAAGCATCAGCATGAACTGGATTAGCCGGAAGATCCATCTGTACAACGTCACAATGGGCCTCTACATGCTCGATTGGTGGGAGCGCTACCTCTTCAGTATCCTTTTTTATCCCCCTCCCACCCCCCCTCCATATATTTTGCCCTTGGGATCGCTGCGTAGAGGGTAGGTTCTGTTAGCTGATTCGCAGGTCGATTGATGCATCGGTGCGCGTTCTCTCCTTAATCGTGTAGATATATTGATCCTCGTGCTGCTGTGGTTCATCTTTTACAACGGATCAAGATCCGCATCGGAGTTCTACAACAGGTGCATCCCTCTCTCCCTGTCTACTTATAGATCGACGATGCGCATACCTAGCGTTCCGCTGGTACTAGTGCATTTTACTTGTGCATTTTGATGCTTAACTTCAAACCTGTTTAAGATAAGATGGATTTACTGGAGTAGTCACTGAGAATACTAGATTTTGTGCCTATCTTAATTCCTACTGCAACTTGGACCAAGTCACAATGCGCCCGTGTTTGTTTCTGTAAGCAGGAGTATTAACCATTGTGATAACCGGATAACAAAGTAAAAGGCTAATGAGTCTAATCTTTAGCCGGTAATGAGTGTAAATGAAATTCTTCTAGGAGTATAGAATGGGGAAAACCAAATTTCACTGTCTTTCAAAAACATGTAGCAATGATACCCAAAGACCAACAGGTTCGCCTGATTACTAATTTCATCGGAGGACTAGTTGAATGGCAGTGCTCATCCGTATATCTAGATTAAACAGAAAAATGGTGCTGCTGCATGAAACAACTAGCATAACTTTGGAAAGACATGATTTTGTTAGATTTCATTAGGTTGTGTATCTTTTCTCCTACTTGTTATCCATTAAGCGAAAAACCTTTCTGAACAAAGAGTCATGTTTGTTAAAGATCTTTATTGGATGTTTAGATGGTTGGGTTTTAAGGGTGCTCGTGTATATTTACCTTCATAGGATAAGGAATGCCGGCACGGATGGCAAATTTGGACTAGGTGTGTGAGCACGACGCCAACCCAATAAAAAAAAAAGATTCAGTGAATTTGTGCTGCATCATGAAGAGTCGGATTGACGAATATGATGCACCGGATAAGTTTGATCTGACCTACTAATGCGGACATGTATATATACAGTGCAGAATTTGTCACAGGATAACTTGTTCTAACATCCACACGTACCCTAAATTTATGCGTAATATCGTGATTGATAGGAGCCAACAGCCAGTAGTCACGTGGACCCTTCTCTTAATGTCATGCAAGTTGCTTTATGTAGACTTTTTCTAATTGTAATCCTCTTGCAGCTATCTTAAGCCGAAGCTGTTGATGGATGGAAAGTTTGTTGTATGAGGAATATGTCATCCTGAGGAGGCTTGCGAAGGAGTAGATGAGAATATGTCATATGCTAAGGATGTTAGTGTGCGAACTTGCCACCATTTTGTATGAAATATTTATGTTTCAACATCTGAACTGGAAGTTCCGTTAAGTATTGCTCCTGCAATTTGGTCTCTAATATTGTAGTTAATGCTTTGCTATGTTGTGGCATTAATTTAGATGATCAATTCAACTTAATGGCATTAATTTATGTCAGATATGAGAAGATCTTACAGTTCTGATTCCAGCAAAGTTTCATGTCATGTAATATCTATCAATCGTTCATGATTTCTTATTAACCAATAAGGGCATCTCAATTAATAGTTATGTCTGGTTGTTACTCTGATGTTGTTCTTGCTATTTGTATTTTTCTTGACCTCTGGTTCATGCCTGTTACATGAATTAGATAGCAACATATGAAAACACGTTTGTGCTTTTGGATACTACGTTTGCAGAATTTCTGTTCATTGAAGTATATGCTAAAACTTATTGGCCAACGCATTCTCAACCCTGATATGCTCTCCCAATTCCAAATGTTTCTTTTAAATTTTATTAGATTGTTCTTTTAGTTAAATTCGATGCTTGCTCAATAGAACATCACTACTCTCTCTCCAAACTTTGTGGCTGTAATTGTTGCTGTTGCTCAGTTAAATTCTACTGTTTTACTACAATTTCTACTGTTTTACTACAATTGTTGCTGTTGCTCAGTTAAATTCGATGCTTGCTCAATAGAACATCACTACTCTCTCTCCAAACTTTGTGGCTGTAATTGTTGCTGTTGCTCAGTTAAATTCTACTGTTTTACTACAATTGGTTTCTGGTTACGAAGATTGGTCGATCCGAGTTCGTGCTTAGCTAGTGCAGTGCACTAAGGGAGTCGACTCACTGGTGCGTTAGGCATATATATACATGCGAGCCAACTACAAGCCCAAATAGGAATCGAGATCAACTCTAAATCATCGAGTGTTTAAAGCCCCAAAATTTGGATTCGGTAGCTTAACTGGTTTGAATTTTGTAAGATTCAGATTCAGATTCTTCATGTGAATCCACTAAAGGGAAACTGATCCTCTAACAACTCAGCGGGGCTGTTTTTTGATGATCAAGAAAAAGACACGTGAATTATATCATATCATTGTTAATGAAATCATCATCATTATTACTAATTGAATTTTCCTATATTAGATGGTGGTGACGTGTATATATATATATATATATGTATATATATATATATATATACTTACTGTGTAAATTATTAACTTAATTAATCACCCCATACTCCCATAGCTAGCTTCAGCCAATTAATTTGTTTTAAGAGCAGTTGATTGTGGACCAGTAAAATTGGCGGCCAAACTGATTGGCTAGCTAGTAAAGGAGATTTGTATTCGTCAAAGAACCAGTTGGACACGTTCGTGTAAAATTGGACCATTTTTAAGTACCTAACTCATGAGACCCACTCGTTAAAATTTTAATAAGCTTCCTCGCTTTCGGAAGAAGAAAAATTTGCATTGATCAATAAGAAACACAGTAGAAAACATGCTATCAATTAATGTTATTGTTATTTTTTTTCTGGACTTCCTAATGAAATTTAAGTTAAATCTGAAGCGACAGAGATTGATCACCTACTGGGAGGGAAAAACAGAAAAAATGCATGCATAGAGAAGTAATTTTTTCTTGTCCTTCTACATATTCTTAAGCAACCGTTCATTGATTTTATACGGCTCTACTGTGTATGGGTCACACATTCTTTCATACTTTTCTTACAAACAACTGCAGGAAGTTATAAAAGACAAAATACGTTTTAACTTAGTATAGTTGTTAGTTTTTTATACCCTTAAACACAATTTAAAAAAAAAAAAAACCATCTCTTTAGATTGTAATCATGGTCAATTCATCAGAGAAGGTTATAAACAATCTCGAAAGCTTGAAACGTACCGAAATTTTGCAAACTCTTCATTAATTTGCGGCTCTATCTGAAAATAAGAGGCAAGGACATAGGAGTTTTTCTTTTTTTCCCAAAAAGAGTTGATGGTAAAAACACCAACAAAAAAAGGAAGGCTCTATCTGTCACGGAGAGAGATTCTCTGTACTTCAGATAACTTGACGTGAGAAACAAAGGGACACTATATATATACATTAACATCGTACTATAAGGTAGGGATTAATTAATATATATATCTCATTAATTCACTTAAAAAATCTGATTGTAGAATCTCTAATATTGATCAGGTCGATCTAGCAGTAGAATAGTCTTTAGCATGACGAAGCCTAGCACTGAATTAGTCTTAATTAGTAGAGTAGTTGTGAACTGCTGCTGCATTCATGATCCCAGTCATACCAACCTTGTAATTTACCAGTTCCGGTCAAACGCATGCATGAAGGTGAAGATCCATCCTCGACCACAAATTGCTCCTCAGGTTACTGCGCTTTTCCAACAACCGGCTTCACCCCCACCTACTAATCAATCCTCTACTTAAGAACACCACAAACCTTAAACCTTCCATCTTAATTTGTTTCATTCCTTAGTACGACATTTTAGTTAGTGTGTTAACTCTTCTTATATACCTGCACAACGGAGCGTGCTCCAAGCTCGACAAAAAAGGACTTTAAGCATGGAGGACCCCTTGAACTGGGCAGGGGCCGCCGAGCCGATGAAAGTGAGCCATTTCGATGAGGTGAAGCGCATGGTGGAAGAGTTCAGAAAGCCCCTAGTTAGATTGGCAGGCGCGAATCTGACGATCTCTCAGGTGGCTGCGGTGGCTGCGAGTGAGGCGACCATGACGGTGGAGCTGTCTGAGGCCGCACGAGCCGGAGTGAAAGCGAGCAGCGAGTGGGTCATGGAGAGCATCGACAAGGGGAAGGATAGCACTGGGATTACGGCCGGCTTCGGTGCAGCCTCGCACCAGAGGACCAAGCAAGGAGCAGCTCTTCAGAACGAACTTATCAGGTATTATCCCTATATATATACACATCAAAGTTTATGTTACGGATAATAAATGTGAACTTAAATTTGCTTATGCAGAGCTTGAATCTTGATTGCTACGATGTTGATTACAGTTATGAGAATGCATACAGTTTAGTTTGAAATAGGTATATAATGTTGTTAATGAATATACCTATATAGCTTGTATAAACACTATATCCTCTGTATACAGTACACCTTTTCATTGTTATCAGCCCCTGCGTTTGAACACTTCAGATTCCTCAATGTCGGAATATTCGGAGACGGCCTGGAATCAGGCCACTTGTTGCCACGGGCGGCGACAAGGGCGGCAATGCTGGTTAGAATTAACAGCCTGCTGCAGGGCTACTCCGGCATCCGCTTTGAGATCCTCGAGGCCATCGCCAGCCTTCTCAACGCCAATGTAACTCCATGCGTCCCTCTCCGTGGCTCCATCACAGCTTCCGGTGATCTCGTCCCCCTCGCTTACATTGCCGGGCTCTTATCGGGCCGGCCGAATTCCAAAGCCATTGGCCCCGATGGCAAGTGCATTGATGCCGCAGAGGCCTTCCAGCTAGCCGGAATCATTGGCGGATTCTTCGAACTGAGGCCCAAAGAGGGTATTGCGCTAGTGAACGGTACCACCGTAGGCTCCGGCTTAGCCTCAATTGTTCTCTTCGAAGCCAACATCCTCACGGTCCTCTCCGAAGTACTGTCGGCCGTCTTTTGTGAGGTCATGCAGGGGAAGCCCGAGTTCACCGACCACCTCACGCACAAATTGAAGCATCACCCGGGCCAAATCGAGGCTGCGGCGATCATAGAACATATATTGGAAGGCAGCTCCTACATGAAGAAGGCCAAGGAGCCCCACCAGCTCGACCCGCTGCAGAAGCCAAAAAAGGACCGCTACGCTCTCATCACATCCCCTCAGTGGTTGGGCCCTCAAATTGAGGTGCTCCGATCGTCGACCAAGTCCATCGAGAGGGAGATCAACTCGGTTAACGACAATCCGCTGATCGACGTCTCGAGGGACAAGGCACTGCATGGTGGCAACTTTCAGGGGACTCCTATTGGTCTTTCGATGGACAACACCCGCTTGGCGGTCGCTGCTATTGGGAAGCTCATGTTTGCCCAGTTCTCTGAGCTTGTGAATGACTTGTACAACAATGGGTTGCCGTCGAATCTCTCGGGCGGGCGCAATCCTAGTTTGGATTACGGGTTCAAGGGGGCGGAGGTCGCGATGGCGGCATACTGCTCGGAGCTCCAATTCCTTGCCAACCCTGTGACCACCCACGTCCAAAGTGCTGAGCAGCACAATCAAGACGTGAACTCGCTGGGGCTGATCTCTGCACGGAAGACTGCGGAGGCCGTAGACGTCCTTAAGCTCATGTCATCCAGCTACGTGGTTGCGTTGTGCCAAGCCATCGATCTGAGGCATTTGGAGGAGAACCTGAAGGCCGCCGTCAAGCACACCGTGAGCCAAGCGGCGCAGAGAGTTCTGATGATGGGCGCCGACGGGGGGGTCCAGCCCTCGATGTTCTGCGTGGAGGACTTGATGATCAAGGTGATCGATCGCGAGCATGTCTTCTCGTACATTGATGACCCTTGCAACTCCGCATACCCTCTGGTACAGAAGCTAAGGCATGCTCTGCTCGAGCATGCGCTCAACCGCGGGGAGAAGGAGAAGGACAAGGACAGCTCTACCTTCTTCTTGCACAGGATAACTGCATTTGAAGAGGAGCTCAGGGCCCACTTGCCGAAAGATGTCGAAGCCGCCTGGGTGGCCTTCGGGAGCGGGAAATCGGCAATTCAAAACAGGATAAAGGAGTGCAGGTCTTATCCGCTCTACAGGTTTGTTAAGGAGGAGCTCGGCGCTGAGTGCCTGACCGGAGAGAAGGTCCGATCCCCAGGGGAGGAGTTCGACAAGGTGTTCGACGCCATTTGCCAGGCCAAGATGATCGACCCACTGCTGGAGTGCTTGAAGGACTGGAACGGTGCACCCCTTCCCATCTCCTAACGAATCCCTTCGCCAATCGTAAGCTTCTTTATATATATATTATTATAGGTATGAAAGGGCAAACAGAAACAGACTGAGCCTTCCTTGCATGGGCATTGCCGTATTGGTCTTGTTTTCTTATTACTAATTTTCAAAGTCTAAGCGGTGAAATACTTAAAAACAGTCTGTACAATTATTAAAAATGAATAAAAAATTTACCAGAAGAAGAGCTACAAGATAATCACTTTTTTCCATTTCTTTAGATTTCTTTTTCAAAAAATGTCTTCTACCATCTAGTGTGAGAATATCTTGCAGTAAGATAGGCCTGTCATTACAATTACCAATTATTTTTTTTTAATAAAAAGTAGGAAAAAAAAAAAAAAACAATAAGAGAAAAACGACGCCCTTTCTAGAGAATTACAACAAATTGCAAGGAATCAGATATGAGGGTAGTGAGCCACGCATGTTCTTCAGACAACTAAGATTAAAGATCTCGCGAACGTCAAGAAGGCAAACAATATCATGCAACCAAACTGCTATTGCTGGCAAATAGCTGAGATACATTAATTGAAAGTTAAAAAAGTATCAGATTGAAAAAACTTTTGAACCTATACTGCTAAGTTACTACGAACTTGCACTCACACAGTAAGGCCCCGGAGAACTTTATAACAACCTATAAACCAGCAACTGGTCATAATAACTTCGCATCAGTGTACAAATTACTTACACTGGAGACAGGCGAGCATCCACACCTGAAAATGCTAAAACTGATAAAATCTAATCCCAAAATGATGCTATTCACCGACAGCCAACATCTTCCTTATATACAAAAGAGGCCATCAGGAGCCTGCCAATTGAAATGCATTCTCACCGAGAGCTCTACACCAAGGGGCAAAAAATAATCTAGGGTTAGTTCGATCATGCTTCGCAAATGCAACCCTGTTAATTATGTAGTAGTCTCCCTCCTCTTCATACTCTACATCGAGTGGGCAAAATTACATTATAAACCTTTAATCTCACTTTGGCATCGAGAATTCCTGATAGGAACTCTCCAGGTAGGGGAATGAGCAAATAAAGCTTAATCCACATAGTATTCACTCTTCATCTGATATGCAAACAACGTCTGCTGCAGCCTCAGACCTCCCAACATTCATCAATGATTGATTATTGCTAACTCGCATATTAGACATAAGCCGATTATCCAATGCCGGGCCTGCCGCGGCCGTTGTCTGTGGCACAGCTGTAATCTCAGCTGCGATATTCACATTATTGCCTAGAGGCAAGTTTGTGGAGGGAGATGTACTGTGGCTCACCTGTGAAGTACCCAATCCCGCAGGCTGGAAGATTCCACTGTACAAAATGACTGGCGGGTGCAACGATGATGAAGTCAAACTCGTAGAAACTTGTTGCTGATTAGCTACAATACCGGTATTCTGAGGGAAACTTGCAGCCGAGGACGATGCCAGTCTAAAGCGACTGAGATGGGGGGGAGCGCTTCTGACTTGCCCAGTGCCTCCATGGGATGAGAAAATTGAGGTGAACTGTGATCGAACCATATTGGTGGGCAAAACCGAATTGGCCGCACGGACTAGTGAATTTGGAGGGGTTGAAGTAGTAGGGGCTGGATGAACCACTGGAATTGGAGGGGCCAAAGGAATAGTTGAGGGCGGACGAACTGCTGGAGTGGAGGTGGTTGAGGAAATAGGTGAAGGCAGAACATGATATCTATTTGATGCAAGAGAAGCAGAGGGTCGCGTAGGAGGGATAGGTCCAGACAGTGCTGCAGATGCTGATGCAGTTGCTGATGCTGACGAAGGCCTTTGAGCAAGTTGCTGCTGTGACGAAACCTGCGGTAACTGCTGCAAGGGCTGGGAACCTTGGTTTTGTCCTTATTGTGAAAAGGGCGAAGCTCATGTCAGTTTTAGATGGTTAAAAACGAAGCCAAATAATATCAAGATATGTGGAAAAGTGAAAATTGGAAATATACTGCTAATTAGATATATATTTACTTAAAATGGTAAAAAAGAACAAGATTGCCATATGAAAAGATAGATGATGAGATAAAGCAACGGAAGATCATAGTCTCACTAGATATTGCAATCATTTCAGAAAATATTTATGATTTTGCCACAAGCATTACTAGTGATTAAACTTCAACATCTTATGAAATTTGCAATTCGCAGTATATTGTACACAACTTGCTGACTAAAGTATATATAAGATATCTGTACTCCCAAGACCTTGACAATGACATTCAGTCCTAAACAGGACATTTCTATGGTGTTTGTTCTAATCCATCCTGCTAATAACCTACAGAGTGAGAGACCAATGTCATAACATAGAAGTCGCAAAATACAATTGTCAATTTTCAAGAAGTTTCTGAGATCCACCTTTTAATGGTCTAACATGAGCAACGCGAGGGGTTAGATATCCAATATGATCGGAGTAGGTATTCAAAACTAAAATTTACCTTTAGCAAATCTAACTTGCATGAATTAAGTAAATAAAATGATATTGGGAGCTTTAAGATTGCCACATACCTTGTGAGGACTCAGCAGTTCGCCCTCTATTATCAATGAATTTTGCCCTGAACTCCTCAGCTAAAGACTGATGAACGAGAACTTTGTCGTAGAAACCTCCAAGCACCTTCTGCTGCTGATGAAATCTAGAATCTTCATCCTGTAATAGTGTCTCATATTTCTTTCTAATTTTCTCTATTTCTTGTTCACACTCCAACTTCAGTTGCATTTTCTGTCCACCAGTTAAAAAATAAATGACTACAAAAATTCCGGAGAATAAACATTAGTGGAGATAGTTAACAAGGCTAAAATGCAGAAATCCCCATTTCTCAAAATAATTTCTATGAATTGTTTGGACTACTAGGTAACCCCAATTTCCACAATAATTTCTATGTAATTGTTAGTAAGTCCTAATATATGATCCCATCCACTACAAGAGGTGTTTTGGATTTTCAAATCATATTTCAAGACTACCGAACAACTCCTGAACAAACATGTGTAAAGGAGCTTAGGTGCCATAGGTCTAAATAATGAGGGGAATAAATATAAGCATTTAGATTTAATTAGTGCAATTTATCCTATTCGCAAAACAATACTTAAAATAAGAGACCTTATCTTCATGCAACTTTGTCAGTGTCTCTACATGCAAACGTATTCTGGTCAGCTCATTTTTGAGCGGCTCAGGATTGATCCCTTGAGACAAAACCAATTGTGACATCGGAAATAATTGGGGAGGACGGCTTTCCATCTCTGGTCGGTCAGTAGACGGGGCTTCAGGATGTGTTCTTTCTGGGGTAATATTCGAACAAGAGGTCGGAGGATTATTGGGTTGACCGGTCAATGTAGCCGCTGCCGCTGCAGGTGACTGTTGCACTGGTTGGACAGAATCATGTATAACTGTAGAAGGCTCCACAATTCTTCCACATGCTGCTGTGCTAGTAGCTATATTGTTGCTTTGATCAGTATGCACTGGAAGAACAGTACTTGTATTTTGAACAGAAACCAAGATTTGTGGGGAAAAACTAGTAGCAGGAGCTCTTCCACCTTCAATTGTCTCTATTTCACATCTGTCGCTAGAGGGCTCCTGGTGATGCAAAATATTTTAGAACTTTCTTTTAATTGTGTCAACTAAAATAATGTAGAGAACTTTTCTCAAAAAAAAATAATGTAGAGAACTAAATATGTTTTGATAGTTGATACATCTACACTTAGGCCCTGTTTAGATGAATGAATATTTTGTTCGGAATATCACCTTGATTTACTGAAAAAATTTGTACATTCGATAGATAAGGAGTGTGATCAAATGTTTAGAATGAAATATCATATTTGACCTTTGAAATCATTTTTTCAGCATAAGATAAATCGTCTCGTAGGGGAAATATGCTATCCTACCAAATAATGAATAGCAACACCTTTGAAGAAGCAAAACTTAAAACTCCTTAGTTACAATCATACTAGAAAATTCTCATGCCAAGTATGTTATCCTCAAATAACTTATTCTGACATCCAAATGAGGCCTTAATAAATTGTCCTAATAGATCAGGATCATCCATTCTATATGACAGAACAGTAGTATCAAGCAACGAAAATAATACCAAACTGAGATTAGTCATTAGCGTTGAGATATTAAATCTATGTTGGGAGACAGATATATGATTGTATGAACCAAATACAAATCTTCTTTGGTTAAGATTAAAAAGACCAAATTGTGCTACAGTATCAAAAAACCATTTCCATATTGCAATTGAAACTAAAGATAGTGAGGAAGTTGCGATAAAGTTCTTTTGAGCTAGTGTCTAGTTATCAACTAAAGAGTGGCATTTCCAGAGTTGCAGAATACAAGTTTTGCCTTAGGGTGTTTTACTTCATTGGAAAAGCGTGGAAAAAAGTTCTCCCCAAAAATGTTTTCCATGGAAAACTTCTTTTTTAGTTTTTCGTCCGTTTGGTTTCAAGGAAAACTAGCTTTTTTGGAAATTTGTTTTCCAAATTTTTGGCAAATTAATGTTTTCGTTTTCCAGATTTTTTTTTTCAGAAAACGAAAAATGGTAGTTTTCCCGTAAAATTTAGAAGAAGTTTTCCAAAAAATCTAGTCTTTTTTTTAGATCAAACGGACAAAAAAGTGAAAAAGAGGCCTTCAATGGAAAACTTTTTTCTCGGAAAATTTTTTCCATGCTTTTCTGAGGAACCAAACAGCCCCTTAGTACCTGATTAGTTGATGTGTCATTTTCACAGCCAGAACTCGACGATACACGGGCTGTCAAAGTAAAGTCTCCTGAAGTTCGCAGTGAGGAATACATCAAGTTTGTCACCTCAGAATTATCAGCACTTCTATTCGGTTCCAAGTCAACACCTGGTTCTATTCCAAGGCTCATAGACCTATCATCTGACACTCTCCTCGCCAAGTTTATATTACATGCCTGGAAATCTGAAATTTCAGTTTCTGTGTTCGTATGACGTGCCTCTCCAGATGCAACTGTAGTTACAGCATCAACGAACTCTCCGGTCGGCTCAGCAGATTCCACTCTATTTGCGATATTGCCCTCAGAAGCTGTATTTCCAGTTTCAACAGGTATTTGTTCTGGCATAACTTCTTTCTCCGATGACGGAATAGAAGAGGGACAATATATTCCCGAGTCTCGTAGGACATCTGAAGACACAGCTTGCTCATCAACCCACTTGAACTCCTCTGCAATGAATCCAGAATCTGGCAAAGAAATGGAATCAAAGGAATCGTCCAATTTGTGGGCTTTAGCTTTCTCTATCCAGTTATTCTTCCTCTCTCGCTCTGCCTCCCTTGTAGCTAATTGCAAAGCTTCAAGTTTCTTCCGTTCACTAATCACGTGCTCCTCAAATGCAGACATTTTTTTAGAGAACTCTTCATCTAGCAGTCTGATCTTGTTGTTCCTTACAAGAGGATCCGAAATACTTGTATTAGTGATCTCCAAATCCAACTGATGTGCCCTATTCAGACTCATCTCTACCTTTTTCATGTGTCGGTAAAAATCTGAAATTTCACGTTGCTGCTTGAGGAGGATTTCTTCTGCTCTTCTTGAATAAACTTTGTCAATTAAGTCAATTCGTTTTTTAAGTAGTTCATCTTTTAGCGATCCAATATGTTGGTGTATTTCACCATGAGTTTCATGAACAGAGACTTGTTCCTTCTCTCGGAACTCACCATCTTCCAACTCATCTTGATTACATGCTGTAGGATCAGAAGAGACCTCAGTAGCAGATTCTTTAGTAATATTTTCATTTCGGGATACTGATTGCCGATTCTCCAATGAATTTGTACGATCTTGATTACTTAGCGCACCAACTTGATGAGAAAATTTCTTTTTAAGTATCCTTAATTTATCATAAACAGATTTAGCCAGCTCCTCATTGCATTCATAGTTCAAATATTTTTTTGCAAGTGCAAGTGATTCTTTGCGATCCAATTTATGTTTTAAGAGAGAAGCAGCACGCCAACACTGAAATTCAACAAAGGAGGAGCATTATTGAAAGCAGTCGAAAAGGATGCCAATATTCTATCTATTACGTGCAAACATAACACAATCACATGTTATAAATGCTTAAATTTTTATTCAGTTGCCATATAAGTTCAGCACTAGTTCAAAAATACTAGAAGGATACTTATCCTTGGAAAGAGAAATAAGTTCTTAAAATAACAGTATCTGGTCTCAGTGTAAGCCACTAATGCTATGATGAAGGTAAAAAAACTACAAAAAGCAAGCTATCATGTCCACAACCATCATAAAAAGACAAATTGTTGCCTGATGCATGTTTGCTTCATAATTGCTCAAGCTGGAAAAAGAAATTGTTGCTTTTGAGTTGTGGCATAATTCCTCAAGCGGGAAAAAATGTTTATTTTCAACTTTCAATGAAAGATAAAGCAGGGTGAAAAAGTTTCGATGGAATTTCAATCTATTAAAGTAAGACAAAGTTGGTAGAAATTAAACTGTCTTCCAAAATATATTATCATGATCAAATAAATAAGATAAGAAGAAAAGGCTTTTCTCACCAGGGATATCTTGAAAGCTTGCAATACAGCTTTTGATTCTTGACTAACTTGATGATTGTTCATAACATACCCAAGAAACACTTCAGCCTTACTCTTTACATCCTCCTGCAAACAAAACAATCTGCTCAATTGACATCCATACTGGAAAACCAGTGATATATCTTGCATGATGAACAGAACAACATTTCAGTATCTTATTTATCTACTGAAAGCAATATCCGTATTCCATACACAAGAAAACAAAATTAAATAAATAAACAAATAATGAATACGACAGTGATCAAACTGAATATGTTGGATAAAGAAATCAAAACTTCAGCAAAAGGCCATTTGGCAGCATAGATTAAGAATGCACGATGCAGGGTGTACCAATTCATGAATTTTACAAATCAACAGCTCCTTTCGAGATGATACAATCAAAAGAAAATGAAATTTAACTAGAACATATATGATAAAGAAGCAAATAAGAAAGATTTCCATACCGGAAGCCTCAGGATTCCACATAAATGTGATAACTCCGGTTTCAATAAAAGATGAAGGCTCCTCCGAGCATTCCACAACTTTTCTCTTCCTTCAGATTGAACTGTATGAGATTTATGTGCATCCATATCATCATATGTTGGAGCCAAACTGGCTAGGGATCCTGATTCAAGACCACCTTGATTTCCGGTTAACTCTGAAAATGAAATTGTATAGAGTTCCACAAGTTAAAGTTTATATTCAGTAACAATGACACTCAAGAAAAATTGCACCCAACAGATGAAATCCAGGTGTTACCTGCTTCGCTTGATCTCCTACTTGGAACAACCACTTCTTTCCATTGTGGACTAAATGATTGCCGACCAGAGCCAGTTGAAGGAGTAGAGTTTTCACGCGACATAACATCTGTGCTATCAGTAACTTCTTTTCTTTTATCCTGAAGCCAACCTTGGAGAGATTTTGGATCAATAGTTTCGCTAGCTACTTTCTTACGTTTTCTCTTGATTTCTTCATTCTCTGCTGCTGGTAGTTTTGCTGATTCATTCAAGTCTTGTACCTTTCTCCGGCTTCTCGGTGATTGTTCAGATATATATTGCCAAGAAGGATATCTTCCCTCCAGTAAATTGGACCAAAATTTTGGAGGATCTTTATCCATTGAAGAGATTCCCTCCTTCTCACCAACTAGAGTAATATTTCTTGAATAGGACATTCCACTCAAGTGAGCTTTTACTAAGACCGAGCTCTTTCTCTCACTAAAAGCTTCAGCCTGGTTGGATAGTTTTGCTAACAAATCCCCTACTACTTCATCCAAGAATAGTTTGTCGGTAGAAGCATCAGCACATTTATTTAAGTCACTATTTTGGTGGAGAGCATCTAGTTTACTAAACAGATATGAAGCACCCCAACTGAGTAGGGCATGGCTAACAGTTGGGCTTATACTCTGTATGTTAGTACCAAGAAGCATATCTTGTTTTGCCAAAATAAGAACTTTCTCCTCCACCGTACAAGATGAATAAAGACGAAACACAACTACCTGCTTAGATTGTTGCTCTATGCTTATCTTCTGAAGAGCTCTTAGATCATTTAGTGGATTCCAATCACTGTCGTATATAATAATAGCATCAACAGACGACAGTTTAATACTTGGAAGGCATGCATGATTTTCAATTAAAAATACAAATCTCCCATTTTCCTTGTTATTGAACTTGCTCATCGCAGCTTGTTTTTTGGACATAAGCAATCCACTATCGACACGTTCGTATGAATCAGCACCAAATCTTTGACGGAGGAAATCATCCAAAAAATCACCAATGGGGTTCCTTCCAGCTCCACCAACTGACTGCAACATAATAATGATACAAATCAGCTAAGATGGATGTTAGAGATTGAGTCACCAATAAAATATTTTAAAAAAAGATATCTAATCAAAAAAAGACAATTCAGCACTCTATTAGATCTTCGGCCATTCTGTTTGGATATATGACGGGCGCTGGGAAGCTCATAGTTGCACAATCCATAAAAGCTCCTGTATCTATGAATCTAAAAGACACCGATCTTTGTAATAATGAAAGCAGTACACTCCTAACTTACAAGAACTTCTGTCCAAAAAGTAAAACTACCAAAAAAGAAAACATGGTTAAAGAGCATAAATAGCACACCTGGAAGAGAATCAATACTCTTAATTTGCGTTTCTGGATCTCTCGAAGAGTCTTATCAAGCAGTAGCAATTTGCCGCTTGCATTTACCCCAATATCCAAAATTTCACCTACTGGATGATTCTTGGTTAATGAACTTTGCAGTGATTGATCGACTATGTAAGGATGGTCACAGCACTGCCAACAAGGAAAATTACACTATTAGAAGATCCATAACACCATAAAGTTTTAAACCAAATAACATCTGAAAGAAAGTAAGACAGGATGAAAACCAATGGGTGACAGGCGAAAATAACAAATCCAGACAAACCTTCCGGAGAGATATAAGAATGTCGCGAAGAGCTCCAACTGAATCAGTTTTAGTATATGACCGAAGAGGAAGTAAATTTGATATGAGAGTTGCACAATACAACTCTAACTGCACATCTGAAAGGCGTACAGGAACCCAGTACTCCAGGAATTTTGAAGAATCTGATTTCCTCTCATATGCTATGTAGCGAGCTAATCTCTCTTTCAAAATAGCAAGCGAACCAACAGTATCACTGGAATCAAACTTTGAACTATCGAGGCATGTCCTTTTCCCTCCTGGATCAAGGAAAGAAAGGAGGTTGATGTGCTCTGCAAGATTATCCTGCAAATCCAAAAATTAGTAAGACATATCTATGCAGTAGAAAAAGTTCAGATTGCAAAAGGATTTTATCAGATACCTTCAGTGGAGCACTTAAAAGCAGCATTCTGATATCACTGTCAAGATTCTTAAGATGTTCAAGATTCTTTGAAACTCTCGAGTTTTGACACTCATCCACTATAATAGCTTCCCAACTGATGCTTTCCACAGAGTGGAAGTCCTTGAAAAACAAGCGAAAAGAGTGAGAATAGGACAAAGGCATCCACTAAGCAAGTAAGGCTATAGCGTAATGTAACTAAGAAGCCAACAAGCACCTAATACATGGAAAACAAAGGCTGTAATAAACTTGGTAAGTGCCTAACAACAATATGCATAAGTAAGTAGAAAACACAATACCTCTATAACAGCATCTGGATGGGATAATAGAACTTGAAACATTATGCAACCTCCTTGCTCATAAAACTCCAGAGTTTGAATCATCTTCCGGACATCTTTACTCCCATTGTAGACAACAACATTGATAGATGGTGCCAAGCGTTCAAACTTATTCTCCCATAAGGAAATAGAAGCAGCCGTTGATATGATCAGAAAAGGCCGATATGCATGAGGTAGTAAGGATAATATGAACAAGATGGTCTTAATTACTCGTTCCTGTGAATGTTTAGAAACCATTTAGGTAGGTAGAAAAGAAATATGAAGCAATTATAATAGAATTGAAAAGATTAGAATTGAAAAGATTAACCATTTATACAAACACCGTAATGAACAAACTACGGCAGATATGCATGCAGAATAAGAGCCATGTGATCCTTACAGCAATTCGTAAAGTTTAGGTTATAGTCATTGATAAAAGGCTAGCTAACTATAAAGATTTTGCCAAAAGCATTAACCAGTTCCCACCTGGCCATCAATGAAAACAGCATTATGAGACTTGTGCCAGAACTCACGAAGCCGGTTAATAGCATTCAAATGATCATTATCTAGATTTGCTGGGCATCCATTAGGCAACTTCTGCAGCTTGTGGAAAGGATTTTGCTTAAATTGTAAAGCCTGGAAAGTGGAAACAACATTACAGTCAACTATTAAAAAAATGAAAAGGAGAAACCATGCAACTCACGAAACAAAAACAAAATATGTCGGACAACTCTAGTGAAATCACACCTCGCGATTGTCACAAGACAACAAAAAATTTGCATCAAACTAATAGAATGAAAATAGTGAGGCAAAAGCATCAACGTTAACTAACCAGCCAACACTCATCCTGTCAAATGAGACAATAGAGATAGAACATAAATCAGCGCCAAGGATAACCCATGAAGCTTGTAACGCAGAGTCGTATGGACTATTAAAATATGAATACAGAAATCCTACTGTTATTTAAAATTAAAAAACACTGCTTAGCTCTTAGCTAACCTTGCTAGCTTTTGAAAGATCAGATGCATTTTTTGCCTCCCCGTGACGAGCTTCATAATCTTTTATAAGCATCAGACCCTCAGCAGTTTGGAGAAAATGTGAAGTTTCTAGTTCCCATGTTGCATGCTCATACCCCGAGTCCCTCCACTTCACTAGCCATTCAGCATTACAATATGAAACTTTATCAGCAAGCCCGCTAAAAAACTCGTTAGCCAGTTTCTTGGGCATGAGCTCTCGTTTCATCAATAGACGATGTGGCTCAGTCCATTCTTGCCTCCACCTTGTTATCTAACCAGCATTTTTTTGAGATAAAAACCCATCAAGGAAAAAAAAATGTTGCAAAAGAACTATTTTAAGAAATTAAAAGGCAAAATACATCCAAATATATAATATAGATGAGGATACCTTCTCTTTCTGATATCTTCTATTAAATTTTGCAACAACTTCTGGAGCTTCACTAAGAATTTCACTCTCCGGAATCCACCGGTTATAGACATGGGCAAGGCTCCTGTATTTGACAAAATAATGTTTGCTATTCTGCATTCCTACACATAGAGCAGAAGATGTTAGCGAATATAAGAATATAATAGGAAACATACAAAAAAGACAAGGCTGCAAGGCTTCCGTGCCAACCAATTATCATGCTCACCCTCTTTGACATCCCAAAGAGACTCTACTCCTTCAGTGACCGAGTATACTCCAAACTGTATCTTCTTTTATACAAGGAATACATAGCCAAACACCAGGAGGGATAGTTTGCAAGGGCGGATCCAGACAAGAAAGATGGAAGCTTCTTTTGCACCCTTTCCCTTCACAGCATCTATCAAAATATTAGGTGCATGTTAGAAAACATAAGAAAACCATCTTACGGACACAGAAGCACATACAAATAAACAACCAAAAGTGCTTTTCTGAGTTAAACAGGTTAAACTAGTATATATAATGAAATTAACATCAAGCAAAAAGGGAGGAAAAGACTGAAAGGAGCAAGAGGAATAAAAATATTTTCCATAATCACAAATCATAAACCTTTTTAAATTAACGCCAAGTCATATATGTTGATTTATTTGAAAACATATTCCTACTAGTATTATAAAAGTATCCATGGACAACAAGCAAATATTAGCCTTGCAAGTTTTTGAGTTACCTTATTTTGCCCCACTTTCAGCTAACTAATCACTCATGCTATTGTGCTCTTTCTGCACGAGGAGAAAACTAAGTTGCTTGCATAATCTTATTTTACCTTTATTTAATCAGTTAGATGGCATTAAGATTCCTAGCCGGTATAAGAATGAATAGCACTTTTAAAGAATCACAACCTTCCAAAGCACTTCAATCCAATCTTCAATGACAGATTAGTAAACAGAAGTAGCAACCTAACATACATATACGAACTGCAACATTGAAGTCAACGGCCTATATAAATTGTTTAATACAAGGAAATGAGATTGGGTATACACAATTGCTGCACATTATTGAAATTTGTGAAAAGTTTCACAGACTAGATCCAAATAATAATGTTATTCCATGCATAAAAGAAGAAACTAGTTTTTTTTTACATGAGCGGTTTGGTGTGTGTGGAGAAAGATACAGCTGAAAACAATTTCAATCTTAGACGACACAAACAATATTCTCCTAATCCCAGAATGCATAACTTTAAACTTTTATCGAAAAGCACACATGCACTGAGTAATATTCAAAAAAGGTTATAAAGTTAGGTTACCCACAAAAGCGTTCCAGGATTCTTGCAAACAACACAAGCATGAGGGCCCACTTTGTCCATTGAGAGCTCCTTAACGTTAGCTGACATTGAGTGCCCTTCTGGAATTCCAATATGACCGCTAACCTCCACACTCAACCTCTTTCAAAGCGAAAACATGAAAAGATAGGAAAAGGACATCATTTCACAATACGCGCCTACCAAAGGAATATATGGAAGTTGTTGAGGACAAAAGTTTTTTTTTTTTTTCCTTCCAAGTTCCAAGTACAATGACGAATCACCCAATTCTGATACTCTCGAACTTTGTAAAACAGAAAAAGAGGACTATATACAAATGAAAAATCAAATAAAAGATAGTACCTCTGAAAAGCAGGAAGTTAAATCGGGTTTTGCTTTTGTACTACATATACAATTATCCTGAGCTTGCAAGTCCTTGGCCCTGCTAAGGATAGGAAACTTTATTATCAAAAGTCCCGTCACTGTGTCAAAATACAAAGGCACGAGAGCAACCTAAAATATTAAAATTCAGAGTAAAATCTTGTGCTCCACAGCAATGACCATTAGCTAATCCATCAAGAGGTTTCTCTACCAAAATCAGGCATAAAAGCATGCAGACATGAAGGTTAAAAGTGCAAGAGAAACTCTGACTCGTAATGTAGGATTTATAGTTTCAAGGAGGGATGACACAGATTAAATAGATGTGCAAAATTATCTGTTTTTCCAGTACAAAAGTTTCAGACTAGAGTAGTCGGGATTATAATCAATCCAGCGCATAATATTCATACCCATCATGCAAAATATCTTGTTCTTGGACAGTGTTTGCCAAGGTTAGCCCAACAGTTTGGATTCCATTTCAGCCCAGATGTATGCAAACTAATTTTAGCAACATTTTCTTCGGCAGTTAATTTAATTGACAATATAGTCATTCAGATAGTTGGCAGAATAATGGAAACAATCAAAGATGCAAACACTGTTACAGACCTGAACCAGTAGAAAAGAGGAAAAGAAAAGGAGGTAGGTGACAGGGTTGGGGAGAGTATGGAAGAGAAAGTACCTAAGGGGCTTAGAGCACTCTAAGCATCGGTCCAAATTCTTGATTTTAGTACCAGAAGGAGAGGTAGCATCGGCTCTGAAAGCCTCTTGTTTGTTCGACAGCGCTTCTGAAGAAAAACTATCAGCAGGCATCTTCACATTTGCTTCAGGAATATCCTTACTTTCCAGAGAAAACCCAGTGGTGGGAGACCCAGCATCCATATCAGCAGGCATTTTCGCATTTGCTTCAGAGTTATCCTTACTTTCCGGAGAAAACCCAGTGGCGGGAGACCCAGCATCCGTATCAGTATCTACCAACTCGGGAGTTCTTAATTTTACTTTATCTGATTCACTGATGTCACTCCCGTCACCTTCAAAATCAGATTCTTTCTCGATATGATCATCACTATCACTACATTTCGAAGGTTGACTCATGGTAGAGCTACCTAATTTACTCCTGGAATCTATTTCTACTGATAAATCCGGAACCTTTTCTGTGCCAGAACTAGATCCTTCGCCAGCTCCTTTTAGACTTCCATTGTATTGAGTATGTGCCTGATCACCTTTTAGTTCGTGGCAATTATCCACGCCGTCTTCAACGTTATCACTAGCTCTTGCATCTGAACGATTTTCCTCCTCTTCCTCCTCGTCCTCCTCCTCGTCCTCCTCCTCCTCATCCTCATCCTCCTGCATTCTGGCAGGCTCTACATGTCCACAATGAGTGAACAGACAGATACCAAGCATGCATATGATTTAAAAAAGAAACAATCAAATCTCATTGAAAACAAAGGGTGGTAGATTTTGGTGACTTTCTCGTGTGCATTATACAGGAATATTATGGCGCGAAAGACGTTGTAACATATTAGTCTGGAACGAGGTAGTTAGGAAAAAGAACAGTTAAGAGATCGCAAGCTTGTAATACCTGGAATTTTGAGGTTTTTTGCACTTTGCTTAAAAAACGCCCGGTAACTTCGCCCAGTCATCCTCTTCCTACTCTTCGATGATCCGATTTCAGTATCCATCTTATTCCTTCCGCTCTTTGACTCGGAGTCTACACCAACGATCTTCTTCTCAATCTTTGCTTTCTTCGTGCTCTTGGCAGTAGCCATAGGGCTCGGGCTTTTGTTGGGACTTTTGAAACCAGAGGAACTCGAGGCTTTGTTCTTCTCAACTCTGTCAGACTTTCTGACGGGACTTCGAGGCCTTTTTTTCTCTGCTCTTTCTGACTTCTTTTCACCGGACGAAAATGGCGGAGACTGATTAGCAAGCCTTCCGGATTTCCGCGAACCGGTGGTAGTACTTGACGAGACGCTCGTTCTTTTCGTAGGTGGTTCGCGGCTGGACCTTCTCAGATTGATCGAGTCTGCTGCTTCGGAGCCGGATGTGACGGAATTTCTGGCATCTTTCACATTGCTTGGTGTGTTCCTGCTTCTCGAGCCTCCGTTAGATGTCGAACCAGACGCTGTTGAACTTTTAGTTATCTTAGCTTTCACTTTCTGAGCAGCAGCCCTGCTTTTCGGTCTGCTGGAATCCGCTTCTTTCTGCTGACCTCCCGATCGAGTTTTAGCCATTGTGCTCAGAATTCAAAATAACAAATCTGAATCCCCCGTTCTCATGCTAAACCTCTTCAGGGAGATGAGAACCCTAGCATCTGGGACTTCGAGTACACCAATGCATCGAGCTATGCATCCGAAGCCCTTCTAACACTATGCAAATAACAGCATTATGGCGAAATTATTTTTTTTACCAAAAAAAAAAAAAAAAAGTAAGCAATTTCTGCGGCGATCCGAATAAACTTCCGAAAACAAAAGAAAGGAGAGTAGAGAACTTGGAACGAGGCGAAAAATTAAGGGGAGAAAACAGTAAAAGAGCGAGGTCGGAGAAGAGATGAAGTACCGGGATATAGGGTTTAGGGCTCTTAGGATCGAGGATTCTCCGCTCGAACGGGAAGGGAACGGGGTTTCGATCCCTACGAGGGGAGCCCGAATTTATATGTGCAAAACAGCCGTAGACAATGGTGTTAGGAGAGGACCTTCCTTTGGTACACCGCTCGAGCCAATTTATACGGTGACGTCGTTTGGTTGTGGTGTTAGAGTTTAAAACACAGAAAACGGCATCCGTGAGTTAAAAATTATTCGAAGAAAAATAAGCAAGTCGTTTCTATTCTTTTTCTTCCGTAGGCCTATGAGGTTGAAACGGGCCGCATGGTTTCTGACATGGTAAGCCCTTCAGACTGTGGTATGGCCCGTGATAGTCTGGGATCTGCCGGTCCATGGGCCGTTTTGATACTCGGGCCGTAGCCGTAAGGCCATACTGCGGCTCCACGTCTTTGTTTTTCCTTTAAATATGTAAATAAATTGTTTTACTACAAAATACTAGTTTGAAATATTGAAGTTTTGAATACATTTACATTTCTTTAAAAGTAATCAAAAACCAAATTAATGACTAAAAATTATATATATTAGTGTTAAAAAGTTTTACAAAAATTAAAACATATATATATATATATATATGACAATGAAATTGCACACGATTCAACAGAGCTCGCCGCCTATGCTCGTGATTGGGGGGATGTTGTCCCGTATGGTAGGTCATGAATTCGAAACCATGGTGTCCCGTATGATAGGTCGTGAATTCGAAACCGTGTAGCACGGGACCGTTTTGTGCCGTGCCCAGACACTCTATAGCCATGTTCAAATCTGAAAAGTCAGTTTAGCATGCATTACGCCCCTACATATATGATATATGCCTCAAAACTCAAAAATTGCTTCCTGGAAACGTATATAAGTAAAGCTCAAAGATAGAGGCTTGAGCCAACCCACAATTTCGTAATTGGCAACCAGACATCTTACCATCAAACTATTGGTGATTTGGTAAGGTTGGTCTATTTATATTGAGAAGGGTATTATTCTTTAACCCGAGCTTACTAGGTCAATTATTATGTTCGACATGATTTTTATGCTGATTTTGTGCTAGAAAAATTACGTTGCTTCATTATCAGTCAAATAATGGGAAAAAAAAAATCATATATATGCTGTCCATATCTTTAAGCCTATAGAACTGAGCTCGATTCAATCAAACAAGTTTCGATTTTGTCATACAATTATTTTGAATATCCCCGGCTCAATAGCCGAATTCGGCAGTCTAATTGTGTCGCCACCGACTTCTTTAAGGTTATACGTGGATGCCGCACTTTTATTTTCTGTTTTTTGCTTCTCCTCCTTTCTAGTAGTTTCTGCAGGAAAACGCGCCGGTTTTCCTCGGTCTAATTTAAGATTTCGATTAATTGTTTCCCTCCTCCAATTTCTCCACTCGGTTCTCTTCTTTGCCTACTCTCAATCGCAATCTCTCCTCTCTCCCCCGCTCGTTCCTGCGAAAACAAAATCCGCTGTTTCCAGGTGTGTGTCGCATCCGAGAAGTCGATTACTTCTTCTTAATCTTACTGTACTGTAGTGTTAAGATGCCTCCTCCATGATTCCATCTCTATGTCCACTGCGTAGTGTAGGTATTATTTGCATCTGTTGCTGATGTATCTTCTGTCATTGGTGTTCGAATTCGCCCACGAATAGCAACGTGGGTGTCCAGCAGAGAACGTCTAACTGGATCTATGTAGCTAGAAAATGTTTTCTTCTCAATCGCCATACATTAGGAATAGCAACATAGACAATTGTGTGTTTTAACATCTGTATCCTCTTTTTTGTAGGTTTCTGCATCTGCATCTGCATCTTAGGCAATGAGCACGAGTTGTTGTTATTTTTCTATCGGTGTTGATATATCTGTTCATACAGCTTGTTCTTCAATCAGGTAATTAAGACTTCGTCTCTACCTGGTTTTAGCAGTTGCGGTGTCTAATTTGAACCAAGCTTTGCTATCCAGTTCATGTGGCTAATAATAACGTTTATGTTCAATGGACCATAGGGCTAAGCCACGCACGTCGTGTGATCACGTTGTTTTTTTACTAACGTATTGTTATCTAACTCTTGGATTTGGTATGTGCAATAAGTAAGATCATGGAGCAAAGCCTGTTTGGTTTAAACAACTTGGAATTTGGGACGGATGGAGGCCTTTCATGCCGGCAGGCCTGCTATCAGTTAATTGATGAAGGCCCAATAATTGCGATGATCTATAACGCGAAATGATTCAGGATTAATCCTGACAAACCACTCGCGTGCATGATGGATGTAGAGACTTGTGCCATTGATAGGTAAGGTGAGAGATGGGGATTTGACCCATTAGATGTTCTCTTGACTGTAACCTATTAGATGTTTATGGCGGGGATTGAGCTCATGACCTCGCAGTTGGAGGGTGCTTGAGGCTTGGTCTTTGATACCACGTCATCTAGAAGATTTATCTGATAGGCAATGGCACAAGATAGGTCTTAACTGATAGTGCAAATTCAGTCATTCTTATAGCTTATCAGTTTGAATAGCAGCACTGCTCATGGCATCCTGTCCGTGTTTTGTCTTGTGAATAATATTATTCCTATTCGGCCTATTTTTTTGAGGGAAAGCTAGCATGCTACTACTTTATTCATTAGGATTATGAACTGAGCTACAGTATGAGATAACTAGTCCCCTTTTTTCAAAGAAAGAAGGTACTAGAGACAATAAAGGTTCCACAAGTATCTGAATTTGCACGACTCCGCCAACAGTTGTCTAGAGGTGTGTTTCTTATTTTTGGAAATTCGTTTGTTACGCTCCAACCAGATAACCCACCGCGAGGAGGCAATGGTCATTAACTCCGTTCCCCGTAAGGTTCCTCCTTTGAGTTTACTCAACTCCCAAAGCCTTCCCACTGAGGAGCAATTAAACAAGGAAACTTTATCAGAAAATTGGCCCGCCAACAAGGCTCTTGTAACTGCAGAGCCCACAAAGAGGTGATCGATAGTCTCGACCTCATCCATACATAAACAACAGCCTATTCAGCCTATTAAGCTACCTGCGGTCATGGTTGTTTAGGGGTAACAAAACACACCGTGGAGATTGACCCTTATTATCCACATTTTGGGAACCGAAGACTACTAAATTGAACTCTAAAGTTAAATCTCATTTCTACAGTCTTTTTGTTTTTTGTGAAATTTAAACATTGGGTGATTTCCTATGCAATACATTGCTGTAGTTAATGGTTCTGGCCTCTGGAATGTGTGATTTTGCTGAATCTGGATGCTTAAAAGTAAATTGGACGCACCAATTTCCTTTGTGAGTAGAGTTCTACTGATATTGTTAGGTCGATCTCATGATTAATCTGTTTTTTTCTTTTATTAAGTTAGTGAATTTAATGATCCTTCTTTTCTGTTTGTTCTTTTGGAGTTTAATTGCTGGTAGCTGAATAGGATACTTACAAGCTGCAGCTTCAGTATAACTTTAGGGTAAGTATGTTATTCTTGGTAATACTCTTTGATCTCTAGAAACTCTGGTAGGGTTTAGCCATCATTTACCTGGCATGAGGCCAAAAAAAGAAATCTTTATAGTGTAAGTTGCATAACCTAATTTCTCATCTGCTGCTGCCAGGCTCTGCCAACAGATATATAGAGATTTACATGTTAATAAGTATCAATAATGAGTTGATAGTCTCTTGGGTAGTATCTCTGGGATTCACAAGACGTGCAATGTGTTTGCTGGGATATCATAGAAAAACCATCACGTTGTTTGAAATGACCAGTTTTTTACTAGTCCTGATAAGAGAGCAGTTTCTTTCTTTCTTTCTTTCTCTTTGCAACGAGCAAAACACATCGAGTTTGACCCAGCCTGTTCTTTGAATAGTTCGCCAAGTTTGTTTTACTTGTTTTCTGAATTGCAAAATTTGCTGCATGTGTATCACCCTCCATTTGTTCTTTGGGCCAAAATTATCTGTAGATTTACGAACAAAATTAAGAAATTTTTTTAATGAATATTTGGATGGTTAGCAAGATATGCTTAGAATAGAGCAGATCATTGATCTAATTGTGTAATGCTCTGCTCCTTGCTGGACAGTTCCATTTCCAATGAAGGATTGAAGATGCACATATATTAGAATAAAATAGACCCTGAAAACTTCCTATACTAAGATAAAACAGGATTCTTGAATATGAGAATTTTGTTGCAGATTTAAGTTTAGTGTGTCCTTGAAGCCATAAGCACCATCTGATGCTAGGTTGCTAGGTCATCCAACTAAAATGTATATCGTATTCTTCCACTATTTATCCTTCTAAGTTTAGTCACTGACAAAGTGACAAGAAAATGCGTATATATTACACCAGCTCCTGTATCTGTTTCGTAATTTATTGGGGACTATTTGTGAAAATCATTGTGAAACTTTATGTGCAATGACAAAATGAAAAGTAATAGACTGCTCATGAGGCAAGAGAGAATTATATTACATGCTACATAGTGTACAATGTGGATGACTAGTATTACTCAGTTAAGTTAAATAGCACCTAATTATTCCACATGGAAGGCCCAGGGAAAAATGAAAGACCCTCAAAGGCATAACCACATTCTAGGTTCCTTCTGCAAACTAATGCAGTGAAGAATGCTGAGGAAGAGATCTTCCTCGCATGGTATGCAGAGCTTAGAATCTGGGCTAAACTCGTACTCTTCCTCAGCTCTATCAAGCAATGCCTGAAACAAGGGGTGGTGGAGGTACGCGACTCGAATGACAAACCTCTTGTGCTCATTGCCTACGTAGACTACCATGTGGCCTTTAGGAACATCTTTGGGGATGCTTTCTTCTTCTTGGCTTCGACCGATGAGAGCCCACCCATTGTAGCTGTATGTTGCACATGCTAGCATCTCAATACTTAGCATCCTCCACTTTGTAAGAAATGTCCCTAGGAACTTCCTCTTCAGCATGTTCATTTGTTTTCGCAACCCTCAACTCAGGCAGATAGATATTGTAGGTGGAATTGTTTGATACCGTACGAAGGCTGATTCTGAGTATATATGGTAAGGAGTGGGGTCTGGTATCAGTAATGGGAAGATTGCAGAGAGAGAGAGACGGAGAGATAGAGAAATGATAGGGAGTAAATGTTTATGTGGATTGAAAGCTGTAAAGTTTTCTTGGCTGATGGAGGTATGGAGGGCAGGTAGTTTTTATGTGTGTATATCCAAGGCAAGGCCTACTGCATTCAATGGATCAGGAAGGCAGTTGCGATCTGCAACTTGCTGAATAAAAGTGTACGAAAACTGTAAGGTTCTCCTATCCTCTGTGCCTCTGTGGAGGCTCCTTGAAAATCTCACTGCTTTGATCAAACTCAGCACTCCACAGATAAGGTATGAAATGATACCTCAAAGATACCATTGTTTCTTCTGACCCAATGAAACCCTTCTTCCATGGAAACTTTTACTTCACCCTATTCCATTATATCATCCCAGATTTACTGAAATACAATACGATATTCCAGATACATGCTTAACATTTTGCACAAAATATCACATATTAGAGGTTTTGCAGTGGTGGAAAGCTGCAGTAAAATAAGCTTGTGAATTTGAAAAGCAGACGTATGATGAAGGTTTTTTTTTCTTCTGCCCAAAATAGGAGCTGTTGGGGAGGTTTAATTGAAAAAAATTGTTGGTGCTTCTTCGTTAGACTTAAATAACAAATTGGCTGGCAAGGTAGAATTAAGTTGTTGTGAGGTAAGAAGTCTAGAGTTTCAGAGCTTCCAGACTTCTAGTAAAAGCAGGATCACTTGTTCAGACCATAAATAAGGTTTTGTTGGGATTTGGGAGAAGCACTCACTCCACCAGGCTTTTCTGGAAGAACGAACTATAACCTTGGTTATAGCCCTACAAAGAGCCTATATGTACGAATCACGAGTCACCAAATGGACGATAGACTTGGAGTTGAAAGAACGCGTATGATCTGTGGGTGCATTTTCACATTACTATATTGGATCAAAAAAAATCTTTAGACGCCCACTTCCCTGTTCTCCTACATTTACGCCCTTCTAATGTTTGGTGTATTCTTGGAGTGAACTATGTACTAAGTCTGCAAGACCACAGCTGTCAAATTAATTAGGTATGGGAGCCATTTCTTTATCAGGTGTTGTGTTCAATGTTTGAACACTATTCCTTCTAAGAACCAGCCACCCACCTTCCAACGTCGCCTTCAAAACAATTGATCCACATTCCACTCTCTATGTGGTCCGTTGTAGGCTTATCCATCTCTATGCCCTCTCAGAGAGTTAAGCTCTGTATCTTCCATTGTGAACTTCTCAAGATTAATGGCACACCCACGTACAGTGTACGGCAAACATCATGTTTTAATCCAGCAGCAACTCTTCGATGTTTATAATGTTTGCCTGTAATCAATATTTTCTTTCTAATATGCTATTTAACTCCTACATTAACTTTTTCAAAACCCTATCAAAATAGGAAATAGGTTCTTTTCGAATGAAATTATTAACTGAGCTAAATCATATGTCCAAATAAATTCCTAGAAAATAAAATCCCAAATCACTGACCATTTTTTTTTTTGTTTGAAGGTTTCATTATTACTTGGTTCTTGTTGGATTACGTTTTTGTTCCGGTTCGCCCCGGCCTGTTTAAGCTGTTAACTACATTCAGGATCTCCCATGTAGCAGATCCCGATGTCCCCACTTTGGATAGGTAAGTGTCAATTTGACTTGGCTTCTAAAAAAATCTTTCTAATATTGAAAATGGGTAACTATATATTTTGCCAAAAGAAGTTTTGAAGTTTCTCTCATGGTGTAGAGTTCTTTTTTTTTTTTGTTTTTTTTGCGAGAGAGAGAAAGGTAGCAAGCTATCCGCTTCGTTCATGTTTTAGAAATAAACTCAGCTAGAAATATAACACAATTATGCTTTAAACGTGGGACCTCCGGTACCAACCATCGAGCTCTTAGCTAACTACGCTAGGTATGGTCGGTCTCTCGTGGTGTATAGTTGAACCGAATTTTTATCTGCTGATTCTAAATGCTCTAATTAAAAGTTTCTGATTTTGCTGCAACCAAAATTAGTTTCGGAAGGAATTTAGAAGAAAAGGCTGCCTTGAATTATCATACAGGAATAACAGTTCTGCTAGCCTGCTATCATCTCCTGCAGGACTTTAGACGGTTATCAGCAGTTCAGTGAAATTCAGGCCTGCATAGCGAGGATTATGGTTTTTTATACGTTCGGTGTAGTGCATGTGATACTGTGGATAGAATAGAATAACTATTGTTTGTTTCCTCAGCGGAATCATTCAGTGTATAACAGTTATGCACAGAAATATAGAGACTAGCAGAATAGAATAACTCCTCTCACATGCAGCATCATAAATGCCCTATGCGATGCTAATTGGTTAGCTAGGCAGCAGTTTGCCTTTCCAAAATGAAAGATTAGGTAGACCGTAAAAGGAAACTGGCAGGGCCTTAAGTTGAAGAGTCATCCATGGCCATGTGTAGATATTCTTTAGGCTTGAGGTTAATTATTAAAATTGATCATTCTCAAGGATGACTTACATGTCTGTTAAGCTAAGCCAATCCACTGTATCAGATAAGTTGCCTAGGGCTCCGTCTCTACGCCGGGGCTTCAAATTTTTCTGGTGCTTTCTCTGGACTCATTGCCCTTGGTGTCTGCAGATTTAATAATATAGAGTTAGAAGCGGTTCTGGGAATATAGAGCCTCCAGAAAGTTTAGCATCGTATTGACATGAATGCTACACTATTCTTGATTAGATTCTTTATAACTTTGCAAGACTCAATGGAATTAAATTGTTAAAATATCTGTTCTAGATAATACTTTTTCACGATGGAATTGAATTCCCTTTTAGGAAATACTCAAATCTCCCATGTGCCCTTAGTGGTGGAGAGAGAAACGAAGGGGGTGTGGAATTAAGGCACACAGATTGAGCCCATGCCAACCCTGGGATGGATTGTTAGGCTGGTTTGGGTATTACAAGTGATGCTCGTTACGACACGTCATCTGCAATTCTACTACATTGTAGCGACCCTAGTCACATATACATCATCCGAATAATGAATGACCAAACTCTATCATATCTGATCCACTGAATTAGTGTGGGGAAGAAAGAGCCCATCATCCTTTCCAGCCGTACCATAGCTGTCTCCATTCCCTGGACAGAACAATTTCTTTTTGAGGAAACAGGGCTATACCCTATTTGAGCAGAGTTGGTTACAGGAGCCGGTTAACGGCAAACCCAAAGGCAAAAACAAAAAACAAAAAACACAAAACAAAAAACAAAAACAAAAACACAAAACAAAACATAGGCACCGAGAGAACAACCCAGATTACAGTCGACGCCGACTCGAAACACACGTCACTCTCCTCTCGTGAACGCTATTGTCCATAGCTTCACCGTGCTCAGTACTCTACTTGTCGTCTCGACCGTTCCCGTAGATCGCTCTTCGAAAATTCGTCTGTTACGTTCTTTCCATATTTCCCAACATGCTGCAGTAAAACAGAGATCAAACCATTTCTTTTGCCTCCCTCGGACACAGCCCCTTGCATGGTTCCATCTCGCAGGTAGGTCTCCTGAGCTAGTAGAAATGAAGACTTGAGTTGTTGGTAACGTTTGCAGTAATTGCGCCCAAACCGTCGTCGCATAATTGCATGTGAAGAGAATGTGATCAAGATTTTCCCCGTGTCTAGAGCAAAGTGCACACATCGATGGACCGTTCCATCCTTTGTTAGCTAGCGTATCCTCAGTTAAGATTCTATTTCTCACCGCAAGCCAAAGGAAGACTTTAACTCTGAGAGGGATCTTTATCTTCCAAATTAAATAGTTTCTGCAATCGTTAATGCCATCAAAAGTGATAAAAGAGTATGCTCGGCGAACCTGGAAAGCACCATCTTCGTTCCAACGCCAAATCGTAGAGTCCGGGTTCTGGTTTAATGAGATATTCCGGATCAGATTTTTGAGTTGTGTTAGTTCATCCAGTTGGTCGCCCTGCATCCGAGGTTGTTGGAACCCCAAGTCCCGCTTGTGAGCGAAGCGTCGGCTCCAGGTAGAGACCGAGAGGTGTTTGAGTCTCGCAATGGCATATAGATTTGGAAATTGAGATCTGAGAGTGAATTCCCCCGCCCATCTAGCATTCCAAAGGAAGTTCCTTTTCCGTCGCCTAACGAAAAGGAGATGGATGCATGAAACGGCGCTGTGGTACTGAGGATACCTCTCCACATTGGACAGCATCCGGTTGTAGTGTTGTCGCCAGTTGCCGGTTGTCTGTACCTATAGTGCTTTTGCATTAGTAATCTGACCCAGGGTAGGTGCGGAGAGTTGTAAAAGTTCCATAAGCTCTTCATCAGGAGCGCCGAGTTCATGGCCTGTAACTTTCGGACGCCTAGTCCGCCCCTGTGTTTAGGTCGACAAACTTGATCCCAGTTAACCAAGCAGTGGAAGCCATTGTGGACAGAACAATTTCAATTTGTACTTAGGGACTGTTTTTGCTCAGATTGATTTTGCACATAATACATTGAAAAACTAGTCCTAAGCTTTCTTAATTTAAGTGTTGTAGATTCGTATTCGTCAACTCTATCTAGTCCATGCATGTATTTTGTGAATAGGCGCATCCAGACTTGGCATGAGCAGCAAAAATTGCAGTCACAAGTTGGATTAAGGAATTTTCGGTCTTACTGCATGTCATAGTGCTGTTTGGTTGAGTACATTTTGAACATTACTGCTAGAAAAAAATATCACAGGACCCATCACATATTGTTACTTGTCGCTTTCCAGATTCTAGTATCATCTCTTCTGCATATAGGGTGCACCTCACCATCAGGCAGTGTGCTCTGCCTGATGAGATCAACGGACGGGATCCAAAGCGGTAATCTGTAGGGAATCAAAGAGGCATGTCCGCATATGAGGAATCAACCGTTCGGTACATAAGGATGGTCCCTGTTCCGCACGTACGTGCTTTGAATTGTCATTTAAAGCTTTGCAGCTTTGAAACTCCCCCAATGCAGCAAAAATAGTGAGCTATTTTAAGATCTGTTACTTGTCATTATTACGCAGAGTGGCCTCGGCCCTCGTAGCATTATTGCCACTAGGTTCTTACTTGTCAGATGAAGTAGTCCCCATGTGTTCCTATATTTTACAACCCAAGTGTCTAATATATTATTATAATTTCTTTAATTAGTTGGATTCAAAGTTGAAATCAAGCGTATCTTCACAATTTTCTTTCTTAAGAAGATATAGATGGTATTGTTCCCTCTCCTTTTCGCCGAAATCGAAGTCCGAGGGCAGTGTTCGTCTGAAACATTATACCTAAGGCCAGATCAGATCGCCGGCATTTCTTCTGTTTTACCTGTTTTCCTATTTTGCGAGGTGAAGAATACCCTATACATAAATTACTACTGTTGCAACTTTTTTTTTTTTTTTTTTTTTTTGAGAGATAGGTAGCACGCTATATGCTTCGTTTATTTCGTTAAGAAATAAACTTAGCTAAAAATGTAAATCAACTAGGATTCGAACTCGGGTCTCAAGTATCGACCACCAAACCCTTTTGCCACTTGTTCTAGGGACTGTCGATTACTGTTGCAACCTATTGATGGGTGTTTTGAGTGCTCTGTACATTTTATTTGGGACAAATTCAAGGTAGCCTCGTGAGAGCTATTATCTGCATAGGAACGGGCCCGGATCTGTGATTTTAGGCCGTATTGGGCTGATCGTGCTGTTCTCGTAAGTTCAACCAAACCTCTATCGTGGTGGTTAGTTAGGTTAATTATTGCTCAGCTTTTCGAAGTCCATCATGGGCGAGAGAGTCACACAAGAGAATATTTATTATACACAATGCTGGAATAGAAATTTAGTATTTTTTTTTTTTTTTTTTTGAGAAAGAGGTAGCAAGCTACCTGCTTCATTCATTAAGCAACATGAATTTAGCATACAGGATGGAGACAGCTAAGGCCTCCTAAAGGGGACCGATAAACAAAGAAAAAGAAAAAAAGAAAAAGAAAAAACAATACAGATAATAGAACAGAAAAACCTCAAGAAATCACGAAAGAAGACCAAGACTATTAGAAAGGGCCAACATTCGATAAGATCGGTCGCGGGTTGAGCACTTCAGTCCAATCTTTAGTTAACTCGGCAACTCGTCCTACTGCCCGTGTAGCGTTGGGGGTCCGCTCTCTGAATATAATCTTGTTTCGCTCTGTCCAGACAACCCACCAAATTACCGCCAGACGTGTGAGCCTTCTCGTTCTCAGTTCGGTGTTTGAGGAGTCAGCAATTTCATTCCAAATCTGCTTAACATCCCTCGTGTCCACACCGCTAAGGCTCTGTAGAGTGTATAGGTAAAGACTCTGTAGAGTTTAACATCCCTCGTGTCCAAATCTGTTAAAGCCCACGTTTGAATGTATAGGTAAAGACTCTGTAGAGTTTACATTCTATGCTTTAGATCTGAATAAAATAGAAATTTTTGGAAACTCTGTAAAATTTTACAGCTTCTTCTTTTGGTTGTTTGATTACACACTATACAATCTTATAAAATTTCTATTTCCAAAAATTATGCCATTATAATATTCGAGGCCCTTCAATACCAATATGAGTTTTTAGTGGGTTGGGTGAAATCTGGCCCGGCTCGCTAAACTGGATGGGCTCCTAAAAAGGAGGTCCACAAAATTCTGGCCTTATTATGGCCTTAATGGACTAGCTCGGACTTACTCCCAGCCTTTGACAGGCCTAGTGGGGGGGGGCTCAATGTAATTGCTACGGATAAATAAATGGTGAAGATTCTATTATTTTCTCTAATCATCTTCGTCCAGCTTTAGAATTTTTAAAAATTGAGATTTCATCTTTATATATATATATATATATATATATATGTTATCCGATCTCTTATATGAAAAGTTAGTTATAAATGGTTAAGTAAGAAAACACAAAAGAAAACAGAAAAGGGATGGAGGAGAGGAGATTTCTTTTCTGTGCAAGGTAACAATATAGTGATGAGGAAGAACTGCGGTGATGGAGAAGATGGAATGCCTAAGTGGAGGAGGATTAGGGCTTCAGGAGTAGGAGAAGTAGAAGAACATAACTACTTATCTCAGATTCGTAGCGTAGCAGCCGAAGGCAATGGCGGAGTGGGGGTTCGAAACCTCAGGTCCATCGCGGTAGAACCCAGATCCGCGTCATTACAGTCTCCATGCTGCTCCAGGAGGCTTTGTCTACAGGCCGAGTCCCATATGCAACTTAGTAGATAGAGTATATGAGGCAAAGATTTTCATGAGAATAATAATTCTCCCAACTCTCTGTTCCCTCCTCTCATCCTGTTCTCTTCTCTTCCTATCTCCTCTCATCTCCTTCATCAATCCTTCCATCCTTTCATCCTTTCTGCCATTCTATCCGTCAGGTATTACAAAGGCTATAACCACAACAACATCCAAAGAACTTTAATACCGATGTATGTATGTTCACAATTTACTACAAAGTCTATAAACAGAGAAAATCAAGAAGTAACATTAGCATTAGCATGTACAAATTTCACTCCACATAAAACAACGCTCTCTGGGGAAAACTGAAAGAAAAATAAAAAAAAGAAACTAATTTCGGCGACAAAGAAAGAGCCCAAAATATTTTTTTTCTTGAGAGAGAGAGAGAGAGAGAGAGATCCCAAAATCTCTCATCACGCTATGATGGTTCAGGCGGTAAACACATGCGCCCTTCGTCGACGGTCTACAACTTCCTCAAACCAAAGCGTCTCTTCCAAGTGAATCACGCCGTCGCTATGTATCTTCGGAGAGGATTTTGATCCAGAGCGCTTTGTTGCTCCACCGAACTCGCTTCCGGTACTCCACCGCTTCGAATCCACGGATGCACTACAAAATTCAAAGCAAGACAACAAATTAGTCATCTAATCTAATAATAATAACAATAATAATAATGAATGACGATCTGCTTATTTCGATCGGAAGAGTAAGAGCTGGGAGGAATTACTTAGGACTTGCTCGGCGGAGAACCTTCGGGAGACGTCCCTGCAGAGCATCCTCCGGATGAGATCCTTGGCGGCGGGCGACACCGAGCCGAACACGCGCGTCGGGAACCGCAGGTTCCCGCGCATCACCGCCTCGAAGATCTCGGCCGTGGAGTCGCCGAAGAAGGGCGGGATCCCGGCGAGCATCATGTACAGCACCACCCCGGCGCTCCACACGTCCACCTTCTCCCCGTACTCGTCCCCGGCCAGCACCTCGGGCGCCACGTAGTAGGGCGTCCCCACCACCCCCCGTATCGCCCGCCCGTCCCCGAACCACTCCGCCGACCCAAAGTCCGCGAGCCGCAGCCTCCCGCGCGCGTCGAACAGCACGTTGTCGGGCTTCACGTCGCGGTGCGCCACCCCGCGGCGGTGGCACGCCGCGATCGCCTCCGCCAGCGCCCCCGACAGAGCCGCCGCCTCCGGCTCCGGGAGAGGCGCTCGGCCGCCCCCCGAGATCCGGTCGAAGAGGTCGGGCCCCGGGCAGAGGTCGAGCACCAGGTGGGCCGAGCCCCCGTCGTCGTAGGCGTCGTGGATCCCCACCACGTGCGGGTTCCCCGCGGCGGCGAGGAGGTGGAGCTCGGCCTCGCGCTCGGCGCACGCGCGGTCCACGGGGTCGGCCAGCAGCGACTTGTCGATCGACTTCACCGCGAAGGCCTCGCCGGTCTCGCGCGAGAAGCAGCGGAAGACGGTGCCGAATCTCCCCCGCCCGATCTCGTCGCCGACTTCGTAGTCGCGGTTCAAGCCCTCGCTCATGCTAATAATAACCTCCTCTCCTGCCTCGATCTCTTCTAACGTACGCAGCAGCCCCTTCTTCTTCTTCTTCTTCTCTTAATTAATAATTATTATTTCGCTAGACTAGACTATTGTTGTTCAAATTAGATCTCTAAATCTCTCCCAGGAGAGGCGCATACCCCTCGAGTAGTTAGTTGAGTCTCTCTATATATAGAGAGAGATAGGGGACAGGTTGTAGTAGATTCGGTAGCGGAGGAAGAATATTCTCAACCTTTTCTAAGCCCGTTCGTCAATTTCTGATCCGACGGCTGATAGTTCGCAAGAGTCTGTTATACCGTAACCGCCCCCGCGCTGCAATTTTCGGCTGCGAGCGCAAGCGCCGCTGGCAGGTGGTGATGTTTCGTGGGGCCCGCGAGTGGTTGGTTTCCGTCTTTCCGAGGGGAAGATTCTAACAAGGTTCGCCTTCCGGCGTGCAGTTTCGGAACGGCGTGTAGACGCCGGCTGCTTCCATATTCCCGCTTGTGACAGCTGGACGGCGGATGTCATCCTGTAGGCTCAAAGACCGGTGGATGTACGTACGGGTCTGATCTATGCACGTGCCTTTTCTGTTTAGTTTATTCCCCACATTTTTTTTCCCATCCTAATTATGGTCGGATTGTGACGGAATTGACCATAATAATTACGAACCAAACGTAGACCATGACCGAATTGAGAAACAAAAGATGAACCACATATAAGAACGACCACGAATCTATTATGTAAACCCAGTTGAAAAAGGAAGCATGATTCTCGGGATATTTTTATTATTGCCAAACGCAAATGTTACATTATATTATATCAAATCATGATTTAGATGTTTTAGAGAGCAAAAAACAAGAGTACGTAGTGGCCTGGTTGATTAAATGGTTGTACATTAGCCTTTGGGCTCCTCTTATTAGGAAAAATAACACACACACACACAAAAAAAAAACCAGAAACAATGGTTTGATTAATTTAATAGCATTATTAAATTAAGTAGGTTTTTAAACATCATATATATTTGGGGATAAGATTATTTATATGAATAATATCTGTACTTTTTATAAGGTAGTACGTGTGACTTTGTATTAATATAGTCATTTTGTTCGCAAGCTCTTTGAGCCATCATCAATGGGTCCAGGGAACAGCTAGTTTATTATAAAACTAGTTCAGACACCTCACCACATTAACCTGCATCATATAAGTAGCTATTCCGGTGATATAATAACACGAGTGGTGCATTATTGGCCATATTTAATCCTTTAATTTCTTGTATATAATAATACTGCATATATATATGCATTTAAGTATAACCGTGACAAAATGGCACACGTCTCTATAACATTTATTTATTCTGTATTATTAAGGTTGAGGGGATGTTGTAAATACTGACAAATATATAATTTAGAAAAGCAAATAGAGAAAAATGCATGCTGGGACTCGAGACCGAACAATTTGCTTATGTATGCACTACACTACTGATTGGTGCATTTACATACAAAATTCCAAGACGAAACTCATAGGTGGTCAGCATTGTCTTTAGCCTTTTAAGTATCTCCAAAGATGACATTCTCATCTATTTAATCACAATATCGCACTTCTCCTTTTCTTCTGGGAAATAATATTACGTAAGTGGCTGAGCTGATAAGAGGGTTTATTTTACTTGGTGGGTGATTAAGAAACTATTATATTCAAATGATGCGTCTGCAATCTAGTAACAATTTTCCATCGTCTGTTCTGATCCCTAATTGTCGTCTGTTCTGATCCCTAATTGGATAGGGAATCCGGCGTGATGCTAGGAAATATGTATGTGGTGAAGGTATATATAACTTTCATAGATGACTATTGAGAATGGGGTAGGGTTGAAGCTGATATATCTTTTCCATATATAGATGAGAAATAAGAATACAGTTATGAACAAAAACAATGTGAAACCTTTCATAAGTAGCAGCTTTTTCTGCTGGTAAAGTGAGTCACCATTCGAGTTTACAATTATTCTGGAGATCAAAAACATCGTACTTTGCTGTTTTATCTCACTTCATGTACTTGCATCGATGAAATTATCAGCCAATTCGTCAGCAGACCTTCTGCAACAGGATACTGACAAAACAATATCAATATCAATAATTTGGAGAAACCAAAAACAAATCTGAGGAGATAAAGAGATGCTTGATTTGCACTGTATTTCATACATTAGTCATCTCAAAATCACAACTAAAGTAGCACTCCACTCAAAAGAAAAATTAATTTATAGTAAAACAAGGTCAGATGCCATAAAACTAATGATCTTCTTAAACAAGTAACTATTTTTCATGACGACATAAAGTACTAGACAACCTAGAAGTAGTAGATATTGCAAATGATGCATATTTTCTTAGTCTTAATTCGCTCGCTCTCTGAGAAGGTCCAAGTCCATCTCCGAGGGGTCAGTGGCCTGGATCTCATAATGAACGCCATCGAGCTCATGGCGGAATCTACTCTTTGATGTGGCATACAGCATCTTGGCGCGGATGCGGGAGGTTGACGGAGACCTGCCCACCAGTCAAAAATCAGTGTTCAACTGTACATGCTATATGAAAGAGTGAAAAAAAGAAAAGAAAAAAAAGATTAAAGGTGAAGCATATGCCCTGAGGAATTATCCAATAGGAGAAAAGTGCGGCAGAGTTGTGAAATAGGTGTCACATAATTAGACACTACTGTTTCCATAAAAAAATTCAATTAAGCTGTGGGAACAGAAACACCTCACTATACACCAACACTGCAACCAACTAAATTGCAACACATGCACACTGCTCACAATCGGCACACATTTTTGGCAGGCACCAGTTGTGACCAACAACATTATGGGAGAAGAAAAAGGAAAGAGAACGATAGATTTGGAAAGATCTCATGGATTGCTCATGCATGTATGACCATCATTTTCATTCTTGTCGTACCTTAGTATTAGAACACATGGTACTTGTCTCCATAACCTCTTACCGTAAGTACTATTGTTCATGCGTAAGTATGAATTTCTTGCTTCACAAAAACACAACAAAAAGCTTTTGCCCTGTCTTCCTTCTATTGCTTAAAAAATTATGCATGACATAAGGTAACATTGTCTAAATATTCTAAATGTTGTCGACAAGCAGATTAATAGTATCACTTACACTTTTTTGTAATGCATCAATATCTTCTCATGCTATTAGGTTTATATCATGCAATTTTTCTGAGGTTACCTTATTGAACATGGGTGACATTGGACAGTTCACATCCTTGACAAGTGACTAAAGAACACTGCATACTATGCAAAACTTCAAATGTTAACAAGACCATTCTTGAGTGAATAAGAAAGAAGATCATTCTTGATTCTAGAGCGCACAAGAACGTAAATGCATTTCATTAAAACTTTTAGTGCCAACATATTTTATAGCAGCTAATAGTTCTCCATGGCTTAGTTTGATTTAAGAACAAGACGTTTTCAATTAGCTAGCTGTAAGTCAAGTTACACTTGATGATATCGATATTTTAGAATAAGATCATCTCGCATTCGGTTACTACGAATAAGCAGATACAAAAAAAAAAGTTGCTTAAAATCAACTTTGGCCAAAATAAAAAAAAAAAAACCATAACTACCCCTGAGGCACATAATTGCTCTTTAGCAAGGGTATGGGCTTATCAAGCCCTTAAAGCAGTCATATGTGAACAAAGTCTGAGTAACTTGCAGAAAAGCAGTCATTAGTTCAATGGAATCTCAATATGTATATGATTCATCAGATAAGAGTACTGGTGCATGCGAAGTATATAACAGTGAATGAAAGACTGACCATGCAATGAAAAATATCTTGCTCTTCTGACAGTTCTCTTCAGTCACAAAATCAAGGTCGTATACAGCATATCTGCAATCATCCCCAGGCAGCGAAGCAGTGAGATCATCATAGGTCTCACCCGGCGCCCAATCTTCTCTACAACAACCTCCTTTTTGTTTTCATCAATCTTATATATTACATAGCGGTGCAGCTTCTTCCTCTGCAGCTCCACAAAAGTGTCTCTGCTGTGGTCAGCTACTCCCATGCCAGAAGATGCATTCTTCTGCATATCAGTCAAAAGCTTTGCATTCAATCTCTGTTAGAGAAAGCTAAATATTTGTCTCCATAATGCACGTACCTTGAGAGGTATGTAGGCAAGGTTTCATCAAGGCTCTGTTCGGATGTGGAACAACTAGCATGGTGATAACATGTTTATTGTGATTGAAACCTAGGAGTTTGATTTGTGGCTATTGTGAAATCTTAATAATAATTATGATTTTTCAGAAGTGTACATTCCATCATCTATGTTGCGATTTTTCATATTCGACAAAAATGAATCGAGAACTGTATGTACTAAGCAGTCGCATGTGTAGTTTCATACTCCCCGCCGACCAATTACCACATGCCCATGAATAGACAGAAGAGACATGCTCATGCATTCTGGTAACAGATACGGAGCCTTAAAGCTTCCAAAGCAGAGTGCATAATCGGCACTAGCTGCCCCCATCAAAATCCTGCTTAAAGTAGGATTTCCATCTAGGCTTAAACTAGAGAGAGAGAGAGGACAAAATCAGCCAAGAGTAAGCAACAGGGAATAACATACGAGCTAGATCCGAAGGTCCAAAGAATCTGTAGCACTAAACAAATTAAGAAGTCTATTATAATAAACTTTTACCAAATGTTGAAACAAAATGAACCCTAACAAAGGATTCAGAAGACAGATGAAGTAGCAGGAATCATTATTCAATTAAATATGCCCTAATTTATCACGATCGGCAAGCGATTTGGGAAAAAAAACAATTGCAACCGGGCGCTGTGGAGAGTAAAGGGTTAGCTCTTCTCGACGAAGAAGAGATCGAGCAGATCCAACAAATACTTGATAAACCAAAATCACAATCCATAGATAGATAGATGACATTAAACTCCTAGTAATTAGACACGATCTACGTAAAAGGGAAGAAGCGATAGTGATTAAGCGCGCACCATTCGGAACGACATGATTTTCGTGCTTCGATCTTTTCCCGAGAAGAAGAAGAGGAAGGAGAGAGAGAGAGAGAGAGAGAGAGAGAGAGAGAGCAAAGTGGCGAAGCAAACGGCGAGAAATAATAAATAGGCTAAACAAGAGGATTTATTAATTAGATATTTAGATTTAAGGGGATGGGCGCCGCGTCTCGAGACGCATCCGCGAGATTTAGATAGAACAGCGTAACGCGTATCCAAATCCAGTACGTTGTTGCCACGTTGGCGCTCTAAGATAAATTGTTTGGCTAAAGTCGGATGCCTGTGGGTTAGATATATTGGGAGTGGGTCCCACGTTTGATACATCATCAACCGCCCGAAGGGAAATCCGACGGTGTCGATTGGTCCTGCTATCGACGCCCAAATTGGATTAGCTCGTCCCTCTGTACGATGCCGCGCTTCAAATCCTAATATATTCTCCGTTATTTGTGCGATTTAAAAATATTTTTATTTATTTATTATTATTAGAGATTAGAGATTAGAGATGAGCTACTGGCCATGGCCCATGGGAAGCATAGATGTATAGAAAATTTTGTGTTTCCAATTTTTTCACTTATTTTTTTAATTTTTAGATCAATTTTTTTAATTATTTTTAATTTTTAAATTAATATTATTATTCTAAAAGTATCATTTAACTATAGAAATATTACTTAATTTTAGGAGGACCGTAATTATTTTAACTATACAATTTTTTAATAAAAACTAAAAAAATTAAGAATATTAAATTTTTTATGCTTTACATAGTATAGTAACTCTATACTTATTATTATTATTATTATTATATAATATTCGAAAACGAAAAAAAAAAAAAAGGGGGGGGAAGAGAAAGACGGCTCTCGCTCTGCCTCTGCGTGGAATCAACGCAGTCGGATGCTAATGAGTAATGAGGCCCAAAGTCCACCGTCCACTGCTCCTGGTCAACCACAACAGTAAAATTAAAATAATAATAATAATAATAATAATAATACTAATAATAATAAAGAGTTTTTTTTAACTCGATTTTGATAGTCTCGTAGAATCCGGCAAAGCGGGAGGTATCGCTACCGACTACACAACTCCGCCTTGAAATGTCGGCCTTCATAAAGTCTCGTCGCCGTATTCTTCCCAAGTGTCAGCCTCCTTCATAGCTCACCCTCCCCCTCCTTCGCCTTCCCCACTCCCTCCTCCACTCTCTCAATTCTCTTTCTCTCTCTCTCTCGCACGTAGGCGACGGAGGGGGGCCACCTCTACGGCCGAGAAACCCTAAACCCTTGGAGATGAGCCTCCGACGACGATCCAACCCCGCGCCCTCGGGAGGAGCCGTGGATCCGATCCCACCACCCTCCGATCTCCATCGACGAGGAGGAGGAGGAGGAGGAGGAGGAGAAGATGAAGAAGTAGCAAACGAACATCGGAGGATCTCGTTGTCTCGGCGGATCTCGAGCGCCGCGTCCCGCTCGGAGATTAGGGTTTGGGTGATCTCGCTCGCCTTCCGCTTCGCCAATGCGCTGCTGGTGCAGACCTACTTCAACCCCGATGAGCACTGGCAATCCCTCGAGGTCGCCCACCGCATCGTCTTCGGGTATACCTCTGTTTCCTGCTTCGTCTATTCTCGTCTTAATCGGTTCCTACTCGTCAATAAGCTCTTTAGTGGTTTTTTGTTGGGGGATAGATACGGGCATCTTACGTGGGAGTGGAAGCAGGGGATCCGAAGCTACCTTCATCCTCTACTTTTCGCTTTGCTTTATAAAATCATGGCTTTTCTTCGCTTGGACACTCCTTTGTTCATGGTAACTACTCTTTCAACCATTCTACTAGTTATGAGGTAAATTAATTTCCGTAATTTGTTTCAAAAAAAATAAATTTTCTATGATTTGATTGCGTGTGTTTGTTGTGTGTGAGAAAACGTTACAATGATGTTCCTTTTCACCGAACGTGTTGGGGAAACATTACAATCGTGCTGATACAAATCCTTGATATTAGCCGGATCCTATGTTTTAGATGCAAGTTTACTTCCCTGTTTTGCGGAGTTTTGTTTAAGACCTATTTGAACTTTTCTAAGGTGAAGGCTCCGCGGCTCCTGCAGGCCGTTTTTGCGTCGTTGGGAGATCTCTACCTGTTCAAGCTTTCTAAACTTGTCTTCAATGAACATGTTGCACGATGGGCGGTATCCTTTTCTTTTCATTTATTTTGATCAAAATTCTTGATTTTGTTTTACTGGAAGTTGACTGCTAGTGTCTTGGAGATGACCTTAACCCTCTGATACAGCTCTTTTCTCAGTTTGTGAACTGGTTCATGTTCTTCTGTATTACTCGAACTTTATCAAATAGCTTGGAAACGGTGCTGACCATAACAGGACTGTTCTATTGGTTTTCATCAATTACTTCCTCAAAGCAAGTTCCAGTTGCTTCAGGGAAGTTGGCTTTAAGTATTGCAGCATTGGCTTGTGCTGTTCGGCCTACAAGTGCTATAACATGGCTATATGTCGGGTTGCTGGATCTCATTGGGATGCAGTCGAAATTGCAATTTCTCTTCCTTGACATAATCCCAGTAGGGTAGGTAAAAACCCAGAGGCCACAGCATAGTTAATCGTAGTCCCAATCAGAATGCATGGTTATATCTCATTTCTGATCATTGAATTCATGTGTTGACAACTTGACATAGGATTACTCCATTTTGATTCAGACTATGATCTAGTACTAGTTCATGGATGACTCATTTTCTTCGGTGTTACCTTTAAGATATGCACATTCTTTTTGCCATGTCTTTCAATTCTGTTTTGTTGTATTTTATTTTATTCTTGGCAATTTTCTGGTGTTAACAGGGTTCTAGTGCTTGCAGCTACTTGCTTATTGGATAGGTGGATGTATGGGTCATGGATTATTGTGCCTCTTAATTTCCTTAAATTCAATTTTCTTTCTTCTGGAGGGGATTACTATGGAACCCATCAATTTCATTGGTATTTCACCCAGGGATTTCCCTCCATGATTTGGAGTTTCTTACCATTTTCAGTCATTGGCATTATAAAGTCAAAAGAGTGGAGGCTTTCAGGTCTGATTGCTTGGGTATTAGGAGTTTATAGTGTTCTTGGTCACAAAGAATTCAGGTATGGACGTTGATCACGTTAAATCAACATGTAGTAATGCTCTTCATTTTAAGTTTATCTTTTCCACTAATGTATGATGAGACAAAATATGTTTGGGTATGATAGGTTTGTTCTTCCGGTGCTACCTATAGCACTGATGTTCTCTGGATACTGCTTAGCAGCAATGTCAAAACCTGACATGCCAGATACGAAGAAAAGCCCAGATTATCGAAAAATACATAAATCAAGGGTGCACCTTGCTGTTCTTTTCCTCATTGTAACCAATATACCAATGGCCCTATATATGTCCTTAGTTCATCAGGTGAGAAAGTAGGGTTACGTAATAATTTTTTGTTTAGTAGTGCTCTCTCAGGACAGCTCTAAGTAAACTTGTTAATTTCTTGGATAAATTTAGCATTTCTTTTTTCCTGTTGCTGTTGTAGTTGGGGTGGAGTTTCCTTTTCTTTTACGTTTCTTCTGTACTTACGTGCGAATTTGCCCCGGCCAGAGAGGAACTGAGGATGCCATGTCTTATTTATCAAAAGAAGCCCACTATGGAAGAGTGAAGAGTATTCTATTCCTCATGCCTTGCCACTCTACACCTTATTACTCCACCTTACATTGCAACCTGCCAATGCGCTTTTTGGACTGCACACCCAGGTTGAAAATTCTCTGAAATCTTTGCTATTTGTTCAAAGCATTATGGACTCTCAATATTCATCTCTGATTTGGTTTCTTCATGTCAACAGTGATGATAGGGCGGTCCTGGATGAGTCGGACCAGTTCATGTTGAACCCAGCTGATTTTGTGACTCACATGTTTAGGAATGCTTCTTTACCCAGCCACTTAGTGTTATTTGATTCTCAAGAAATCCATCTTCGCGAGCTTCTAATCAGTCATTCCTTTCATCAGGTAAACTCTTGTCAATCTATTTTCTGTTACCTATTTGTTGCTCATTTTGCACTGCAGGTTGTTGTCTGCTTATATGGTTGGTGCATAATTTGTTGCCCAACCTTATTAAACGTTATCATTTTGAGAGATTATTATAGCCATTCTAGTTGGTCATTTTTCAATATACTTGTGACATTTGACAGGTAAAGAGATTTTTCCATGCTCATTTCAAAGTTGACCGAGACCTTCAAGGCTCTGTTGTTGTTTATGCTCGGAGAGATCTGTGATAATTGATGGCCCGCTGCCCTCTGTCAGGCTTGTCTCAGCCCCTACTCTTCTGACAACTGCTTGATGTTTTGTAGAATTCATCATTGTAGCTCAATTCTAGTGATTTATTTTTGGAATCCAGATGATTTTCTTTCCGATGTAAAATTAAATTTGAATGAATAGAATTTCTTATTTTCCAATAGATGCATGTTAGAATGTGCTGCTTTACTACTGGTGAACAGGCTTGTGTTTTGAAGCCTTAAAATGTTGTCACCTCTGTATACCTAACATGGTTTACTTTTAAATTATTTGGCTTTGGGAGCAAATGTTTAAAATATTGTTTGGCCACATTCATCTGATCTTTTGTTATGTTTGGTGATATTGCTGAGACACTGCAAAAATATGAGTTTGGCTGATCCTTAGTACGCACTGGGTGCCTTGCAAGGAATAAGCACCAGAATTTAATGCTTAAGCATCGTTGATGAATGAATTTAGCCATTCATTATGGTTTATAGGTTGGTAATAAGTGTAACAAACGTCGTCCTTTAGTGTGTTTTGTAGGATAATCTTAACCAGGAAACAGAGGATCTAATCTAGCTAGCCAAAGCCTCTAAATTTGTAAATTGAAACGACTCTCTCTTCCTAGATATAATTATCTGCTTATTTTAGTAGAACTTTATACTATTCATGAAGCTGAAGGACTTTCCATGGCATGTTATAACCAAAACCTAAACAACCCTCAATGATTCATTAAAGTATGCTAAAAAACTGCACCGCAACATAGATAAAATGTGATATCATTATTACATAGTGATTGATGAGGCGAACATCAAAACCTCTTGCCGCAGAGGATTTATTTAGAATTATTTATTTGTTTAGATCTGTAGCCGTTACAAAACCAAACCATCCGTAGCCTCTCCCACTAGAAGCAAGATGGGAACAACTCCTTCATTCTTCATGGCAGGGCTGGATTAAAAGGCCTCTCCTGGGACCTGGGAGTGAAGACGGTCATCTGATCCCCTCTGTTAAACTTGAGCCTTAGAGCTTCTTCCCTCGAGAGGCGGTAGGCGTTCGCCAGCACGTCCACCGGGATGCCCCGAAGAGCCGATGCCTTCCCTACAATCTGGTTGACCATGGCGTTGCTGTTGGTCTTGAATGAGATCCACTCGAACCCCTCACTCTGCGCCCGCTTCAGAACTGCGTAGTTCTGCGGGATGACCAGCCCCCGACGGAGCTCGCCGTCGAAAACGGTTCGGCCCTGGTTGTTCACTATCTGCACTCGTCCCCGCCCTCCAGTCACGTACATGATGCTATGCGCGTTGATGTTCCAGTGCGGCGCATGGAAAGCATTCTGCAATCAAGCAGCATCACTTTTTAAGTGTAAGTTTGCGAATTTTGTGATGAGCAGTACTGTCATGCCTAGCTAGTATCATATCATGCACGGGCTGACGAGAGCTCAGAATCGCTTACCCTGCGGAGGACACCCCTCTCGGCGCTCATTTGGATTAGGTTGAGAATGGGGAACTTCTGGCTGTTGAGGCTGGTGATTCGGCCGCCTTGCGGGGTGTAGACATCGGCACGCGACGGGTCGTTGATGTTTTCTCTGGTCTTCAGCGCGCAATACGTCTCCTCCAGTCCATTGCATTGGCCGCCCTTCCTTCTCTCCTCTCTCTCCTCGGAATACTGCTCCTGCTGCTGTTCTTCTCTTACCGAGGGCCTTAGAAACTGAAGTCCATGCCGGACTCGGACAATTTCGCCTCTGCGGTCGTCCTGGCTCTGAAGCCTCCTTGCTACCTCCCTATTGACTCCGAAGGCCTCAGCCAGCAAGTCAGGGCTGAACCCGCTAAGGATGTTAACCCCTGTCTGCTCTTCAAATTGCCATTCGTGTGATTGCCCTTCGTATGCTTGCTGCCCTCTCCGACTCTGATAGCTCCCAGCTAGTAAGAATTCCTGTGATTGAAATCATAGAAAGATTCATCAATTAGTTGCCGAACAATAGTTAAGATCCGATTGCATGCAGTAACGCAAAGTTGGATGAATCTTCCTACTCACCCGACGACGAGGGTCGAGTTGGTTAGCACTGTTGCTCGTGTCGAAGACAGTGATGGCAATCACTGGTGTATCACCGTCGTTATAGTACCAGTTGACAACTCCAGCAGGTAAAGCAATGATGTCTCCCTCGCGGAAGCGGTGGACTTTTTGGTGCTCATCTCTGAACAACTGCCTCTGGCTCCCGCCTTCCTCCCTCTGCGACTCGTACTGCTGCTGGAATGACTGGAATGTCTCCGGGCAGCCCGGGAATATCGTTGCTGTAATGCCTCTTCCTGTATACGCAGCATAACATAGAAATTTTGAGATTTTTACGTTCAACATAAGTAAGCAAATATGTTAGACTAATAAGCTGAGTGGCACGCCTTGGGCAATGTAAACAAGACGAGGAGCATTGGAGTAGGAAGGCAAAACAAGGCCGCTGGGTTCAACGATGCGTCGTCGTATAGACACGCCGGCACACTGGAACTGCTCATTGAACTGGTCGAAGAACTCTGTGACGCCAGCTTCAGACTGCAAGCGGCGTGTGGGCTGGACGGCGTCTAGCCTCTCAAACCGGCATTCCCGTTGGCCTCTGAACCTAGATTGGCCTTGCCACGGGCTCGTTTCTTGCCCTTGACCGAGTTGGGCCAGAGAGCCATGACACAGGAGGAGGAAGGAAAGAGAGAGCGCGAACATAGCAGAATTAGTAATTGCCATAGCTATATGCAGATCTGATTGTTGTATGGCTAGTTCAGTGTGAGGAGGGAGGTACGAATTGGGAGGGTTATTTATAGGCAGGGAAAAGAAGCATAGGTTTGGATGCACACCAAATTGGTTGGTAACATAGGACGAAAGTTGCGTAAGCCGCTCATGCGAAGCGTGACCCAAGGGATCGCTGCTCACGCTCATGTCGCCGCATATTGTTTACGATAAATGCCGCTTGGCAGCAAAGTTTGCAAGAGCATACGTAGCAAAAAAACCCTGCACACGCACGAGAAAGAAGCAGGTATTGGAGAATTGAGAGGTTTTACGTCACTCAGGAGAGGCTTATACAGTGGCTTCTATTGATACTGTTGGCTTCACCGAGATAGTGCCAAATTAAAGCAACTTTTGCATGGTAAACAGAGATGGTCCCGCGTGGGAGATGAAAGATTAGCGTGAGGTTGGCGCACGAGAGGAAGCAAGCCAAAAAAAAAAAAAGAGGTGGCAGCAGGATGGCTTTTTCCTTCCCAAATTGAGAATTTCTCACCTCTTAATAAATGACCGCAATATTTGTTTTTGTTGAGTTAACCTGGAGGTAAATTCTAACCAAAATGTCCCATGATTATAAACACAATAGTGAAAGTGCATTAACTGGAACCAAACATATAATATGAGTTTACAAACTTGCCATGGAATCACTCACCATATAATTAAGCTGTACTTAAACAAACTAAACTAACGTACTAGTCCTACTCATTGCTCTATTCATATCAAATCCTTCCATCATCTCTTTCTTTATATTTTGCAAGCACTAATTTGCGGTAATATCTTATTTTGTGATATTAAATGCTTTCAAAGTCATTACTCGGTGGCTTTAGTAAGATCCTGGTTCACCAATTGGCTCGAGCATCCTCCTACTCATTTCATCTCTTATTTTAATCTCCATCCTTTTTAAATAAACACGCAAAGTCGATTAATCTCGCAGCGCCTGGGTTGGGCTGATGTGTACTAGTTTGTCTGATGCTACCAACCAATTCAATGTGCATCCGAAGTATGAAACTATTATCGCAACTCTAGTTAAATTTGCTTCGCATAGACTCCGAATCTCGACCGCAACACTGTTACTGCTACTACTGCTGAGGTAGAAACTAGAACACCCCTCACATGAACTTGGTGACACAAGAAACCTACAATATGCGGCAACGCGAAGTAGCATACCATGATGTACCGCCCGTGGTATTTCAACAAACACTTGCATGCACCACACGCATCCAAACCGAAGAAGCAACTTTTCTCTCCCTATAAATTCCCTCCTCATTCCTCACCCCTCTCCTCACAGAATCATAACTCAATTTGCTCATAAATCAGCCTAAAGAAGCAATGGCAACTCTCTCCTCTTTGTTCGGCCTATCTCTAGGTTTGATCCTCCTCCTCCTTCATAATTCTTTCGCCCAGCTCCAGTTCCCCCAAGGCCAAGAACAGAGCCCCTGGCAAAGCCGCCGCTGGTTCCGAGGCCAGAGAGAGTGCCGGTTCGAGAGGCTAGACGCCCTGCAGCCGGCACGCCGCATTCAATCCGAAGCAGGCTTCACCGAGTTCTTCGACCAGAGCAACGAGCAGTTCCAGTGTGCCGGCGTTTCCATACGACGCCGCGTCATCGAACCCAGCGGCCTCGTCCTGCCTTCCTACTCTAATGCTCCTCGTCTTGTCTACATTGCACAAGGCTCGTCGCTTACTCGCTTGCCTTATTATATCTTCTTCGAGATTTACATACATATATATATACACGTCGCATGACTAAACAGTTTTGGGTTATGCATGGTGCGTGCATCTTTGGTTGCAGGAAGAGGTATAGCAGGCACGGTGTTCCCTGGCTGCCCGGAGACATACCAATCCTTCCAGCAGCAATCCCAGCAGCAGATAGAGGAAGGCGGCGGGCAAAGCCAGCAGAGATTCAGAGACGAGCACCAGAAGGTCCACCGCTTCCGCGAGGGCGATGTCATCGCTCTGCCTGCTGGAGTAGCCAACTGGTACTACAACGATGGTGACACGCCGGTCGTCGCCATTACCGTCTTCGACACGAGCAACAGCGCGAACCAACTCGACCCTCGCCGTAGGGTGAGTACGGAGATTAAAAAGAATCCACCTCATAGTCGTTACACATAACTGAATCTTAACGCCGTCTGTCCTTGACAAATCTTTAACGTAATTTGTTCCGAGATGACAGGAATTCTTGTTGGCCGGGAGCCATCGGAGTAGCGAGAGAAGGCAGGAATCGTTCGAGCAACAATCGTACAAAGGACAATACGAAGAGCAGACAGGGGTTAACATCCTTAGCGGGTTCAACCTTGACTTGCTGGCTGAGGCCTTCGGAGTCAATAGGGAGGTAGCAAGGAGGCTCCAGAGCCAGGACGACCGCAGAGGCGAAATCGTCCGAGTCCGGCATGGACTTCAGTTTCTAAGGCCCTCGGTAAGAGAAGAACAGCAGCAGGAGCAGTATTCCGAGGAGAGAGAGGAGAGAAGGAAGGGCGGCCAATGCAATGGACTGGAGGAGACGTATTGCGGGCTGAAGACCAGAGAAAACATCAACGACCCGTCGCGTGCCGATGTCTACACTCCGCAAGGCGGGCGAATCACCAGCCTCAACAGCCAGAAGTTCCCCATTCTCAACCTAATCCAAATGAGCGCCGAGAGGGGTGTCCTCCGCAGGGTAAGCGATTCTGAGTTCTCGTCAGTCCGTGCATGATATGATACTAGCTAGGCATGACAGTACTGTTCATCACAAAATTCGCTAACGTACACTAATAAAAGTGATGCTGCTTGATTGCCAGAATGCTTTCCATGCGCCGCACTGGAACATCAACGCGCATAGCATCATGTACGTGACTGGAGGGCGGGGACGAGTGCAGATAGTGAACAACCAGGGCCGAACCGTTTTCGACGGCGAGCTCCGTCACGGGCAAGTGCTGGTCATCCCGCAGAACTACGCAGTTCTGAAGCGGGCGCAGAGCGAGGGGTTCGAGTGGATCTCATTCAAGACCAACAGCAACGCCATGGTCAACCAGATTGTAGGGAAGGCATCGGCTCTTCGGGGCATACCGGTGGACGTGCTGAGGAACGCCTACCGCCTCTCGAGGGAAGAAGCTCTAAGGCTCAAGTTTAACAGAGGGGATCAGATGACCGTCTTTACTCCCAGGTCCCAGGAAGGGCCTTTCTAGAGTTACTAAATACTAAGCGAAGCCCATGAAAAATATTAGTGACTGGTAGCTTGCTGCTGGAGAAGAGGCTGTAGATTGAAAGAAATAAAAGCCTCCGACGGAGGAGTTTGATTGTATGTTTTAGTTGATGCGCAATAATAAATTACATATTCGATCTTATATCTGTCGTGTCCTCTGATGCGGATTTTGCTTGCTGCTTTCTATCGAGTTTTCTAAATAGAACAGGAAAATATATTATGACAAAATACTTTATGAAGATCATTTAAGCATGCAGTTTTTACTTTAGAAGAAGAATATTGCTCTGCAAAATGAAGATTCATTCAAGTACGTAAAACCCGACTTAGTTAACTTAGATAGGCTTTTATTTACTAAACCACGGCAACGAACTTCCTTACACAACCTCGCATGCATGGCAACCATTAATTTCATTCCGTGGAAGACCCTGATGAAAGTACGTTCAAGCCATGGACCTCCCCGCACCGGAGTGAGGCGAAAAGATGGCCATCTCGTACCCTCTATTGAACTTCAGCCTCCGTGCCTCCTCCCGTGATATGCGGTAGGAGTTCATGAGCGCGCCTCTCCGGCATTCCCCTCAGAGCCGATGTCCTCCCGGCGATCTCACTGACCATGGCGTTGCCGTTCATCTTGAAGGACACCCACTCGATCGGACCCCTCGTTCTCCGCCCGCTTTATCACCGCGAAGTTCTGCGGGATGATCAGGAGCTGATCGACCTTGGCGCATGCAGCTCCCCGTCGAAGAAGACAGTCTGGCCGCGGTTTCCAACTATATATCTGGGCTCACCTGCGCCCGCCGGTCACGTACGTACATGGCGCTTGTGGGCGTTGATCGATGTTCCTCCAACCCATCGGCGTCTCCGGTCCCTGCACCCTCTCTCCTCCATCTCCTCCTAGATCTTCTGTCTGCTCCCTCCTCGAGCTAGCTCCTCCTCAACGCGCACGATCTTGATCCCCGGCAATTTAATTTGCACCCCAAACTCAATATTGAAGCCTACAAATATTTGAGATAGTAGCGCGCAGTGTACAAAACTAGATCATTGATCATACAATTTTTTTTTATGTAGTGGAAAATCGAAACACATGCTAAAATGCAATTTTCGTATAATTTAATTTTTCGGATGCATGCATGGTTCTAACAAATATGCAATAATAATATCACTAATTATTTTGTCTATAATAATAATTTAATTTGTGCGGAGTTTTCACTAACTGGAGCGAGTCACCACTCACCACCCGACTATATATATAATAATCCCTTTGCTTTTTAATTACTGTTGAAAGTGCAAACTTAACTAACTAGATATATATATATATATATAGTTGACGGTTGGAAAGTTGCCAAAAATATTATTAAACAAAAAAAAACACACACACACTCCTTCGTTGGCTGGTGTTGTATTTGCAGATAGAGTAAAATCCAAACTTGAGGCTCAAATAGAATTTGGTCCCATATAGATTCAATAATGATCGAGATTCTCTTTCCAAATGAATAAAATTTAATTTAAAATGTTCTAATTAAAGATGAGCATAAAATATAGTAATAAAAATCTACAGATTGTTTGCTAAACGGAAATAGGACGCAGAACGTTTCAATCGATCCGAAGTCCGAACCCGCTAGCTGCGTTGGTATTCAGTCGCCGACTCGCCGCAGTGCAATTCGGCTGGTCAACACAACAGAAATCCGCCTTCCAAGTGCTGCGCCCAAATAAGTGTCGCTGTCCCGCCTCGACACGTCGCATATTCGCTCGCTCGCCTTCTGCTGCGTCTCCTCTTCCGCTCCATCGATCTCCTCCTCCTCCGCCGCGAGGTACCTTCTCCTCTCTCTCTCTCTCTCTCTCTCTCTCTCGGTTTTCTAAGATGAAAATTATTTTTTTCTCTATTTTTCCATAGGAATTTCCATCTGTCAAGTTTGTGATCTGCTTCCCTGTCTTGCGTAATTTTGATTCGTGGTATTTCGCCTCTCTCTTACGGATTTTTCGTGTATAGAGTAGTGTGGAATCGGTTTGCATTAGGGTTTGCAAGTGATGCGGTGTGGGATTTGTGATTTTGGGTGGTAGCGATGGTTTGAAACTGTTTGATCTCTTTGAATCATCAACCCTAATGCCACTGCTCAGATACAGCATGTCAAGTGCCAAAGTTTGTAAAGCATAATCAAATCCTTCGATTTGTCATGGGGAAAGATAAAAGCTTTAGCTTTATCCAGCAAGAGTTACTCTTTCATGGCCTACACTTGTTCCTGTATGCAGTGCGCTTACTTTAGTTTTGTCGTCTTCGAGGTTCTGGAGACTAGTTTTGACCACTGTGCGTTTGTTCGCATCAGTGCGAAGAGTTTCTTTGGACTAAGGACGATATAATAATAGTATTAGGACTGTTTAAAGTTGAAGGAATTTTGCTGGAGCTTGTAACCCTAGAGGTTCGAGCCAACCATCTGAGATGAATATAATTCTTTTGCGCCGTTATGGCTAGAGTGGCATTATTTTGATAGATTAAAGTATTTGTAATTGCCCATATTGTTCCTTGGGCTGAAGCGCTTTGTTAGCTTTGACGCCTTCATTATGTTTCCTTTTCTGCAGATTACAGCAAAGCTCGAACAGTTGGAACTAGGTTGGGAGACTTTGGGGGGGTTATCAGTTGCCTCTCTGGTTTTGGTTTCTAGTTTGAGTTGGCTTAACAAATGGATAAGCTCAAGTTAGCGGCACTAGGAGAGCGCTTGAAGACCGGAGGTGAACGCCTGAAGAGTGGGGGTGCAGAGGTGGGCAGGAGAGTTGGTGAAAAAATGAAAGAGATTCTCCAGGGCCAGTCGCCAGAGGCAAAAATGGTTGATGAAGCTACGTCAGATGGCCTGGAGGAACCAAACTGGGGTCTAAATTTGAGGATCTGTGGTATGCTAAACAGTGACGAATTCAATGGTTCTGAAGTGGTCAAGGCAATAAAGAAGAAGATTGCTAGCAGGAATGCAGTGAGTCAGAGGCTGAGTCTTGATCTGTTGGAGGCTTGTGCTATGAATTGTGACAAAATATTTTCGGAGGTGGCTTCCGAGAAAGTCCTGGATGAAATGGTGAGGATGATAGATAATCCACAAACAAATCATGGGAATAGGATGAGAGCTTTGCAGCTGATTGAAGCATGGGGTGAATCTGAGGACCTTGCATATCTACCTATTTTCAGACAGACTTACATGGTAAGCCTGGCTAGTTTTTTCTGACTTTACTCTGAACTCCTAAAGTACAATTTCACTAAAGAGAGGCTAGGTTTTAAACATGGGCTTTGCAATGTAACAATCTAGTTTATTAGTAGATGCTCATGTTTATATGTTATAACTGTCATGTCATTATTTCTTCTGATATATGTTAGAAGGAAGGTCATTTAGACCCTGAGATATAAACCTCTTTTTGCTGAAAATGTTAGCTTTTAAATTATGCAGAGTTTGAAGGGACGAAAAATGCAAGCTAGTGCGCAGCATGATGACAATTCTAGTTCATTACTTTCTTCTGGTGAACAAAACTTTGCGCATGTGGCGGCTCCTCCTGACCGGTATCCTTATCCCAATGTCGATCAGCCCAACACAGGCTTAGGTGATTTAATCTTCCAGGGTGGGGGCCTCTCCGCGGAGGAGAAAAAGGAAATTCTTGTTGTTGCTCAAAACAGTATCGAGATCCTCTCTTCAATCTTGAACTCTGAAACGAAAGAAAGGCCCTTTGAGGTATGTTAGTTTACCTTACATGTCGCAATTACTAATACATTTCCGACAAGTCGACAAACATACTTCAATTTACACCCTCCTCATAGAGTATTTATAATTGTAATTTCCAGAACCATTTGGCCTAGGTGTGGTAATTTTGACCACAAGTATTTAAAAGTTGTGAACTGATGAAAAGTGTCCGGTAGCTAGATAGTGGACTGCATCTTTCATGAACGTGCAAATGGCAATTCGATACGTTTAAAACATCAATGTCTTCTTGACAGATTTAGATCAATTGAATCTGTTTCATCGGGAACATAATTTCTACATCTAAAAACTTTAAATAACTTACTAGAGAAGCTATCAGTGTTCTACTATATATGGTGTGATGTGATGAAATCATGGGTTTGCAGTGGAGGGTGGTTTTTCATTAATCTTTGCTAAACCTGCTTGTTACGTATATTTGAATACGCTTATTTTTGGCAATACAGAATGATCTTACAATCTCTATGCTGGAAAAATGTAAAGAATCACAACCCATGATACAGAGGATAATAGAGAGCACAGGCGACGATGAGGCTATGTTGTTCGAGGCTCTGAATCTTCACGACGAGCTCCAACAAATCCTAGCCAAGTATGAGGAGCTCAGAATTGCCAATCTGCCTGAGACTGGTGACGCTGTCGAAGAATCTGGACCTTCAGCTGGGCTGAGAGATGAGGAGGCAAAAGAGCAGCAAACGCCTAAGGAAAGCATATCCACAAGTCAATCTAGAGATTCTGAGAAGGTAGAGTGAATCCTATCTGCGCAATGGTAGAGTGAACTGTGGAGTTTAACAAGGCGTTGTATATATAAGAGCTGGATTAGATATGGATCTCATTTGCCTTATTTGCCAGCGTTTTCTTATTACTAATACAAAACGCTGCAGTTGTTCGGTTTCACACTGATTCCTTTTTTTGATGCGTTACTTTTTGTGTTATCCTGCTGGCCGTATCTTTTGTGGAACGTCATATATTTCGAATATGAATCTTCACTATATAGTACGGTTCCTTTGTGCTGTATCTATTCAATATTTTTATAGGTTATTTATTATTCGTGCAGAGTCGATATCTTTGTACTCACGTGGGCAGGGATAAGATTATTTAATCAACCTGAGCTTTCACACAAATTTGGAGAGATTCTAAAAAGCTAACATGAAGTTGGAGTTCGTTATTTGTACCTCAATAATTAGTCTGAGCTGCAATCTACTTCAGAGATGAGCCACATATATATCTAATAAATTCCTTAAAATAGAGTGACAGAAAAAAAAAAGAAAAAAAGAAGAGAAGTGATTAAAAATAGAATGGATTTGGAAATCATCTCTCCTGTTTTGTCTTTATCCAATTCGACAAAGATAACATTCCCCCACATGTAGCGGCCTAAAATGTGCCGACCACCACCATTGTAGATAATCCAGCCCATCACACCATTCGCCAAGGTTCCTCTTCTTTGAACAATTCAAACGCCTCAAATCTACCTTACGTAATTACCCTCATAATAAGAAAACAAAAACCTTTAAAAAAAAAGAAAAAAAGAAGAAAAAGCCAAAAACCGTTTATTGGTTAGTTATCCCAGCTGTTGTCCTTCGGCATCCTGCCTTTCTCAAACGCCGAGTTTGGTAATCCTACCGTTGAGCCCTTCCCTTAAAAAACACAACCAAACACATATTACCCTTGCTCTTCCCCGGTGACCTCTCGTCCCCGAAAACGGCCTCCCCTTACGAGACGGTCACCCCGTGCAATGGACGCATCCAACGACAGCGAGCCGGGTTCTGATCCGGTCGCTCCCCTCGGAGACCTCAGGCCGTCGGAAAAGAAAGCACTCGCCGAATTCAGAACGAAATTGGAAGAAGCCATCATAACCAACCGGCTATTCAGCAAGCCGGCACACCGCCACCACCGTCACGATAAGAGCAAGGCCCGCGTCGCCAATGCTTGCTCCCCGGACTTCTGCACGTTGGAACCGAGCCCCGACAAAGACGAGGATCTGAAATTCAACATATCTTTGTGGGGCATTCCTCTCTTGCCGAGCAAAGGCCACGAAGGCACGGATGCGGTACTCCTCAAGTTCCTCCAAGCGAGAGAGTTCAGAGTGTCCGAAGCATTCCACATGCTACGAAGGACCCTACGATGGAGAAGGGGATTCGGGGCCGACGATATCTTGTTCGAGGATCTCGAACTACCCGAATTGAAGAGCGCGGCCTATATGGATGGCACGGATAAGTACGGCCACCCCATATGCTACAATGTGTACGGGGTGTTCAGAGATAAGGAGCTGTACGAGAAGGCGTTCGGGAATGAGGAGAGGAGGGAGAGGTTTGTGCGGTGGAGGATCCGGTCCATGGAGGAGGGGATTAAGCAGTTGAGCTTTAAGCAGGGTGGCGTGGGGTCGATGCTTCAGATAATTGATCTCAAGAACTCTCTCAGCCATTCCATGAAGGAGCTCCGAAGCACCACGAAGAAGGTGGTCACCATTCTGCAGGACAACTATCCTGAGTTCGCCGAAAAGACTGTAAGAAATATTGCTCTAGAATTTCCATTTCTGTTATGTGTTTGATTTGTTTGTAAAATCTCACCAGAAGCTGATAAGTTTGATATGCGTCTAGTGTGGCAGTAAGTTCAAGATCTAATTAACTTGGTCTCATAACATGGACTTAAATATTGGGAAAGGGAAAGCTGATTCTGTAAGATAATTTGGAATGTCATACATATTCAATTTGCAACTCTTGCATTCGTCGTACAACGTTCTCTAGCTCGTGTATATATATATATACATATATATATATATTAAAGGATGGATAATGTTAGTTACCAAATTAGGTTCTCTACACTAACAAGCAAAAAATGGCGATGAATCAATTACTCTCGCTTCGTTCTGCATGCAGATGTTTCTGAATGTGTCGTTCCGCAGCTACGCTTACCATGCGTTGTTTTCTCCTTTCGTCTCACCGAGAAGCAGGAGCAAGTTCATCTTTGCCAGACCCTCCAGAGTTACTGAAACACTTCTCAAGTAAGATTAATAGCTAAACAAAACTTGCATGTTCATTTATTGTTGAGCAGATAAATTGTAGAATTTTTTCCCTCTGATGCATCTCTTTGACAAGGTTTATAGCCCCCGAGGATTTACCAGTACAGTATGGCGGATTTAAGAGGGAAGAAGATGAGGAATTTTCAGCCGAAAATGGTCGAGTATCGGAAATCATCGTCAGAGGCAGCAGCACAGGAACTATAGAAATTCCAATAATTGAGGTAACGTTATCTAAATACAGGGCTTAAATCAGCTTAATTATTGTATGGTGTTCATTTACTTGATTCTTTAGCCTTTCTATTCCTTCAACATAGCAATCCACATTACTAATGAAGCTTCATATGACCAATCAATCTCATTTTCTACTAATGGTGTTCCGACGCAACAGCCGGGGGTGACGGTGGTGTGGGACATAAGTGTAGTTGGATGGGAAGTGATCTACAAGGAAGAGTTTGTCCCAGATGATGAAGGCTCTTACAATGTACTGATCCGAAAGGAAAAGAAGCTCGACGAGTCGTCTCGGAATTCCTTTTATATCAGCGAACCGGGGAAGGTTGTGTTAACAATAGAGAATCGTACGTTCAAGAAGAAGAGGGTCCTCTACAGGTCAAAGAGCAAGCCTACCATCCCCTTGTACAATTTGCTAAACCAAACCAATCGCCCCGCTGTGTAGTTTCTATATATAATCCACCAAACTTATTTGGCCCTTTTCTTCTTTCTTCCTTTTTTCTTTTTTTCTTTTTTTTCCGAATTGTCTTCACTGTTTTGTGCTTCGGATTAAATTGTGTAATGCGCCCATCATATGATCCATATCTTGTGTAAAAGATCAGAGAGATTCTGGTAAAATCAATCAATGTCACAAAGATGTATCTAACCATTTGAGGCATTCTCCGTGTATTTAAATGCACATATTTACCAGCTTTAGTGACAAAACAATAATGTAATCACATCGACCGCATCCACAACACTGTAAGATAAAATGGCAATACAATGATTTCTACTTCATCTCCTACAAACTGTTCAACTTTTACATGTCTTTCCAACAACAACTTCAGACAGGAGAGGAAAATTACATCGTTCATGTTATTTACAGAAAAATCTACAAAACTAGCCCAACATGTAGTTACACTGTTACAAATAGAAAGTCTTCATTAGATTAACTCTAAATTAAGAAGCTTCAAGACTCCCTATATTTGGTCAGGTCGAATGTTAAAGTTCTTGAGCAGCTGCACATACAAAACCAGTGTCACAAGTTTGCAAATTCTAACAACAGATAAACAGATGCACAATAATTGGAACTCTGAAAGTGTAGGGTAAAAGGAGGGAATAAAAACTAGCCATTACCATATTTCAGAATCTCTGTACACTCCAACCAATGCCTCAGCTTTGTCATAGAAGCTGTCTTTTAATGATATGACAATACTTTGGAACCCACATCCACCTTCGGCATCTTGATCGCTCCTGGAATGATCGCACGATTTTGACCTGATAAACCCAGCAACCTTGGCGACGTTTAGATTATCCAAAGCTGCATCTACTTCATCCAGTATGAAAAATGGCGATGGCCTGTAACTGAAAATTTGTGCAAAATGATATTAAATAGCAATTTCACCAAAAAGAATTAAATTTCATATGACTAGCTATTTTCAAGAAAAAGAATTAACAGGTCAGCACTTAACCGCTTTCTTCATCGGCAAAAGTGCAGGATATTCTAATAAATCAGTCATGATACATTTTGTTCTCTTTGTTTTTTTGGGTGGTTTTTCTTCTTTTTTTTTTCCTTTTGTTGGTGGGTGGGTGGGGGATCACCTGTGGATCGAGAAGAGCAATGCAAGTGCTGCAACAGTCTTCTCTCCACCAGATAACTGCTCCATATCTCTGAAACGCTTTGTAGGAGGCATGGCTGTGTATTTGATTCCGTGAAGGAATGGTTCATCCTCATTTTCTAGATTTAAATATGCCGTTCCCCCAAGCGGATGTGTATGACTCTTCGTTAATTGCTTGTAGATTTTGTCGATGCTTCTAGATATATGGTCAAAGGCCTCCATGAAGAGCTCATACCTGCATCAATTTCATAACATACTAACTATTTTATCACTTTTTGAAGCATTGGCAACAAAGTACCTTAATAAATAAAGAAGTAAATATGCTAAAATTTCTAATGCGACTGATTGCATGGCTGATGAATTTACTATAGAAATATAAATTCTTACAGCCATAAATTTACTATAGAAATGTAAATTATGCTCTAGTCAATTCTAACATCTTACCAAAATCATTGAAATGCATCATGCACGAGGCTTGAAAAAACAGATTTCACAAGCATAACTGGCTTTCACAGTAAAGTGACCAAACATCACAGAATCACAAGTTTTTAGTAGTTTAAATTATGCATGCTACTAGCAGTACCTTCTTTGCTTGACCGCATTATACTTGTCAGATATCTCCTTCTCCTCTTTCCTTGTGGCTTCAAATTTCTCAACAACTTCCTTTTCCTTCTCTTGCAGTGCTTCATATTGGTCCAGTGCCTTCAAGTTGGGAGCAGTACGTTCGATATCGGCTATTAAAGTATCCATCTTTTGTTTAAAATCAGCCTCAAGCTTCTCCCGATCAGAAGGCCTCATATCTTGAAGATAGGTTTTGCTTAATTCACTATAGTCAAGGACTGGTTCCTGTGTGGACGATCCAGTTTCCATTGGATCATCAACAACTGGAAGTTTCAGTTGCTCCAGTTCACATTTTTCATGAATCTCCTGCTTCCGGAATTTAAGATGTGCGAGTTGTGACTCCTGTCACACCCAAAAAAGGTACTTGATAGTTACAGCAGTTCTTAATTAATGATTAGTTTCAATAGACTTGGCCTTAGAAACAATAGAACAAAGATCATAAATTACATAAATCAAATTAACGAGAAACTATTATGGGAGACGAACCTTTGATTTTATCTGGCGCTCCAATTTCGCTATTGTTGCTGTGACACTGGAATTCTGCTTCTTCAGTTCATCAATAACCTTTTCACACTCATCCGACTTTGATTTCCACTCTACATGGAATATAAATGTATAACATATAAAGATATGGAGGGAAGAAAAGAAAACGAGGATAAAATTGGCCCACAAAATCAAGGACCAAATGTCAAAAATCATTTTTGTATCTACCGATAACAAGTAATTTTTAGTATAAATAGAGTGCAAAAGACATGGATCCATGACGTTTCTTCCACTTTCGAAGCTGAAAATATACCACATATTGCACATGCAACCATGCCAACAAACAATAGATGAGCTCAACAAGTTCAACCGCCCTAAGGGTTTTCAAATAAGAATGCAAGAACCTAACATTAACAAATAAACAGACTATCGCAATCATAGATCACATGCAAAGGACAATAAAATCAAATTGGAACAAAGTAACCCAATTAGAATTTCCTGTGCGTATAACTCTATTTTGCAATAACAAGACAAGAAATATTGCAGCAGTTTAGGGAGAAGGATCAATTCTTCCACCTGGTTTGCAATTTGCTCTGCCTCTACCTTGGCTTACTCTAAGACATATATCGAAAATAAGGGGAAAAAAAAGACTTGTACAAGTACCATCAGCCTCAGCTTTCAATTCTTCCATCTGGTTTGCAATTTGCTCTGCCTCTGCCTTGGCTTCAGACTCCTTCTCCAGGGTATCTTTTAAATCTTTGTCCAAAGATTCACGAGAAGAAACCAGCTTCATGATAGGGGACTTCATGTCTCTCTTTTGTTCATATTCCAGCCTATTAGACAAATAAAAATGTCAAGAATCTTTAAAAAAGATGGAAACTACTCCCTAGGGAATATACCTCAGTAATTTTTCATTGTTAAATTTTCAATAGTCATCCAATATCAAAAAGAAAAAGAAAACAAAATACAGTTAATACTGACTGATATTTCAATTTTGACATTTGGTTGCTCAGGGCCAGCTTTCTCTCGTCCATCTCTTGAGCAGCTTTGAGTTGGTTTTCTTCATACTCGCGAATGTTTTTCACTCCTACAGACACACTAAAACCCTTGTAAATCCGGTCTACAATCTCATTAATCCTCCTCTGCAGCTTTTGAACATCCTCAGTTTTCTTTGAAATGAGACTTTGTATCTGCACAGCCAGTAAGAACCCATTGAAATTAGCAGTCAGTTCCCAATGTCAGATGATGAATAAAAACATGAATAAAAAGTCCACACCTTCTGTAATTCAGGCTTCAGACGGCTAATCTCTCCTCTAATGTTATCCTTCTCTACTGTCAATTTCGAAAGCTTTTCATGAAAATTTTTCTGCAAAAAGAAAAAAAGACAATCACGTCATTTTTAGAGAGATGACTAAGGCAGACAATAGAGTGATGATGAAAACATACAACAACCAAACCATCTATATCATTGGTTGTTGTGTGCTTGCGCTGGTCAGCATGGAGCAGGTAGCTTTCAAGTGAATATAGCAATTGCACCGACTCATATAACCTTGAAATTTGTTAGTAAAAGCAAAGTAATGTTGTGAACCACCTAAGAAATGATAACCACCTAACTTTTGAACCAGCGATGTTGTGATAATGACTGCATAAAGTAATGTTATACCACCTAGAGGAGGCCCACGCTTGAAAATTTTGGGGCGTCATCCTGGATTTAGTGAAGCATACAATCACATGATGCAATTTTAATCTATCCCATTTACCTCCTCAAGGTTTAAATAGTGGATTTTCCTTTCAAGACCGGTGATTTTTTCTGATACAGCAAGCTCCTTCTTCTGTAACTCTCTGGGCGATCCGAGCTCGGACATTTCTGATTCCAATTGAGCTTTCTTCTTCTTAAGAGCTGTAAATTAATTGATTAAACAAATGATTAGATAAATAGCAGAATTCAACAAGTTCTAAAAATAAAACAGATGGATAATACAGACTCTCAATTCTGCTGTCATCCCACTTGTTTGATCTAGCTTCCATTCCACCACTTAATCCACCCGTCATAGTACCAGACTTCGTTAGAAGAATCCCATCGACAGTGACAACTACTTGCATAGAAATAGTACAGGTTTAAAATAAGAATAACAAAAAAAACGGTGCAGAATAAGGAAGCATGTAGAACTTATCAATAGCAACATACCCTTGTTCCTCTCACCGCTCCAGCTTAGAATCTTAGCTTCATCAAGGCTATCACAGACAAGCGTATTTCCAACAGCATATAAGACAGCCTTCTCCAAGGATCGATCGAATGTGAGATTGTTAAGTAACCAAAGTATATAATATCTATAGAATTCGTGCCTCTTAAAGATCTACCAAGAAAATGGGTTAATCTGGGTAGAAGAAAAACTAAGTGGCTCTAAAGCTATATGTTCGTGCTAAAAAAGTACTTGGTATCTTCATAAGGAAGTGAAAAGGCTCTTCTGGTCAGTTTGACACATAGGAAGTTGCAAGAAAGGCATTGTAAAAGCTTGAGCTGACAATAAGTGAACCTTAAGACAAACTGCAAATCAGTAATTAAGAAGTAAATAGCAAAGAGTGTGGATAAGAAAGGTTTCAATTATGTTTAATTTATCGATCGCTATCCTGGTTTAAATGTGAAGGATATTGAATAACATCAAACACCAACTGTGCAGTACCGCCGAGAGTACGCAACTTCTCAATTATTGGCTTCACACGAATTGACTGTAGAGGTATAAATGTCTGAGGAGGAAGGCGCTGTTCCTTCAAATACTAAAACAAAGCAAGGAACTATTACCATTTAGATTACATAAATAAAGACAATTATTTGCAAGTACCAGAGTACTCAGCGTAACCGCATGAGAATGATGACACATCACTTGGTATTACATATTTAAAATAGAACATCACCAGAAAGATAATAAAGAATATTAACATCTTCAACTAACGAACTTGCAAAGCAAACACTCTACCACAGATCAAAGAATTTGCCATAAAAGAGAGTAGGAAAAAATAATAATAACCTTTCAATAACAACATTTTTTGTGATACTTGGAATAGACAACACAACCAAGAAGTCTGATAAGAATGTCAAAACATAGAACATAAAGAATTAAAGATATCTTCAAACCACAGCAGTTTGATGTATTAGCATTAGAACTCCATAACAGAATATACCCCATACGATTATATAATCAGGTATCACATATTTACCATGCAAGCATGAAAATGGAAAATGAATCATGAATCCATAACAGAGCTGTTCTTTGTGATTATTTCGAGTTGGTTTTTTCCAACTGCTACTTTTCTCTAGGAAGATGGCATCTGTTAGTAGGTATTAAACCAGAAAGAGCAAGTGAATCAGTCTAAGGCATTAATATGGTAGGTTGCAGAAAATACCTTGATACATTCTTTTCCTGTATTTTCGTCTTCCACAACTACGGCATCCATAAATTTACCCATAGCAACTGTGACAGCAAGGTTGTATTTCTTCTGTGACGGCCTACAAAGTTCAGTCATACGACCATGGACTCCAGGAAAAAGCCGCTTTAGGCTCTGAACTGTTTCGGTAAGCCGGGCATCACGCTCACTTTCATGTTTGTCAGCTTTCAGTTCACGTAATTGTGCATCTATTTCATCAACCCTCTGTTTTAATTTCTGGTACTTTGCCCTAAACATCGAGCAAAAATAAGAAAGAAAAATAAGTTAGTATATAGAATACAAAAGGCAATCAGCAAATTTCGACATAATTCCCCTAAAAAAAATCTTTTTAAATATTAAGCTGGAAAAGAATTAATCAACTAACCCTGAAGATTGACGTTCTTTTGCAATTTTACTCTGTTCCTCTTTAAGACGTACAAGCTCATCTTTGTGCTTAGGAATTGAATCAAGAATTTTCTTCAATCTTGTTTTGATTTCATCCTCTTGTGATAATATCTCTTCCTCACGGCTAAGCAACTGCTGGAGGTTCTCCTCCAAATTCTTTTGAGCTTCTATATCAGCATGCAGTTGCCTATCATATACCTCTTTCTCATCTCTCAATTTTGCAGTTTTCATTCCAGCATCCTCCTTACTGAAAAATATCAGAGGAAATAAGGCAGTTCTTAATATGCCTAGATAAACAACCAGCAAGCTACAAGCATTTGGACATTACAGGTGTTCTTTTGTTTGCCTTGTACATATTGATGAACCATTTGTTCCCAAACAAGCTCTGTACGGGTAAACCTTTATCTTGAAGAATTTATTTGTTAGAGAATAGCTGGTAATTTAGAAGGTGAAAGTGGAGTAAAAAGGAACATTTTAAACTACCAGAAACAAGGCAAGAAATAAAAGGCTACAATATCTACCAAGTATATTCCAGGGCAATTTCACAAGAAAGCCACATTATACCATCTAACAGGGTAAGGCCCGCAAAACTCTTCTTTAACATTTAAGTCTGGTTAATTCTGCTATTCAGTATTTGCCACAATAACAATACTTCATGAAAAAAAAAAAGAAGAAAAGTCGTAGCTACGAAATCCTCCTTTTAAATGAAAAAAATAAAAGAAAATAGATCACAGAATGCATATTCCAGACATGACAAACACTAAAGGCTTGAATGAGACTTACATCCGATGATATTCCATCAGCTGATCATCTGCTAACTGGAGTTTTCCAATATTATCCTGCCCCTCCTCATTCAGCCGGTGTATAGCATCTGTGACATCATGCAAGTCCTTCTGTAACTTCTTTATTTCTTCTGCATGCTTCCTCTGATCTTCTTTCTTTTTCTCAAGCTCTTTATTACTACTTTTAATTTTTGATTTGATACGTGATATCTGTTCCCTTAATTTAAGAAGCTCAGGTTGCTGGATATAAAAAAAAAGAAAAAGAAAAAGAATATGAATTATTAACATTGATAGTTTAAATAAAAGTTTCAACTACAAGTGAATAAAAGTATTTAGAGCAGCAAAAGTCTGACAAGAATTTGGAGCACTGACGGGTGATTCACCTTTTTATCAAGTTCAAGCTTTTTCTTCGCAATACTCTTTTCACATAGTGTTATCTTTTTTAAATATCCACTCTGTTCTTTTGTTTTTGTAGTTACTTCAAGGTCACATTCTTCATTCGTTTTAGAGACTTCCTCCCAACCTTTCCTATCATCTTCAAGCTCAGCATCTATCGTTTCCGTATCCTTTTCAATATTAAAAAGTTGCCACAGAAAGTGTTCTCTCTTCAAAGATTTCTGAAAAGACAAAACAGAAAAGAAAAAAAAATCCAATATTACAAATTATAATAAGATTTATTTATGCGGCCATATAAAATAAAACTAAATATGTCTGCCAGTAACTTCATCATGCCAAAGGAAAACAGATCAGGCAGCTTGCAAGTTAAGAAGTAAGAGTAATTCAATTAAGAAACATAGGTGGACGTTTCCTTTTTTTGAGTCACTCACATAAAGCCTGGCTTATCAACCACCCATTCTTATAAGACTTTTTACCAAATGTAGCAGACAAAGGTAATAAAAGGTACAAAGCTAGCATTGAACTTTCTACCATACCAGCTGTTCTTGCAGCCGAAGATGCTTCTCTGCCTCTTCCTTTTGCGCCTTCTTTTGCTTCCTCTCCATAACAATGGTTCTTTTTTCCTGATAAACAAGTGCAGATTTTTCTTCTGCTCTTGCTTTCTGTTCCTCAAGCTCCTCATACTCTCTTTTAAGCTCATCAGATCCAGAAATTTGTTCAAGAAGAGCAGTAAGCTCCTTGGGATTCTTTGAGGCTATTGATTCCACATCACCCTAGTGCACACATTCAAATAAATAAATGATTAAATATAAATACAAGGTAAATCTCTGGTGCATCCTTCTACAACCAGTACTCAATTCAGTGAGAATTGAGCTGTGTCAGAACAGCTTGGACAGAAACCTATAAAATCATTAAACAAGAAAACCCTATCAGCCTTAATTCGTCACGAGTGAACTCCAATAACAGTAACGTATAACCTCTCCTGCAAACTTTTTGGCATGAAGTAACAAGGAAGTCGAAGTTCATATCAAATTAGTCCGAGTGTCAACATTGTATGATTAAAGTGGTAGCAGGAGAAACAATATAGGATCAATTTAAAGCTGGCACTTTTCTGTTGTTTCCTCGATAACTTAACCTAAGTCCTTCTTTCTTCCGAAGCAACTAACTTTGTTCCCAGCCAACACCTATACAATCAGCAGTTATACCTTGCACAATCCAAGTTCCCAAGTTCCCAACTATTTGGCGGATGACCAGCATTACAGTGACTGGAAAGTTGTGAACTTTAACAGCAAGTAAGGAGACGACAGGCAAATAACAGTCAAATACCTGGAAAACGAGGAAATTACGAGCCTTTACAAGGATTCCTAGAGACTTGAGCTTAGAATTGTACTCATCCCACGTCACGACCCTACCGTCGATGCGGTACTCGCTCCCGCCCGCGCCGGTGATGGTCCGCGTGAACTGGAGCTCGGTTCCATTTCCCATCAAATAAACGAGCCTCACGAAGGCCCTCCTCCCCTTCTGCTCCTTCTCCCGGTCGTCGAAGGCGTAGATCAAATCCTTCAGCTGCGCGCCGCGGAGGTGTCCGGAGCGGACGCCGAGGACGAAGCTGATGGCGTCCATGAGGTTGGACTTCCCGGCGCCATTGGGGCCGATGACGGCGGTGAAGTCGTAGAAGGGGCCGATGGTTTGAAACCCCTTGTAGGACTTGAAGTTCTCGAGCTCGAGGCGGTGGATCTTCCCCGCAGAGATTAGCGACGGCATAGCTTTCTCGGAACCCTACCTAGAAGAGGGTTTTGGTCAGGATGGGGGGTTTCGAACTCTAGGGTTCTTATGACTCCATTGAAAACGAAGATTGAGGAAAGGACCGAGGATCTAGGGTTTGAAGGGGAGTGACCGGGAACAGCGGGGAACTTTTCAGTGATACGAAATGGGAGGGAACTGGGAAGGGAGCTAAAAATGAGAGAGAGAGAGAGAGAGAGAGAGAGAGAGAGAAAGGGTCGGAAGCACGACTGTGCTGTTTTAGGTCGACGCGAGTTCCTTCCACAGCACGACTATTGTGGGGCCGCTTGATACTCCGGCCCAAGAGGCCCAAATTGCAAGGCCGGACTTCTACGTGATGGGCCAGGCCCATTGATATTTTTCGTTTTTCTTCTTGTAAAAGGCCTTCTTTCTATGCCGATAATGACTGGTGGATCCACTAATTCGCCCGGTTCGATCCAAACAGTCCACTAAATGGCCCAGTTGGACCTAATGTGTATGAGGTGGGTTTGGTTCGGCCTGAGATTAGGCTCAATTTGTTATGTTTTCACAGGGACGAATGGCTAGTTGGCTACTTGCCTACTTGTACTTAGACCCCAAAAATGTTCGCCCGCATACTGGCAAACTAATCAAAGAAAGTAATGTTTATTGATTCGGCATCGTACTGATCATGGAGCTCATTACTGGAAAAAGGCAATTCATATATTGACGACTTGAATGAAAAAGAAAAGGTACGTGCTCGGTGTCACGCTTTGTTTCAATGGTAAACCAAGACGATCGAGCTGCAGGATACATATGTATGTTAGATGATGATCTTCAAATCCCAGAGGAAGAGTCAAAGGAAGTGTTAAAAGAAGTTGCCGAGATTGCCACATTAGTGGTCGTTAAGATTCAGGCAACAATCATGGGATCGAAAACAATCATGGGAACAAAGAAAAGCTCAAGAAACAGAGTTCGCTTGTACACGATGTATCAGATATTATTACTTGGTTATTATCATAGTCTAAAGGGTGGTGTTTAAAATAGAGGCTGCAGATAGATGATAGGGCTTAGTATCTATTTCTCTGATTTTCATGCACGAGCTTACTAACAGTAAGTTGTTTTTGATCGTCTAATATGTTCATTCGTGCTATGTGCCTTTCTTATTGAATGCGACTCATGTGCTTGCAAAATAATTTCACCCCGTGTTCACTATTACGAGGCCACATTAACGTCTGTATATAAATGCCAAGTAAGTGAAAAATATATGAGCTTGAAGTGTGGTGAGTCTCTCAATCTCTTGTAATGTTTTTTTGTATGTTTGAACTGTTCAATTCCATCCTACGTAAGTCATCTTTATTAAAACGATCTTGGTCCCACCTTAACAATTTTGACTTTAACCTAACTAATAGCAATGCTTTGGTATTCTGTAGACCCTTTCTATGAGTAATGACAGACAATTTACAGTCAAATCAACCTATTTGGCGCTGACGGATGGCGGGACGAGAGATGCGCGCGCTACCTGCATCTGGAGTATGAAAATCCTTTTAAAAGTAAAAGCCTTCAGCTGGTTGGTTCTCAGGAAAAGGATACTCACCCGCGATAGGCTCCTTAAGTGAGGGTGGTTACAGAATCGTACTTGCATTCTCTGCGGGGCGGAGGAGGAATCAGTGGATCACCTATTTGCCCAGTGTATATTCTGCAAGTTTAGCTTAGTGACAGGGACGGATGACATTCATACTCAAGATCTAGGGGACAACGTGAATCTTATTTGGGACAAGTGGAGGGACAGAAAGGATCAGCAAGTAAAGCGAACTAGACTTGTCAATCTAGTGGGATGTTGGTGGATCACTTGGAAGATCAGAAACAACTGCATATTTCGAAATATCCTACCCAACCCAGGGACAGCGGCGCACATATTCAAGTTGTGCGTGAATGAGTTAGACCTTCTTCTCGAACCTTCAGGCTGCTCACAACTTTTTGCTTTTGTTTTGTTTTGTTTTTATTTTTTTCTTTCGGGCCTGGTTGCTCCACACTTGTAGTTTAATTCATCGAATCAATGAACAAAGCAGGTGACGAGCAACCTTTTCTTAAAAAAGACAGTAGGACACATTCGGAGTGGTATATTGAATAAACCACATCAACTAGTTAATATTTTAGTGAAGGTCTTAGAGCACATCAATGGAGACCGTAAGGAAGGGGGGAAACAAAAAAAAAAAAAAAGAGTTTGATAAGGGGCGGCCTCAAGATACGTCCAAAATTGGCAATGTCAGAACGTGCATGTAATAAGAATTCAATAGTACCAGCACCAGCAATGGCCCGAGAAACGACCCTCTTGTGCCTTTGAATTCAAAAGACTAAACCAAAATCCAAGTTTAAAGCTTATAAGCATTTGCAGAGATTTCTAATCTCGCAACGCTTCTTCGAAAACATGGAGTCAAAAAGCTTCAGCTCATCAGCTGGGCCAAAGAGCTGGCGCTTGAGCGAATTAAAGTTCTCCTTTTCACCATACATCTTACTAGCTACCTCTCTCTGAGCTTCAATTCGCTTAAATGTAGGATAAAAATGCATCATTCACAGTGAAAAAGAAATGAACAGAGGAGCAAATAACAAGCACGTGCAGAACTTCAACCCAAAAAAAATCTAGGCGGCGTGGATTAAAGATAAAAGTGGTCTGAATCCTCTCAATGACCAGAACCTTCCAGGTCAAGTCATTGAATGGTGGAATGCAGGACCCACTTTAAAGTATCAATCAATAAAAACTCTACTTTATACTCCACTAGCCTAGATAATCAATGATTGATCTATATAATACAGTATACAAGAGCAGCAAAGTTGATTCACCTATGAGCATTGCAAAGAAAACAAGACAGATGGGTTTGGCACTTCCATTAATGCTCTCTAAGAGCTTAATGTTGTCGTCCTTTTTGCTGATGCAGCTCCTTCTGCAGCTTTCTATAATCTCAAGCCTATCAGCAGCGATGACAGCTCCTTGGCCGATGGCTTTGCCGGGATGCCCTGACAAGTGCGGCAACATCAGCATACCTTACCCTTTCGGTATCGGGCCCAACTGTTTCCGCATAGACGTCTTTGAGATTTATCAAGAGCCTTACCAAATCACATGCAATAGCAGTTTCAGCCCGCCGAAAGCTTTCCTGCAAATGGGCAACGTCGAGGTGATCGACATCTCCATCTCTCCAGCTGAAGTACGTGTGTACAATTCAATAGCCCGCAATTGCATACAAAAACAGTCGGTGGACAGTTTCCCCGCAGGCATCACTATTCACATGCCTTACCGGTTCTCAAACAGGCGGAACAAGTTCACCGCGCTTGGCTGTTACACCCTCGCGTACTTTGTGGGTGAGACCGAGCAACATTTCAGCAGTGGGTGCGCCTCATTTTGCGACAGTCTGGAAAGCACAACAAATGGCTCGTGCGCAGGAATAGGCTGTTGCCAGACAGCTATACCCAAGGACGTGAACAAATTCGAGATGCAGTGGGGATTCAAGATCAACCCAGTGTCGAATGTCACTCCCTGTAGCTATGCGATGTTGGTAGAGGACGAATGGTACAATTTTACTTCATCCGACCTCTTGAGATTTGATTCAAAAAACAAGAATGGGGTCCCTGTGGTGCTGGACTGGGCCATCGGGGACCTTACGTGCCAGGTGGCAAAAGGGAAGCAGAACTACGCATGCCGTAGTAAGAACAGTGACTGCTACGAGTCAGCCATTGGGGTAGGCTATCTCTGCAATTGCTCAATGGGCTACAAGGGTAATCCCTATCTCGACAGCGGATGCATAGGTTTGAATTTTTCACACCATCCTTCCTTTACATGTTTCCGGTCTGTGGATTTTACATTCAAAACTAACTTGATCCTCTTTGTATGCTTTACTTGCATCAATTTTGACTCTATAAAACTGGCAGATATCAATGAATGTGAGCATCCGGATCAGTACCCTTGCCATGGGAAATGCACCAATATACCAGGGAGTTATAACTGCACATGCCCACAAGGCACTCGAGGAAACCCGTTCTATGAAAACTGCACGAGAATTCCAGAAAAATTCCCCTTCGCGGCCAAGTTGGCTGTAGGTGAGACCTCTTGCTGTTGGCCGACTTTCAACTATAGTTAAGCATTTTAAAATGTAATGCTCGGATATAGTTTGATCAAGTGGTAGAAATAGCTTTATCTAGCTTTAGATTTGCATTATTTGTTATTAAACCAGACTTAAAAGCCTCAGCTTTAATTATCGTGTATTTACTAGATTGGCATTGAAGAATCCTAGGCCTACTTACAGGGAACTGAATCCTATTTGATAGTTAGGTGTGAAACTTGACAAGCTTGTGTATGTCTAGTTAGCTTGGCTCTGATGGTAGGAAGGGTTTGAAATATGTTCTCTGAGTTAATTTGGGTTACAATATGATTAATCTTTATCGACTACACTACGATAGCAGAGTGACCAATCTAATTAGATAAAGCAAACATCTCAACCTTTTTTGTTGACTCCATGCTAGGCATTCTTCTTCCTTTCTTTTTTGATAAAACATGCTTTTCCTCGATGTCATCATTGAAGGACTTTGTTTTGCTGTTGTGTGTTTGCGTGCGGTTTTATGCAGGTGCTAGCATTACTGCCACCATTGCCCTGGCTCTTTGCTCTTTAACAATTATAAAGTTGCAAAAGAGAAGGCACAAGAAAGAAAAAGATGAGTATTTCAAACAAAATGGAGGTCTCAGATTATACGAAGAGATGCGGTCGAGACAAGTTGACACAATTTGCATATTTACAGAAAAGGATCTAGAGAAGGCAACAAACAATTTCGACAAGGAAAGAATCCTTGGCTGTGGAGGTCATGGCATGGTTTTCAAGGGGATCTTGGAGAACAACAGAGAAGTTGCCATTAAGAAATCTAGAATAGTTGACGAAGACCAAAAAGAAGAATTCGTAAATGAAATAATTATTCTTTCTCAGATCAATCATAAGAATGTCGTTAAGTTATTGGGTTGTTGCTTAGAGGTAGATGTCCCCATGCTGGTCTATGATTTCATCTCCAATGGTACTCTTTTTGACTTTCTTCATGGCAACACTAACGCAATTTCTCTGGATGCCCGCCTAAAGATTGCTATGGAATCTGCAGCGGCACTTTCTTATCTGCATTCTTCGACCTCTCGCTCTATCCTCCATGGTGATGTCAAGTCTCTTAACATACTCCTAGATGAGAACTACGGGGCAAAAGTATCAGACTTTGGAGCATCAAAATTAGTACCATTGGATGAAGCTGAATTTGTCATGTTTGTCCAAGGGACTCTAGGTTACTTAGACCCTGAATGCTTATACAACCACCAAATAACAGAAAAAAGCGATGTTTATAGCTTCGGGGTTGTACTCTTAGAGCTTATTACCAGGAAGAAGGCGATTTATCGTGATGGCACCAATGAAAGGAAAAGTTTGGCATCGAGCTTTGTTTCGGCAGTAGATCAAAACAAACTACGTGATATCTTAGATGATCAAATTGTGGAGGAAGGAGCAATGGAAGTGCTCCAAGAATTAGCAGAGCTTGCCATGCAATGTCTTCAGTTTAAAGGAGAAGAGAGGCCTACAATGAGGGAAGTTGCCGAAGGCCTACAAATACTGATAAAATTCAAACGTCACCCATGGGGACAAACGAATTCTGAAGAGACAGAGAGCTTGCTTGGTGGTGAATTGCCGACAAACACTGTACCAGATGCGGTGATGTATCATAGCCAAGAGGACAGTGGAATGCTCAATATAGAGGCTGGGAGATGATCAATTGTAAGCCTAAGATAAAGAGCAGATCTAATACCGCTTAAACTTGATTTGTTTTCTCTGTATTTCTTCTATTTGGTTGTCTTAATCGGTTTTATTTCGATAGTAATTCATCATTCAGTTTTTGATGAAGTTGAATTAGTTGTTTTAATATAGTTTTATCAGGCCGGGAGATGATCATAAAAGCTTGAGCCTAAACTACCAGTATCGGCAACACAGTTATAATTATACTCAACACTCTGCACCATGCCCAGGAAAGCACAATTACAGTTTTTTATGTGACAATTGTAATAGTGATGTTTAAGGAGTGAACTTTGTATGGCATAAGGAATTTTACAACTTTGTGATCCATATACTGACCTTGGATCATACCATCAACTTGTACATTGCGGAACTTGAATGGTGCAATCACGCTTAGAGTGAGAGAGAAGCAGAATAAGGGGACATGCATTCAGTTTGCATCTCAAAATTTCTGCTGTGTGCTAGCTAGGAAACAACAAGTAATAAACAATAGTAACTATTAAGTGACACTAACTCATGATTTATACCAAGGGGGATCGAGTAAACAGGAGGCGTGATTGAATCTAGTAAAGTTGCGTCCTTATAATGCGAAAGCAAATTTCTCCTGCAAACTGCTAGCTGCGAAGTGTAGTTGATTTTAGGGAAGGACAACTGAATACACACAAAAAAAGGTGCATACCATACGAACATAGAAGAATTACCATCCGGAGTATTGCAGATTGAATAAGAAGAGTAAGAATGAGAAACACACTAACTTCAGAGATAGCCATAGTAACAACCAAGTACACTATAATCAATCAGAAGCCATTATGTTATGTATCCACATTATTTATCAAATCGACAAACCATATACCAGCAAAATTGTACCGCAGTACAAGATTACAAACACAAAAAATGATCAGACAATACAAGAGATTACCTCAAGACTCGACCTTCTCATCTCCTGCGGAAGAAGATACAGCTCCACTAGCACTGCCGCGACCGGCGGCAGTTGCTGAAGCATGAGCCGCCTTCGGCTCTCCGGGGCAGCACCCGCCCGGACCGTGGCGATGATGATGGTGGTGGCGCGCAGGCTGCTGCAGCTGCCTCCCCCTGAGCTGCTTCCTCATATCGTAGGCGTCCTCGCCATCGGCGTAGTACTTGGCCTCCACATCGTGGATCTTATACCCGAGTGTGGAGTTATAGAGGTTGATGGCGGCGCGGTTGCTGCGGCGGACGTGGAGGGAGACGTAGTCGGCGGCGAACACGGACTCCATGGCGTTCTGGGCGGCGGTCATGAGCTTGGTGGCGAGGCCGAGCTTGCGGTGGGTGCGGAGGACGGCGAGGGAGGTGATGTGGCCGTGGCACGGCTCCGACGCGTCCTCCTCCATCTTGGCGAGCACGTAGCCCACGATCTTGCACCCGTAGTCCTCCGCCACGAAGAGGAGCTGCGGCCACGAGAGGATGTGGTACAAGTAGTACTTCATCTGGTAGTTCTCCGGGAGGCACATCAGGTTGCACGCTTGCATCGCCAGCAGGTCCTCCACCGTCGCTTGGCGGATGCACACCATCTTCGATCTCGAACACTCTCGCGCCGACAACAATTATTAGGGCTTCGAAGGAAGAATCGCGGGGCGGAGGAGGAGGAGGAGCAAGAGGAAGGGGACGAAGGGTTTTGCACTTTTGCGGCGGCCGAGGAAGCCTCCGAACAGGACGAATAGAAGCGAAGCATTGAATCGACTATTATATTTCGTTGCCGACTTTACACAATCGTGAGATAAACATGGCTCGATCGGGCGAGTGCCGAGTTTTCCTTGCCGACCGACATTGCGTGGCTTTGGATCGACTTTTAAAATCCCAGCCCATCCCGGTCCGGCCCGTGCTGATCCAGGCCTGGGCTTCTCATGGGCCCAAACATCCAGGCCCGGTCGGGGTCAGTTCTACATTTATTCAAACCAGATCGAATCAGGCCGAGACCGAACTTGGCCCGGCCCAGCCTATTGTGGGAGCACTTGACTGGAGTCGTCACAGGTTGACGTTTCGTCGCCGACTCCAGTGCGACAAGAACAACTCACCCGACAACTCCCCCGGCCACCCTAAAGCACAATTCTACATTGAAGTTTTCAATTCGAAATCCTATGTCAGGTAGTTTGGGAGGCTAATATGGGGAATTTTCTGCATACACGTTTTCATAGTTCATACTCGTTCGGTAATGGAAATGCCTGACATTGAATGCCAGCTTCTTCTGTCTCGAATTAGGTAACAAATAAGGTCACACGTAGGGCATCGTATGATGAATTTATTTGGTCCCAGTGTTTTTTTTAATGCCTTGCAAGCTAACAAGATCAACTCAATTAAATCTCTTTCTTCTTTGCGTGATTCCCAAGGAGTTAGAGAGGCAAAGGCATGCCCAGCATGATGACTTTGCAAAATTATGATTGAAGAGCGAGGGCCCCTTTGCCTCGTTGGAGATTCTTCAGAAGAGTTTGTCTAGCAAGAGCTCGGTCAACTGGAATAATGTGTACTGTACTATACGTATCGGAGATATCTAAATGCTTAAGCGACATTTTAAGCTTTCCGTATATATCTACAAGGTCCACAAGTTTGTTCCAGCTTCAATTTCTTCTTATGAGTGATAGATTTTATTTTATTTTATTTTTCTTTTGTTGATAGATTGCAGAGAATTTTTTTCCCGAGGCTAGCATAAAGTCACAAAGAAATACATATATGAATAGGAGAGAAAGAAAATTGACTTTTTCTTTCCTAGGAAAGTATGTTGAAATATTTTTTTTTTGGCAGTCAATTCAAACCCTGATCATATAACTACTCACAGACAGTGCACATTTGAGCTCATGCCTGGGTTGTCTTCAAATCACACTCAGCAACAGCCATTTCTGAGGCCATTATTAAGGTATTAATACACCACAAGCCCAACGCATAGTCCCATTACAGCTTATTAGAGTACTCTAGTTAAGAACCAGCTCAATTAATCTAATATCATGCTAATAAATATATAAAATCAGAATCTGTTTCCTAGTTGGGTCCTTTTTATTTTTATTTTGGCCTACTGTTATCTATTTTTAATGCAGCATGACTAGTGTTCTTGTTTTCTTAAGTATTTATATTAGAGTACCTTTTCTAATGCCAACTGTACCATACATGCAGTTGCTAAGCTGTCATCAAACTAGCTCCCAACAACCCAACAACCCAAAGTGATTGATTTCTCAATGGAAATAAAAATGGCTATGGTGACAAAAAAAAAGAGAGCAAGACCTGCTAGCACAGATAAGTTATGGATATGTCATGCCAGGTAAGGAGAAAGGGAAGGATATGACAACATCATAATCTGGATAACAAAGTCATAGGCAACATTCTATTAGAAATGCCTTCAAAGCATGATTTTGATTGAGTCACAGGGACTACCAAGGTCAAAAGTTTCTTAATTATTCTGGGGCTAGGGACTTTATTCAGCATCAACTATAATATAATAATAATAATAATAATCCCACAAGGGGCTTGGGGGAATTTGGATAAAGCATCTAATTTGCATTAACTGTGCCTACTTAATTGTGTTTTGGCTAATTTCTGGCCCTGTAACTTCCACAAAGAAGCTCTTTATTATTTGATTTTATTTTGGGGAGGGTTCAGTATACACCATCTATCTTTTCTCCAGGTCTGCTAGAAAAACAGGAGAAAATCTTGATAGAACTGTACAGTTTACATGTGATATGCCCACACCTGATGAATACAAAAGTTAAAAAATAAAAATAAAATTAAAACTATGATTAAACTGTTAGATCAGCTTAACAAACTTGGATGTCTAGTCCAGCAACAAAGAGGCTGGAAAGGTTCCCTCTAATCAGTCTCTCCACCAGAGGGGTTGGGACCACTTTACTTTTTGATCCATCAATGTGGCCCACAATGTGGTTTAGCTTGTCTGGGATGCTGCTTCCCCAACAGTGCCCTTCTCATTGACTGGCATGCTGTGTACAACAATCAAAACCAAGCAAATAACTAAATTTGTTAGTGGTAAATCTGTACTAATTGAATAATATATCTGGCCTTTTTTTAAAAAAATTTTGTTTGACTTCAGTAGTTCAACCTATAACTTTTTATTTTTAAGGTAAAATTGATTGTTAGTAATTTCACTGCAAGCTAAAAAGAGCCACTATATCATCATCATCATTAAATAAAGGAGCAGACACTATAATAAGAAACAAAGGTGGGTCCCCTGCCACCTTGTTCCTTTCTTCTACACCCATCTCTGTCTCTGTCTCTCTCTCTCTCTCTCTCTCTCTCTGAATATGTGTGTGTGTTTCTGTGTGTGTGTGTGTGTGTGTGTTTCTGAGTCCAGCTTAGGGTTTTCAAAGGAGGGGTTTAAGAAAGGCAAGGTCTTCTCTATAGAAGAATCCTGCCATTGAAATGAAGTTCTAACAAGGGGTTGTGGCTTCCTATGAGCAGAATCCACTATTGAATGCACCCACATGGAGGGAGGTACAGAGTCCCTTTCTATATCTTATTTCTGGATAATTTGAGAGCCATTTTCTGCTGATGGGACATGAACAACTCACTGAGTTCAAGTGTTTTTACATGTAGTTTTGGCAAATGTATAGCATTTTGTTTTTCTCCCTCCTCCTGAAAAACACTGTCTAACTTTGTTGAACTTTTGGGGCTTTTAGTTCATAAAATTGAGAGTTATGGCCATGCATTTTTGTGTGTAATTGGAGGAAAGCACTCCAATTCTTGATCTAATTTGGATCTATCTGAGAAATTGAACTGCTTAGTGATGCATCAGAATAAGGGGCCTGTGGGGCATCTGGCATCCTACTTGAAGAAAAATGTGTTTAATGTTATATATATATTTTTTACAATGTTCCTTTTCTCTAGTCTGGTGTTAACAACTGTCATTGTGGAGTCACTCTTTTTTCTTCTTCTTCTTTTTTTTTTTTTTCTTTTTTTTTTTTTTTCACTTACTGGGTTTTCAATTCAATCTGTGAGAAGGATCGACTTCATAAATATCTCCAGTCATTTCTCTCAACAGACTAGATTTGTCTTGTCTTCTTCCATCTTCTTTTTTACGTTGACTGTAATTGTCTTTAGTAGTCAAAATAGCAACAACAGGCTCATTGTTTTGGAGACCCTATTATAAGAACGGGCTTCTTCTAGTGTCAAGTTAATTGCTGAGATATGCAGTAGACTACTGAAAACTAGTTGCCCTAGAAATCCCCAAGGTCTTTCAGGACTCCAATTAGTTACTTTTTCCTTTTTTCCTGTTTTTCCTTTTGAGAAAAAGGGGCCAGCAGGTTAGTTAGTACAAAATTACGGAATAAAACATCTTCTGATTCAGTTCTCAGATTTATTCTGTAATTTTTGTTTATCTGTCATTCTTTGTATCATTTTCACCATGCTAATTTTGTCTTCTTTTCCCCGGTTTAGGTTCTATGGACAGGAAAGTTATCGGAGGCCTCGTCAACAGTATTTCTCGGCTTATTCATCTGGTAGCTTGCCAGAACGGTAAAACTCCAGTTGTAAAAGACTTCAGGAATATAGTTGACATATTAAAGCTATTGAAGCCCATACTTGATGAAGCCTTTGGCTCTCCGATCCCTTCAGATGAACAACTTGTTAAAGCATTTGAGGAGCTTGACGAAACTGTTAATGAAGCTAGAGAATTCATGGAGAGATTGCCTCAGAGGATGAGCAAGATATACAGTGTGAGTGCTAGCTCACTTCATTTGTTCTCTAAACACTCCGTGTGAAACTTTGTTTATTTGCCGAATTCTAGACTTTCCTCTTTCTGGAGCTAATCGGTAATTGTGGCAATGCTTGTGACTCTTTAATCTTTGACACAAACCTGAACTTTTGGTCCTTAGTGCTTTTAATCCCGATGCATCTAAAATGAAATGCTATTGGGTGTTAGTTCAGTGTAAAGGATCATCTAAGCGTGACTGTCGTGCCAAGTATCTCTCTCCAGTTGCCAAATCGTATGCCGGTTTATGTAGATTGCTGTTTATTCTTAGCCCAGTGAAGAACATTTGTAGTGCCATAGGATCTTGATTTTCTAAAAGCCGCCTTATAGCCTGTTTTTCAGTAGGGATCGGCTATTATGACTTATCTTTCTATGTTGAGATGAGATGAGTTTAGATTATGAAATTGGCGAAGTTTAACCCTGCTGTGTTGGGAACTCTTATAGTCAACTTTACCCCTTAACTCACAAATTTATGAGGCAATGATAGATATGCAGTGTTATGATGTCCAATGGGGTTATTCCGCCTGTAAACCAGCTTTCATAAAGGTCAAATAATTCTCTGAAGCATCTTGACATCATGCTTTGTTTATCTCTTTAATCCATTATACTATTTGGCTTTTTTCCTTTCTAAATTGATTGTTGGAGATTCAACTGTGGCTAATCCTCATTCCGAATACTTGCAGGTTCTACAAAGTGGTCCAATACTGTTGAAAGTACAAAGATCATCAATTGTCATATGCCAAATCTTGAATAAATTGTTACAGTCCTCTTCATTTATTACACTTCTATCTAGCATCCAGGTACTTGATAAATTGAATAGTGCTTAAATAATATATAGAAACCTTCTCATAATACTAGTTCTTAATTCATTCCCCTCTGTTTTACTCATCGTTCTATTCTACTATAATGACTGCAATGCTAACGCTAGTAATTGGTCTTTTAGCACTGCATGCAGGAACTTCAATGCGCAGAGCTGGAACCAGTAACTGAACTAATTGAGAATGCTCTCAAAGATCTGAGAGAAAATGTAATTCCTAGCTTAGAAGATATCATAAAGATTGTGGACACTATTGGTTTGGCATCAAATCAAGAACTCCTGATGGAAAGTGTAGCTCTGGAAAAGGAAAGACTAAAGCTCGAGCTCAAGCAGAAGTCTGAAGAAGCAGTTATTATGAATCAGATCACCAATCTTGTCAACCACATTCGCTATTGTGTTGCTAAACTCGAACAATTTGGTTTTATAAATGGGATTCCAATTCCTCCACATTTTCAGTGTCCTCTCTCTTTGCAACTAATGCTGGATCCAGTAATTGTTGCCTCAGGACAGACATATGAAAGATCTTTTATACAGAAATGGCTTGATAATGGTTTAAGAGTCTGTCCAAAGACGCGTCAAAGCCTTGTTCACACAGAATTAATTTCAAACTACACAGTGAATGCATTGATTGCGAGCTGGTGTGAAGAGAACAATATCAAGCTATGCGATTCTGTACGATTAGATCAAATCACAAATCCTTTCTTAACAAGTATTTCGCACAAAGATTCATTCTCCGGATCCTCAGTTAAGTATTTTGATCGCGCAGAACAGCAGAGACATAAGATTTCATCTGGATGTGTCGAAGAAATTACAGCAGAAATGAGTAAATTGCAGAAAAGTGATTCTCTCGAAAAGAAGAGCTCCCATAGTGAAAGTGAATCCATTACAAGTGTCATCTCCAGCATTGGGCAATCAGCGAAGCTTGATGAAAAAGCTAGGGGGGAAGTCTCCTTTCCATCATCCTCTCCTGTGAATAAAGATATAGGTTTTTCTTCATGGTTTTCTCCAAACCAGGTTTATGGCTGTAAGAGCGAGAATAGCAATAACATCATGAATCTCTCTTCACTTTGCTCTCCAGAATTCAACGATCTTACCACCTCTTTTCATGTTCAGAAACTAGTAGAGAACCTAAAGAGCCAAAATCCGGAAGCACAAACAGCTGCTGCATCAGAGCTAAGACTTCTTACAAAGCACAACACGGAAAACCGTGTACTGATTGCGCAATGTTGTGCTGTTGCTCCATTAGTCTCACTACTCCATTCCACGGTAAAAACAGTTCAGGAGAACGCTGTTACAGCTCTCTTGAACTTATCCATTGATGGGAATAATAAAGTTCTCATAGCAGAAGCAGGAGCTATCGAACCGCTTATTTATGTGTTGGAATGTGGGACCATGGAGGCCAAAGAAAACTCAGCAGCAGCTCTCTTCAGCCTCTCTGTATTAGATGACTATAAAGTCAAAATCGGCCGTTCGAATGCGATTAGGGCACTAGTCAATCTATTAGGCTCGGGAAGCCCTAGAGGGAGAAAAGATGCTTCTACTGCTTTATTCAATCTCTCCATATGCCATGAGAATAAGGCAAGGATGGTTCAAGCTGGTGCGGTTAAGTACCTTGTTGAGCTTATGGACCCAGACAAAGGAATGGCCGATAAATCAGTGGCTCTATTGGCGAATTTGTCGACAATACCTGAAGGCAGAGTGGCTATTACACAAGAAGGTGGGATTCCTTTGCTTGTTGAGATAGTTGAGACTGGTTCTCAAAGAGGAAAGGAGAACGCAGCTTCGGCGTTGCTTCAAATGTGTCTCCATAACAACAGATTTTGTAGTCTGGTTCTGCAAGAAGGAGCCGTGCCCCCTCTTATTGCCTTGTCTCAGTTTGGAACACCCAGGGCCAAGGAAAAGGTGAGTGATCCTCTTTTTCTTTTTTGACTGTAAAACACAGGGTGACTCCCTGTGTTTCCCTGTGATCCTTTTTTTTTTTTCTGTTTAAGAGTATTTGCAATTTCCTTTTCCTGCTCTTGAGTTAGATAGACTATACATTTGATTGTTCGTAGAGAAAATAAAGCTTTGATGCCTAGGCAATTTGTTCTGTGCAGGCACAGCAGATTCTCAGTCACTTCCGAAGTCAGCGCGAGGGGCTCGTGCGGAACGCAAAGACATGATCTATTCTACGAATTTTGTTATCTATTCTTAAAAATTGTTCACATCACTATGAGCTGAGTGTGAAGTTTGATAACTTGGTTTTGTATGCTGATGATCCGAGGCTAGAGATTCTGAGTCCTTTGAGCAAGATAAAGCTCAGGTAAACGAGTAGAGGAAGCAGCTTATTGGGTACAGAATGAGAAGAGTTTTGAGATAAGATGGATTGTGTTTGGTCCATAGTTTAGCATTGTGAATATGTACATAGCCGCAGAGCACTGTGTTGTTGTGTATTCCATATTTGTAGTTTTTCTCATTATTCGGAGGTCGTCTGCTCTTTTATTGTTTATTTTTCGCCCGGAGAATTTTGAGAAAAACAAAGTAGATTGTCAATCAAAGGTTTTTTTTGTTTTGTTTTGTTTTTTTCTCATTTCATGAGGATTAATTAACAGACGAATAAATTCTTCCGGTAGCAGTTTGTATGTCACATACAAACGAAACAAGGATTGAGGATCGATCAGGTTTGCTTTTGGAATTAGATTTTCTCTTGGATTTGAGGTCAATACTAATATAACATTGTTTCGATTGTCGAATCAATTCGACTCATGTTGTCTCGGATTGGCTAAGGTTGGAGTACCTAAGTTGAGATTCTGGTATAAAGGGGGTGAATTTTTTGTAGCACTCTGGTGCAGAATTTTGAAATGCATAGGGCGGTCCTACTGTCCATTCCATTCCATTCATTCGGAGATGGGTTACATCTCTGTCTACACAATGCTTGCTTTCACTGGTGTTAAATATTTCTGGAGACCTTACTTGCACATAAAAAAGCAATAAGTTTATGGGTGAAATGTGTAGAACTTGTCTGAACATAGAATATTTTGATTTTGCCGTCCAATCTTTCAAAATTTTAATCTTAGTATTCAATATTTTAATTTGTTTGATTAAGTGATCGATGACTCTTCGGATACAAAATTTAACCTAATTTCTTACTTAATGAATTTATAATTATGTAAATTATATAGAATAATAATACTAACGTACAGATAAATGGATACATTTAAATTTTGAAGTTAAAATTTAAAAAGTGACTACTTGATTCAAATTAAATAAATTAAAAGATCAGGTAGTAAAGTAAAAATTTTTGAAGATTAAATATTTAATAAAATCCAAATGGGTGATACTTGAGATAAGTTTTTCACATTTTTACCGTAAATATATTAGATCCAATCCAATTGCCCCGTCCGAAGTAAAGCTGCTTGATATTTTACATTATAGATATATATACACCCGGTTTATAATACGAGTATGCGACCGACAATAGTTATTGGCGTTATTTGTGGGCCTACATCGGGCCCATATGCCTTTATAGAGCCCATCCAAAAGCCCACTCGCATTCCGTCCCATTCCCATCTCTACACAACTCTCCCCACACCCTGCTTCGTCCCTTCCACCGCTCCCTTCTCCACCCCCAACAAACCCTATCGCCCGATCCCCCTCAGCTCCGCCGCCTCCTCCGCCCCCACCCTCCTCCTCCTCCTCCGACTCCTCCGCCGCAGCCGCAGCTGCCTCGGCGCACCGCGCGAAGCTCGGCCTCTTCCCTCTTCGCCTTCTACAGTAGAGATGAGGTAGCCGCAATCGAAACCCTAGCTCCCGTTTCCGCCGCCCTAGATTTCTTTGCTGCGCCTTTGAACGAAGCTCCAGCGCGTAATCCACTGGAACCCTAGAGGAGGAGGAGTGCTGCGAAATCCCGCCGATTTGGATTAGCTATAAGGGGTCGAGGAGCCCTAGGTAGTGTAGGCGTTCGGTAAGGTTAGAAGGAGACAGCAAGAGGAGGGAGGAAGAAGAAAACAGGGGGGCAAGATGAGGATTATGATAAAGGGCGGTGTGTGGAAGAACACGGAGGATGAGATCCTCAAGGCGGCGGTGATGAAATACGGCAAGAATCAGTGGGCTCGGATCTCTTCGCTTCTTGTTCGCAAGTCCGCAAAGCAGTGCAAGGCCAGGTGGTACGAGTGGCTCGACCCATCGATCAAGAAGGTACTCATTCCTTACTTTTTCTTTCGAATTGGTTGGAAAAGTCTTTTGTTTTGATTGTTTGACATATTGAGTTCAAACCGGGAAATTTATAGACGAGAAGTAACAGAAAGATATAATGTTTCTTTGTTTGAGTATGTTGTATTTACTCATCTCATAATTTGCTGTTCAATTCGTACTATGATTAAAATGACTTAATCTATGTATGGTGGGATTCAATTAGAGCACCTGAGTCTATTAATGGTGTAGGAAAGTAATAATTGAAATAAGAAAGTAATGATTGTAATGTACAGATTATTTTGGATGATATCATGGATTATAATTGGCAATTTGTCATGAGTGTTACATCCTCAGATATATGAATGAAAATGATAATGAGGGCTATAGTTCCCGTTATTTGGGGTGGCTGTATGGATTGGTTCTACCCTGTGTAAATTTTTTTTTTTGTTCAAGTCTTATAATGTCGATTTCTCGATTGTCAGTTGTCTTGGTCTCGTGTTCCATCTCAAGGCAACTTCTATCTAAATAAAATTATGCCTCCTTTCTGGTGCTTCTTTATCAGTATAATTTGTAAAATATTTAAATGTGTACTGATTTCATTATTATTGGTTTTTTATTGCTATTGGCTTAGAAAATTTCATCCTGATGGACAATATCTTTGCTTTGGTTACATGGAAGATTTCCTATTGCAAAGTACTTGAATTGCTTAATGTTGTCATTTGCTCTTGTACAATACATAAGTACAGTTTAATCTGTCTGTAGGGTTAGTTCCACCTAAGCTTTGACTTATTTAAACCCATTTTAATTTGGTTGCGTTCAGACTGAGTGGACCAGGGAAGAAGATGAGAAGTTACTGCATCTTGCAAAACTCATGCCTACTCAGTGGAGGACAATTGCACCAATTGTGGGACGAACGCCATCTCAGTGCCTCGAGCGCTATGAGAAACTACTTGATGCAGCCTGTGCAAAGGATGAAAATTACGAGCCCAGTGATGACCCACGAAAGTTGCGACCAGGAGAGATTGATCCAAATCCTGAATCTAAACCAGCACGGCCTGACCCAGTCGATATGGATGAGGATGAAAAGGAAATGCTTTCAGAAGCCAGGGCTAGGTTAGCCAACACCAGGGGAAAGAAGGCGAAACGCAAAGCAAGGGAGAAACAACTTGAAGAGGCTCGCCGGCTTGCATCCTTGCAGAAGAGGAGAGAATTGAAGGCAGCTGGTATTGACACAAGACACCGGAAGAGGAAAAGGAGAGGGATAGACTATAATGCGGAAATACCCTTTGAAAAGAGACCTCCTCCAGGATTCTATGATGTGACAGGTGAAGACGGACCTGCGGAGCAACCTAAGTTCCCTACCACTATTGAGGAACTAGAAGGGAAAAGGAGGGTCGATATAGAAGCCCAGTTAAGAAAGCAAGATATTGCAAGGAACAAAATTGCACAGAGACAAGATGCTCCTGCTGCTATACTGCAAGCAAACAAGCTGAACGATCCGGAAGCAGTTCGGAAGAGATCGAAACTGATACTTCCACCACCACAGATTTCGGATCATGAGCTGGAGGAGATTGCAAAGATGGGTTATGCGAGTGATCTTGTTCTAGCTACAGAGGAACTTAGTGAAGGAAGTGGTGCCACTCGAGCTCTTCTTGCTAATTATTCACAAACGCCGAGGTTAGGAATGACGCCTTTGCGCACACCGCAGAGAACTCCAGCTGGTAAAGGCGATGCTATTATGATGGAGGCTGAAAATCTTGCACGCCTGAGAGAGTCACAGACGCCTCTGTTAGGAGGGGAGAATCCGGACCTTCATCCATCGGATTTCTCAGGTGTTACCCCACGGAAAAGGGAGATACAAACTCCCAATCCGATGGCAACTCCTCTGGCAAGTCCTGGCCCTGTGGGCCTCACCCCGAGGATCAGCATGACTCCCTCAAGAGATGGCCATTCTTTTGGCGCAACTCCAAAAGGAACTCCTTTCCGGGACGAACTTCACATTAACGAAGAGATGGAGATGCACGATAGCGGGAAACTTGAGCTCCGTCGGCAGGCTGAACTGAGAAAAAACTTGCGCTCTGGTTTGATGAATCTTCCACAGCCTAAAAATGAATACCAAATAGTAATACAACCTATTCCGGAGGAAAATGAAGAAGTTGAGGAGAGAGTTGAGGAGGATATGTCGGACAGGATAGCAAGGGAAAAGGCTGAGGAACAAGCAAGGCAAGAGGCCTTGCTGAGAAAGAGATCTAAAGTGCTTCAGAGAGAGTTACCTAGGCCACCTGCCTCCTCTTTGGAGCTGATAAGAAATTCCCTCATTAGGGGTGGCGAAGGTAGAAGTTCTTTTGTTCCCCCCACTTTGTTTGAGCAGGCTGATGAAATGATAAACGGGGAGCTGCTTGCACTTCTAGAGCATGATAATGCCAAATACCCGATTGACGATAAACAAGAAAAGGAGAAGAAAAAAGCAACCAAGCGAGTGGCAAATGGGAAAGCTTCTGCTTCCATTCCTGAAATTGAAGATTTTGAAGAGGATGAGCTGAAAGAGGTATGTCTTCTTTTCTTTTCTGTTCTTTTCTTAATTCTTTGAATACTGTGGAGCAATCTCCTTTGAAGTGATTGCTCCTTTTATACTAGTTAGTTTCAAAGTTTTGAATGCTCGATAATTAATTTGAATAGAAGAGTCAAATTATTGGCATGATATTTAATGCTCCTTTAATATCTGCCAATTTTGTTTTCTTGGAGGATGATTGATTTAAGCTTTCATTTTCCTTTTTCAGGCTGATTCTATGATTAATGAAGAGGGAATGTTTCTTCGTGCGGCAATGGGACATGAGAATGAAACCTTTGAGGATTTCGTCAAAGCACGTGATGCATGCCAGGAGGACCTTATGTATTTCCCCACTAGCAACAGTTATGGTCTTGCCAGTGTTGCTCAAAACAGCGATAAGCTTGTGGCTCTGCAAAATGAGTATGAGATTGTGAAAAAGAAAATGGATGACGAGGCAAAGAAGGCTACAAAGCTTGAACAGAAGATTAAAGTTCTGACACATGGATACCAAGTAAGTTGAAAAGCTGCTCTTTGCTTCATCTTCCTCTTTGATATAAATTTTTTCCTGCTTATTTTGAACAATAATGTTTCTTGGTTAGAGCTAATCAGCTAGTTACATCAAAGTGGTTCATTCGATTTAAGTTTTTAAAGTGAAAGCTGCTTACACTTTTTTTTTTTAATCTTTCTGAGCTACTTAGGCAGCTGATTAGATTTCTGCTAGTGTTTGTTCCTTATTCCCCTTTACATTTTGTTATCAACATTTCTCTTCTGATTTAGGAATGTTAATAGTTTTACATGAATGGTGCAGGCAAGAGCTGGAAAATTATGGTCGCAAATCGAGGCAACATTCAAGCAAATGGGCACTGCTGCAACCGAACATGAATGCTTTCAGGATCTTCAAAAGCAGGAACTGTCGGCTGCGGCATACAGAATCAACAATCTGATTGAAGAAATCAACAAACAGAAAGCACAAGAGCAAACTCTTCAGCACCGTTATGGATCTCTCTTGGCTGATTACGAAAGAATCCAGGGCCTTTTGGAAGAACACAAAAGACAAATTAAAATACAGGAAGAAATCGCAGCACAAAATCGCGCTCGTGAGGAGGAAATCGCTTCCAAGAATCACATCGAGGAAGAAATCGCAGCCATGAATCGTGCTATTGATGAAGAAGTCACCGATAATAACTCTGCCCACGAGGATCAAATGGCTGTTGAAACTTCTAATCTAGACGGACAGTCTGAAACTGTTGAGTTGGTACCAGGTGGTCAATTGAATGTGAAAGCTCTGGTTGACAATGATATTGTTGAATGTCATAGTGTTGAATGTCATAGTGCGAGCGGCGCTGATATGATTTCAGAAGACATGAATGATAATAAGGAGCCAGTTGAGTTAGCAAATGTGGCAGATGGGATTGTGGATGAAGATAACATGGTAGTGGATGAGAAGATGGGAGTCACAGAGAATAATCCAGTTGAAGCTAATGTTTCTGTGCAAACTCCTATGAAATCTGACAATGCTGATCCCAGTACCGATGAGCAGTCAGTTATTGATTCAGGCGATCAAATGGTCGCTGACAGTTTGATCAAGGAAAACACCGAGTCTGGTGCTGTTATTGACTCTTCTTTCATTTCTGTGGAAGGTGAGAACACCTCAGATGGTCAAGTTTCTCTGTCTGATCCTAATGGAGTAACTGCTGAGAGTGATGCTACACGTACTGCTTCCTTGGGAAAATGTGACAGTTAACCTAGATGCTGAGATTAAAATAAGCCATTTGGCATACCTCTCTCGTAATGGAACGGTGGTAAAAGCTGATCTTGTCATGTCTGCAAGCAAGCTTATTTGTCATTCCCTGGCATGTTCATTCCGGATTTCTGGAATCTGAGAGTAACTTCATCTGTGATGAGCTGAACGTAAGAATTGCTCTTAATTTGATTCCTTGTTTCTAAGGCCGTGTATGTTGGTGCTCTAGGTCACTCATGGGAAGGGGATGGTGTTCAGTGCTCTGGTTGTAATGTTTTTGTGAAAACCAATGGCATTTCCAATCTGAACGAACTTGTGTACTTTCATGCACATTTGAGTATGTTAATGTTTGCTATGCAAACTCGAAATATGAATCATTAGCTCTTATTTAAATCACCGAACCCCCCCCCCCCCCTCACCCCCCCTCATCTTTTTTCATGCTGTAACTTTAATGTTCTACCACTCTGCTCCCTTGTACATTTTTGGTTCTGTTGCTGTTTTATCTCTGATTCCATGTGGTGAAAAGTTCCAGTGGTGGGCTGGGCTTCTCTATCCAAATGTTTCATGGGTGTGCAGTAATTTCATCATTTCATGCTTCTTGGTGTTCTTCTAAGATAACTGTTGTTATTAGTTTGCTGTGAGTGAAGCATTTGTCTTGAGAAATTAGTTATTAACATAGACGTGCAAAGCTGGTGCAGCTTTAACGATGATTGTCGTAGAAGTGGCACATCTCACTTTGTTTGTTACGTTTCAGTAGTAATCGATTTGCTTCTTCAACAAAGCAAGTGATAGGCGGCCATTCTTCTACTTTAGAACCCATAGTAATATATTATTACTGTATATCTCAAAAAAGTGGAAAGTGGGTGTAAATGTGGCACTCTACTGATCCGAAAGTTAATATTTTCAGAAAATAAATTCCTTAATCGGCGGGTGTAAGACTCACCCTTCGTTTTCTGGAATGTTATTATGTAGCTAGTATTTTTCTTCCTCTTATTTTATTCAGCCCCAACTCCCAAGGGATGATTATATGCTGGGTTCTGCTTTGTTTTTGAACATCATTCATATATGTAGGATCCAAACCCAATAATCTCAATTTTTCTTTCACCACCTATTTGGTGGGTTAGTGGGCTTTTCACATCTCCTAATAAGTGGAGTTCACAAAAAAAAAAAAAAAAAAAGAAAAAAAAGAGGGAAAAAGAGAGAGAGAGAGAGAGAGAGAGAGAGAGAAAGATATACATATATGTATATATATATAAATAAAGAGGAGGAGCTCAGAGAGAGTGGTGGGAATAAAACATGTCAGCGAAGGACTAGGGGATCAACATGAAGCTGTCACGTGCAATTTTACTAGAACCTTTTCCGCTGGTCGCCCATGTAGTTTTGGATCGGCCCGGATCGATAACAAACCACCTCCCCATTTATGTAGCAACACAAGCGTGTACTAACCTTTTTGGCTTCTTTTATTTGTTCTCCCACCTCCGCATGCAGAGCCACCTCCCCACCCCCTCCTCTCCTCTCCTCTCTCTCCTTCTTTCTGAGCACATAGTCAAAACGTCAGAGGCGCCAGTTGCATGAGTAATTACGATTTACTCAGCACGGCCAAGCTTGTCTTCGGCACGTACGCTTGTTGCTCCTCCTATCAAGCTTTGTAGCGTTGGAGGCTAATCGGTACAAAAAGTACAAATAGTTGCTGCGCCAGCTTTATTATTAATACTAAGCCACGACGATATGAGTGCAATATTGCTAGCTTTCTACCAGGCTACACCGTGCATATATAGACTAATGCTCTGGATCACCCTGCGCCTACTGATCCCCTCTACTATTGTACTACATATATAGTGGATAATATTATTATTATTATTATTATATCAATTAATCTGCGTACGGCACATCAGCACCACCGATCATTTTTATTATACAAAACTTTTCGCTAAACCATAAGACGGAGATCGAGTTGTAGAATTTCTAACTCCTTTTTGTGTTGTAGATCGATCTAGAACTTCTCTTCTCGTAAAGATCCGGTCCTAATTAAATCTGCATGCAACCAAATTAAAAGAGCTGTACTCTTTATAAAAACCTCATCGATCCAAGGGTTAATTGCCAGGCTTACTAACCATTCCTTTTTAATTTTTAGCAGAGGAATTAAAAAAGAGCGACAATTAAACCTTGTAGGAAAAATATATGGGTTAATTTCTGATTGATGATCGGTTTATAATCCAAAGTAGACCGTTAGACCGGGCAGCACTAGTATTCTGTAATGAGTGTAAAGTTGAATCAATCAATAGTTCTGCCTGCGGCCTCAATAATTAAGTTTTAGGGAAAAGTGAACCGGACGCTCCTGAACGAACGAACGATGACACATTTACGGATTAGTAGACCATCGACCTTTCAAAATTTAACAGAAGAAGATATATATATATATATATATATATATATATATATATATATATATATATATATATATATATATATATATATGCATTGATGATCATCTAACTAATCTCGCGCGCTATGCACTCTCCTCAAGGAGATCGAACCTGTTCAGTGCATACATGTACGTATATATAAATCTGCCTACTAATTAATTAATTACTTCCTCCTCCTCATTTGAACTTACTCAGACTAAACTTTGGCAGTTGCATGTTAGCCATCGATTTATATAATATATATAATTAATTAGTAGCAATCATCTTTTGGCCAAGTCAATTATGGTGTGGGACAAATTTTTCGTGGATTCGTTTGTCCTGTAGAATATGATTAGGTTGATTTTATATATATAGGACATTTATTATATTATTATGAGTATTAGAACTCTCGTACTCATAAGTTGTTTTAATCTTGGAGCTTAGAATCGACGATCCACTTTGTTAAATATGATCTAAAGTATTTAAAATTTTTAGAAAATAAATTTCGTAAATTTTCAAAATCATAATAAACTCCATCAAGTGAGCATAAAATGAGTCAAAATCAAACGTCTTAAAAAAAATGATCGGATCCTTCAATTCTAGATCGGAGTTATTGATCTTTATCTATGTAGTAAATAGATTTTTCTATCAAAAATTCAATAAATTCTGTTCTTTTACACCATTAAACTAGCAAAGATTTCATACGGTTAAAAATTATCAAATTTGTGACATCTTGATCGTAAGGCAAATGATGTCGAAAAATTATAAAATTTGATTTCTAGAAGTTTTAAATACTGTAAATAATATTTAACAGTGTGGATCGTCGATTCGGAAGCTCTATCATCGAAAACAACTTATGAGTGCGAGGACGATCATACTCATAATAGTATAATAATGGCCGGTATATATATATATATATATATATATATATATATATATATATATATATATATATATATATAGACACACACACACACACACACGGGTGCACGGGTTAAATAAATAGAACACAAGATCTTTTATACGAGTGATACTAACTGTTATTAGGGCATGCCCTGATTTCTCGTAAGAGTGGATATTAACGTTTACATTAATTGTGTGCATGTTCTTTATCATGATAATTTTTAAGGACGTAATTATTCTTGAAAAAAAAAGCGGATAATAAAAATAGCAAGGAGTACGTGCATATTATTGGGAAAAATATAAATTGTACAACCGATTGAATTTTGAAAATAACTTTAAATATATAAAAATTATTTTCAAAATTTCGACAAGTATGTGCACGCACTGTATCATAATTATTGTAAGCAACTGTGCAATTGATAGGGTATCTTTCCTTCCAGTCCACCTGAAATTGAAGAATCTAAAAATTGCTGTCCCTAATGTTTGGAGTGGTCAAAATTTTGCATCATCTCTTGGCAGCACATTTTCTTTTGCCAAAAATACTCACTATCTCCCACCTAATTAATACGAATGGACAATTTTTTAGAAAAATAAATTAGATTTATATAATGAAAGCAGCAAGCGCCTTCAAAGAGGGGAGCGAGATGGGCGAAACAAAACAAAAAAGACAAACAAAAAAACTAAATCAGAAAAAAAAAAAAAAACCCCGAAGCACAGGAGAAAAAGAAGAACTACCACTACTAATACTACTGTCACCACTACTGCAACTGCTACTGTTATTACTATTACGTTTCCAATCAACCATCAACAGATTGATACGATCTAAAACTCGGTAAGGGTTAGTACAATTAGCACAGAAGAAGATGTCGTTTTTCTCGATCCAAACAAACCACCAAATGGCTGATAGTAGAGACAATACTTGTGCTCTCTTATGTGTGTCAGCTAGGTTGCAAATTTTTGTTCAGAGTTCGAATATGGATAACTTTTTGAATAGCAGTTCACAATGCAAATATATATTTATCTTTTTTTTTTTTTTTTTTTTTTTTTTTTTTCTTATGCGGAGAGCGAAGGATAGCAAACTATCCATTCTGCTTGAAACGTGAAATAATTAAATTTTAAATTTAGAATCTCAAATACTAATAAAAAAAAACTCTTAATCAACTAAATTAGGTACAGCCGGTGCATATGTATATTTAGCTTTTCATTTTTCTTTTTTTTTTTTTTTAGAGATAGATAGCACGCTATCCGTTTCGTTTATTTCATTTAGAAATAAACTTAACTAGAAATGTGAATCAACTAAGATTCGAATTAGGATTTCGATCGGTACCACCACCGAGCCTTTTGCCACTTGCTCTAGGGAGTTTTTAGTATAGAACATCCACTACTAAGACTGTGTTTGGTTGGAGAATTAGGTTTTGAAGAATATGGAATATTCCGGTATAAGATAGAACAATTATAAATTTATGTTTGGATGTATTCGGGGATATTGTAGAAGATATCTTTAGTAGCGTTTGGATAAAAAGTGTAGAACAATTAATGTCTAAATATATTTTTAAAAATAAAATAATTAATTTATATTAGTATATTTTATATAAAATTATTTCTTATAGTAATTTATAATATAGTATTTTATGTAACAATTTAATTTAAAATAGTATATTTATTTTACTATATATAATAATAATAATTTATTTTATTTAATTTATTCATAATATATAAACCGATATCCTTATAATTTTAATTAATAATAGTATAAATTTTAATACAAATTAAAAAAAAATATAATGCAACAAAAAATAATTATATATATAATACTTAATATAAAATAAAATAAATATATATTAATATATGAATAATAAAACTTAATAAAATAAATAATATATCAAATTTAATTAATTTATATTATATAATAAAGTTTAAGTCTAAATATGTTATCATAAAAATAATATTTATATTAATATATTTATTTATATATATATATATATATATATTTATGTAATAAAATAAATAGAAGAATAAAATTGTTCAGAACAACTTATTACCTACTGTTCTTCTGCGTTTGGTTACAATTAACTCAGAGATATCCCGTGTTGTTCTGAGATATCCTAAGTACTAAATGCAGCCTAAGAAAATACTACGTACCTTCAAATTAAAACATGTAATTAGCTAGCGTTCAAATTGACTTGCTACTTATAACATAATCCATATATCGAATAGAAAATAATTCAAAAGTAGTATTAATTAACATGCCGCCTCTTTCTCATGCATCGGCATGCAATCGGGTCGCAACGGATAATTTTCTAATTTTCTTGACTAGCAGGTAATTAAATGAAATTAAGGATTATTAGATATTTTTTTTTAAAAAAAAATAAAAAATCATGATACAGTTACGCAAGAGCTAGCTAGGCATTTTGGTCATTTTAGAAGTCTCTCCGCATTCATTGTATCAAATGGTGAATCCGCCCGTACTTTACCCCCGCTCCATAGCTTTCCCTTTTCCTCCATCTTCTCCCAACCGCTGCGCGAACCCCTCCCTCTCTCTCTCTCTCTCTCTCTCTCTCTCTCCTTCGCCTACATACAAAATTTCAGAAATATGAGCCCCATCTTTCCTCTCTTTTAGGCCAAACATATTGCGCAAGATCTTCTAAACTTTCTATGGAAAGCAAATTAAGCATGGAATCCACCACACCAAACCCACAACCTCCCATATATGTTCTCTAGCTAGCTAGCTAGCTATAGTACCATATATCTATATGTTGAGCCTTTGCACAAGAGCTGGCCGGATCTCCCCTTCGCTGGAGATCGAGAGCTGATGATGATCAGTAGACAGTAAGACACTCGATCGATCCTCCACATCTCTGGCGGCCTAGCTAGCTAGCTAGCTAAGCTTCACGAGATCACTCCCTTCCCTCCCTTTCCCGCACCACACTATATATTAATTAATTCTTCCATCCATCACTCCATATCGATCCTATCCTTTCTCCGCCGGACCATAAAATACTATTCCTCATCCCCGATCTCTTCCCCGGCCCCTAATCTTTGAATTACATCTGCAGATTTCTTGCATCCAGCTAGCATAGAGAACATTGATTGATTATTACAACCTGCACAAACTAGCTAGCTATATAGCCCAGCTATATATTTCCACTCTCATCTCGATCATCGATCTGAGTTTTTCTTTTTCTTTTTTCCATCTGGTGCTCTTTCCCTCTCTCTCTCTCTCTCCCTCTCTCTCTCAGAGGTTACCATCATCATCCTAACATGCCACCCATATAATTAATTAATGTAAGCCACTTATAATTTCACGTACAACTACGATCTTGCTCACACACTACACACAGGCACACGCGCATACACTTCGCTCATATACACCCCACACTCGATCGGAGTAATCTCCTAGCTAGCTAGCTAGCTAGCTCTCTCCTCCTCCTCCTCCTCCTCCTCCCATCCAAACGAAAAGCAACCTAGCTAGCTAGCCGGGCAGCCGACAACCCTAACAGTAGCGGTTACACTCGATCGATCGATCGAGTCGAGTCGAGTCCACCATCCAGTTCCGCCCGCCATGAACGTATTCCCCAACCCACCCGACAGCCCTCCTTCCGATCCCTTCATCTGCGCCGCCGCCGCCGCCGTCGCCGCCGCGTCCTCGTCCTCGGCCGCAGCCGCCGCGGCGTCTTCGTCACAATCGCCGTCGCAGTCGCAGTCGCCTTCGCTGAGCCGGTACGAGTCGCAGAAGCGGCGCGACTGGAACACGTTCGGGCAGTACCTGAAGAACCACCGGCCGCCGCTGTCGCTGTCGCGGTGCAGCGGGGCGCACGTGCTGGAGTTCCTGCGGTACCTGGACCAGTTCGGGAAGACGAAGGTGCACACGCAGATGTGCCCCTTCTTCGGCCACCCCAACCCCCCGGCCCCATGCCCCTGCCCACTCCGCCAGGCCTGGGGCTCCCTCGACGCCCTCATCGGCCGCCTCCGCGCCGCCTTCGAAGAGAACGGGGGCAAGCCCGAGGACAACCCCTTCGGGGCCCGTGCCGTCAGGCTCTACCTCCGCGAAGTCCGCGAGATGCAGGCCAAGGCCCGCGGCATCAGCTACGAGAAGAAGAAGCGCAAAAAGCCTGCACCACCCCAGCACGGGCCTACTCAGTCCGCCTCGCACGGCAGCGCCAGCGACGCCGCCGCCGCCGCCGCCGGCCCCTCCTCGTCCGGAAGAAACCCTCCTCCTGCTACAGGTGCAACCCAGTAATCTCCTCGCTCTCTCTCTCTCTCTCTCTCTCTTGCTCTCTACGATAAAAAAAAAAAATGATATATAGTTTATTATAATTATGAGCAAGCAAGCGAGCAAGCAAGCAAGGAAGCGTTAGCTTTTGATCAGAAATAAACTACCGATCGAGAGAGCACACGTACACGAACGTGTACCTCTATCTATGATCACTTTGATAGATAGATGTTAGAGCTGAGGGTTTCTCAGCTTGCCGGTGCGATCTTAATTATTGCTCGGTTAGCAGCAGCAGCAGCAGCAGCAGTGGACCGGGAAGAGAAGAGAAGAGAAGAGAAGGGAAGGGAAGGGAAGGCTTTAGGGAGTTAGCTAGGGAAGGGAAGGGGAGGATCGAGTACAATAGTAATAATAATAATAATAATATAATATTAGTTTTAGTGTAGGAGGAGGAGGAGGAGGAGGAGGAGGAGGAGGAGGAGGAGCGAGGCAGCTAGGTATAGCTAGGTAGCTAATAATAGTATTACAATAGCTAGCTTAGGTTGTATTACTTACTGGTGGAATTAGCGGTAAGAAATGGAGCAAGCAAGGGGTACTGTGGATGGAACTGATAGATCATTGCTTGATGAAATGTACTTTGGGGGGGTGAGGGTGGGTTGCATTGGATTCGGACATCACATTCTCCTTTGCGGATTGTTTCTTTTTATGGTATTAAAGTAGCGGTGGGAGCTCCATGGGGGAGACCATAAGGCACTGTATGGAGGAAGTTGCCTTGTCCACATGTTCATTGCTTAAGACTGTGGAGTCACTGCATATATATATTTATATATATATATATATATTATATGTCTTGTGAAGCCCTTTCCGGCTACTCTTTTTAGTGTATGTTTACTTAATTTGTGTTTCCTCATTTTGAGAACTTCTAAATCTGCTCCGATCGAGTTTCTGGAGCTTTGCTTCTGGTCATTCGGATTGCTTATAAATTTTCTTGTTGTGGAGGTATAATTAATTAAAGAGCCGATCGAGCTCTTGTCTTCTCAGGCTAGGCCGAATGCTTCAGCTAGCGTTTTTAATTTTAATTTATTTGGAATGGTAGCAAGGGGTTGCTTTGGAGATCGAACAAGCTCCTAATTTAATATATATATGATCGAAAGGCCTCGATCACTAGCTATTACGTACACAATTTTATGACAAAATGATAATTAAAAAGGATTAATTCTTTAAATTGTACATGGTTCTCCTATCTAGCTACTTGCAAGCTCAATTCTTTGAGATAATTAATTCACAAAAAAGAACAAAAAAAAAAAAAAGAAGTGAAAAAAGAACAAGACCCTTAATTATGCGCTCCTAAGCTTGCACCTATACATATGATGCTTATGCTATGATTTTATCTACAGTAATGAAACAATTGTCTCCTTGGAAAACAGTTAAAAGTCATTCCTATTTATTGTTTGTAAATTTAGAAACAACTTGTAAGGTAGAAATGTTCTACTAAGTGAGAATTAATGAAGATACTAATAAGTGAATATTGGATAGTACTTCATTGACTACATAAAGGGTGCACATAGTGTTTTGGTCATCTTTTTGTTTGCACTGTTGGTTGTTTCGCTGTTCATTCTTTTTGAAGTTTTTCAAATTAATACTTCACACTGTTCATCCTTTCCTCGATGCAACCACTTTTCATTTATGGTCTCCATGTTTCTCACTTTCAAGAAAAGATTTTCATGTTTCTCTGTCTTTTTCCCTTGCCTTGTATGTCGGCATTCTATGCAATCTTGTGGGCCTTAATTAGTGAATTGATTACAATCCTAAAAAGGGATCCAAATTCCTCAAATCAAGGAAGTTTAACCTCTAAGTCAATTTGCCCCTGTAGAAAATTTACTGTCAAAATAAAGTGCAAAATAACATAGATTTTTACATACCTCTTTATAGGAAATTTTTTGTTGCGATTATCAGGATCTTTGTTATCTCGTATTATTTTACGAACTTGTTGATATGCCAACAACCTGTCTCAATTTGTTGGATGTTGTTCTTGCTCGTTGTAATCGGTTACCAGATTCGATCGCAGCACACCACCCAAATCTCTAGTATTTCTGATGGTGCCCTAGAGTGAACTGAGAATTTCGTAGAGAGATTAAATTAAATTTTCTTTCGTGTCTTATATGTGGCCAATATCTGATGTATTTATAGGCCATAAGGGAGACATTAATCTTAATTCTATTCTAACTAAATCTCATATAGATAGAGATTTAAACATATTAGAATCTGTCTCTTAGATTTATTCCTTATCACATACGGACTAGGAATATCTTAGACAAGTCCCAATGTGGATGAATCCTAACAGTTCCCACCATTCAGGTGGAGGAATATAAAAACACTTTAAATTGAAAAAAAGAGATCAATTTCTTAATTTAGGGCTTATCTTGAATAGATATTGCTTGGTCATCTACGATTCGTTGTTATGTTTGATCGGAAAGAAAGAATTCAATATAAATTTGAAAAAGCATATTGTAATTAAGGGTTCTTCTTCCAAGTGTTATTTACCCAAATATATAATTTCAAACTAATCATGATTAATTATTAGGTCAGTAATTTCCATGAAGCTTTTAATAACGGGGTCACTAATCACGAAATTAGCAAATGCTAATGATGCACTTATATGCATCGATCTATTTGCACTTCGTTACTTTCTAATTATTGTTTCTTCTTTACGTTATGCTTTACTTTCATTCCGTATGGTTGACTCGGGCCGTTAAGTTGAACAAGACACTTTAAACTTCATTTACTCTTAGCTCTTACGACTCCGAACTATGTTCAAATACAAGTAATAAAGTGATCATGATCTGATGTAGAAAATAGGGTGTGTCATTGCATACATAGCTAATTATATGCATGTTGAGTATAACACAGGCATATTGGCAGGTAAGGCTGATAGATCATATAACAGATGCGAAGCTAATTCTGCAAAACTTTTGGAGGCTGTGTCACTGCATACATAGCTAATTATATGCATGCATGTTGAGTATAACACAGGCATATTGGCAGGTAAGGCTGATAGATCATACAGATGAGAAGCTAATTCTGCAAAACTTTTGGAGGCATTTTACAGTTTTTAAGCGCTAAAAGAAATTTTAAATCATAACTTTTGTATCATTAATTGCTTGGGAGTAGGATAATTAACTCAAACCATGTTAGGTCCTTTATATGAGTACGTGTGATTATAGTTCGGTACGTCAAGAATTATAGATATTTTTTGTTATTTCAGCTTTCACGATGTTAATTAATTAGCTGTTTCAGTGTGCATGATGCTATTTAGTTCAGCGTGCATGATATTGGTGCCCCAAGAATGATCAAATCTCTCTACTTTCAATGTACACTGAGAATTCTCTTGAAGTTAATTTGATATATGTCTAATGCTATGATCTTATGTCTCCTTGTATTTTGTTATTTAATTCATTCGTCTTGTGTATAGGTCTTTTACTCATTACAACTTGTCTAGTTTGAAAAACAAAATGAGGTTGAGAGTTAAAGGTGGTATGTGGTTTAGTAGAATCTCAAACAATCCTGCTTTATTTTGCTTGATAGTGAAAGCTGATATGTTATTTAAGTCATTATTTTTTAGCAAATGAAATAAAAGAGCTCTTAAATTAGTTCAAAGCATGAGAACTTGCAGTTTCTTCCTAGTTTTGGACAAGTGATCTTTGGTAGTTGATGCCTCATCTTATGATCAGTGTTCGGTACCTTATTTTATTAAGTTTCAACACTGAGTGTTATTAATGCCATCCAGTACCTTGATCTGCATGCACTAGTAACATGATCTTTCTACTTTGATTCTTCATGTTGGAGATTGCTAGCTATATCTGTCCTTATATAAACTAATTTTACAACCTACATATGCACAATTGTACACTTTTACGTGTTGAATATAAGTACTGGGGAATTTATTTTTTTTTGTTGAGAGAGAGATAGGTAATACGTTATCTGCTATGTTTATTTCATTTAAAAATAAATTTAGCTAGAAATGTGAATCAACTAGGATTCGAATTTGGAATCTCGGGTACCAACCACTAAGCCTTTTGTCACTTGCTTTCGGAACGGTCGGTAGTACTAAGAAATTTTATTCGACAAAATCAAGATTTTCAACTTTTTTGCGATCTTCTGTGTGATATAACTTTGCACAACTTTTGGGACCTTTCAGTTTATGCTTGAAAGGAATAATTAGGAATCCAATTACATAGGATTTTGGCATTATATGAATGATTTCTACTAATATTCCCCTCTTATGTTAAGGAGCATTACCATGCATATCGAGAAATTGAGTTTCCTGAATTTAACCCCTGAATCAGAGTAAATAGTGGTTCTCTTTCTCATCTTGGAAAAATTAGATTCAATCATGCATTTTTTGTTTACTCTTGCATCACTAGCTAGAGGGTTCATCTTATCAGAAGAAGAAGCCTTCGTTATTAATTAGCAAAGCGAGTGATCAAGATATATTCTTTCAAAAATAATTTTTGTTTTTCTTATCTTTTCTTTTTATTGCCGAAAATTCGCGTGCTTCAGAAATGCATGCCCAAAGCATGCACCTAATTAGGTAGAATGTAACCGACCGTCCCTAGAACAAGTGATAATGATTTTGGTGGTTGGTATCTGAGCAAGTTCGAATTCTAATTGATTCACATTTCTAGTTAAATTTATTTCTAAATAAAATAAATTAAATGGATAGCATGTTATCTATTTCTCAACAAAAAAAAATGAAGAAAAAAAGAAGAGGGTAGAATGTACACTTGATATGGTTTGAGGAACTCGATCGTATATATATTTGTTTTTATTTTTAGAGAAAACATAACATATGCTAGCTACCTGTTTGTGTATATATTTGTTTGTTGAATATATTTACGACATAAATGTAGGCTGCTTAGATACAAAGCAGTGTGTAATATGTACCAAAAGATCAGAACAAGGGAACGTGCCAAACTACCATGATATCATCACATCGCGCCTTTTCTGCGATATCAATCACTCACTCAAAATCAACAATAATTGATACAGTCCAGTAATGGAAGCAACTAATAGATGATTTCGAGAGAGAGAGAGAGGCGAGTTGTTGTCTTGTGATTCGTGCATCTTAATTTGTTCTCTACACAGCTTAACGTCTGAGTTTGCTTGGCATGACATCATCTAGCATGGTCCCCTCAATGTGTTATTCATGAATCATCAGTTCTCTGTGTCCGCAGATTATTGGTGAGAGTTTTTTCAATTTGTACCTGAGTGGCTATGGCAACGTACGGGGGAGAGACTTTGTGATCTTATTTTGCTGTCGTATATATCGGATTAATATTACTTTATTAACCCCCATTAGAAGTGCATGAACATGCATGATGTGGTTGGTTTCAACTTTTCTCTCGATGGCAATTATGTTTGATTGTTATATATGTCTAAATAAGGATGAGATGTAGCTTAATATTTTTCTGAAATACAATTCCAACTTCTATATGATAATAATAAAAGAGTCCGGCTGGAATACTATCAATAGCACCAAGAATTTTGTGCTATTGAGTTTTTTTTCGTTATATTTATTTTTTTTATTAATTTTATATGTTAAATTATACTATATATTCAAACAATCACTCACTCAATCTTAAGGGGTTTATATTATTCTAACCATACATTGTTCAATACAAAAGTTAAAAAACTAATAGCACCAACTGCTCGGTGCTATTAATAATATTCCAGACTAGTTCATAATAAAAACAATACATTGATGATAGTTGTAAATGATTTACTTTGGGGAGATGTGGGCCCACATACATGACTAATTGCACCATTAGTCTTCAACTATGCACCATTTTTATTTTTGTTCCAACATGTTTTTTTTCAAATCTATAAAATCAAATATAAAAATATATGAAATGGCAACCCGTAATTCCGTAAAGAAGGCTTTTCTTTATTTTGGAGAGATGTGGGGCCCACATACATGATTAATTGCATCATAGGTCTCAAACTTTGCACCATTTTTATTTTGATTTCCAACAATTTTTCTCAAATTTATAAAATAATATATAAAGATATATATGGCTAAATTACATAAAAATTTTTTGTCAATGCCTATTTTTTCACTTTACTCTCATGTCATTTAAAAACCTACACTTTGCCTTTTTGAAAAATGAGAAATGTTTACAGGGGTACACCGTAACAAAATAACCAAATGCCCTCGATCACCATCTTCGTCTTCTCCCCTAATCTTGCTCAGCCGTCGTCCCTCACCTTCTGTTCTTCGCGCCTCGCTCAACCGCAGCTCCGACTCCATTTTCCTCCACATGCTCCCTCGCTCTTCCTGCACTCGCGTTGCCATCCTATTTCGGCGACGATAAGGAAGAGATCAAAGTGGGCATGGATGGAAAGGCGTGCGAAAGGGATGTCGGCGAGGGCAAGGGCGAGGGCGAGGACGAGGCAGTGGAGGAGGGCAAGGCGGTGAAGCGGTGGCGAGGTGGAGGGAGGTTAAGCAAGAGAGAAGAGGGCGGAGGGGCATTTTTGGCATAATTTTTTTTTTTTTAACGAAACATTGACGGATCACTGACGGTAGGGGATGAAGTGCACATTTATTATTTTTTAAGGGGGCAAAATGTAGGTTTTCAAATAACAGGGGAAAAAAGTGAAAAAGCGGCAACTTAGTATATATCCGGCTGCGATACTATCGATAGCACCAAGGATTTGGTGCTATCGAGTTTTCCACCGGTAGATTTAACCCTTAGATTATATTTACCCGTTAGATTATACTATTCAACCAACCACTCACTCAACCCTAGGGGTCCCACATGATCCTAACCACATATTTATCAATCTAAGGGCTAAAAAATCAATAGCACCAATAGCTTGGTGCTAATGATAGTATTCCAGCCTAGTTCTATATATATATATATATATAGATATATATATATATATATATATATACACACACACTAACTAGTCGAGTGCACGTGCAATATATATATTTAAAAAATATATTTTTTTTTCAAAATAATTAAGATAGGACATGATTGATACGTAATATATAAATTTTTAATAAATTATTAGTAAATATTTATAATTTAATAATTTTATTATATTTGTGTAAGATAGTAAAAAAATTATTATTCAATTGATCATATAGATAAATTTTAGGACTCTACATCTAGTAATAAAAAATTTTCTTTTATACTACATATAAAAGATCGACTTTTTTTGAACAAAAAATGATATTTATACCCGAAATAATTTTAATTGTATAAATCATACCAAAAATTATTTAAGCTATGCAAACCTTTTATACAGAAAATGATTTAGCTTGTACAATTCATACGGTTACATTTTGCATTCAAAAGTTTTTATACTTAAAACCCCCTTTAATGAATACAAATCATATCATTTATTATGATAAAAAAAAATATCTGAAGGCTCTCAATCTTTAGGTTATTTATAAATCAGCCTCTATTTTTTTTTTTTGCTAACAAATGTGAGATGATGTATTAAACAATTTAGGTACTAAAAATGATCTAAACAAAATTTAAAATCAAATAGTAGCAAAATTTTATATATGAGTTGGAGTGAAATTTATTATTAGTAGTAAAATTTTATTGTTCTTATCAATTTTTAGCCTTTAAATTAACTTTTTTCATTTCTAAATTAGATTAAATACTATATATAATTCAGTGGGGACCACTCAACCCTAGGGGACCATTCAACCATAACCGACTAATATCATCATAACCCTACAATTTTTTATCCAAGGGCTAAAAACTTGATAGTAAAAAAAATATTTTATTATTAATAATATTCTAGCATAATTCATATATATATATATATATATATATATATATATATATATATATATATATATATATATATATTAATTATAAATAAATGAATTGGCAACCCTAAAAAATCCTCTCCTTATTTTTGGGAGAAGTGGGGTCCACATACATAATTAATTGCACCATTAGTCTCCAACTTTGCACTATTTTTTATTTTGTTCCTTAATATTTTTTTTTCAAATCTATAAAATAAAATATAAATAGAATATATTAAAATACATGAATGGGCAATCCTAATAAAAACCTCTCCTTATTATGGAGAGATGTTGGGCCCACATGCTATTGGTTTCCAACTTTGCACTACTTTTTATTTTGGTCCTCAACATTTTTTTTTTTTTTCCAATCAAGTTTTCAACCAGATTTCATTATAATTATGTCCCAGCCGTTAAAAAGAGGTGTTAAAATTAATAAATTTCTAATGTCAACATCTGCTTGATTTTATTTTGCACGTTAATTTTAATTCTTAAACTTTATATGTTTGACACTTTAGTCTTCAAAAATAAAATTTTAAAATTTAAATTCAAAATTAAAATAAAATTAAAATTAAAATTTTTAACTAATCAAAAATTATAATTTTAAAATTATCTATCGTATCGCACAGTTTCTTAGCTCAGATTTATTATATGTTTATTTTACATTTTAATGTGTTGTAGTTTATACGAATATATATACTTGTAATATGTAAACACTACAACAAAATATATTTTAGTCTACGTTTTCTTTTGGCGTATTTAATATTTAGTATTTGTCAACTATGATTGAGCATCGTTAATAAATATATTTTTATCAAATATTTATATAAATTTTTCCACGCTATATTGAAGCGTCGGTATATTTATCCCAACATGTTTATTTAACCACTCTTTACACGACGCTTTTACAAGCGTCGGAATTATTTTTGCCGGACGCTTTAAAACGTCGCTAAATATCATTTAAAGTGTCCTTAAATACAAGATTTTTTATAGTGAAAATAGACTCCTATGTACGTTGCATAAGATATAAATAAAATATCATATATTAGTATGACCTATTATGTTTTTTATCTAATTTTCTTTAATTTTCAGTGTACTGGATACATGCCTTTAGAAAACTGGGATATAAAGTATTATTCTTTTTTAGAAAAAAATTGTATGCTATCTGCATTATTCAACAAGCAAATACTCTCTCTCTCTCTCTCTCTCTCTCTCTCTATATATATATATATATATATATATATATGCGCTGAGGTTACTATTCTTATATGAGCATAAAACTCTTTGTACTCATAATTTTTTGGCCGTTGGGATAAAAAAATATACGGGTAGGATGAGAGTAATTACGATTAGGTTGATAGTGAGCATGGTTGAGTAGGTGGTTGGTTGAATAGCATAATCTAACGGGTAAAAATGATTAAAGAGTGGATCAAACGGTCAAAAATTTTTGAGTACACAAGAGCCTCTATAATATCAAGAATTTGGTGCTATCGAGTTTTCTACCGTTAAATTTAATCTTTTAACTATTTTTATCTATTAGTTTATACTATTCAACCAACCACTTATAACTCAACCCTAAGGCCCACATTATAATCATATATTTCTTGATTTAAAAGTTAAAAAATTAATAGTACCAAATTTTTGATATTATTGATAGTATTCCAGTTCTCTCTCTTTCTCTCTCTCTCTCTATATATATTAGAGGTGGGATCCAAAATACTGTTTTGTGAGCACAAGGAATCACCAGAAAACTATTTCAAAAACTGTACAAAAATTTTTATGTCAGGCGATCTAAATGAAGAACAGCAAAAGTACATACGATCACCACAGTTGATCAAATTGATCGCAAAAAAACTGCATCTATAGTAAGTGCTAATTTTGGGAAATTACCATCATTGTTCTATAGAAAGACATATACCTGTACGTAGATATATAAGAATATTTTTATATTTTTATATTTAATATTTTTTTTTTCAATTTATTCTGATATTATATTAAAAAATAGTATGAAACAATAGTTATTTTCTAAAAATTTAACAATAAAATATTCTAAATTATAATAAATTTATTTGATTTAAACTATACTTGTATCGCAATATGTGTAAATTTATTTTCTTAATTATTAGAATTGTATCAATTTTTTTGTACTAAAAGTTTAAATAAAATTTTCCAATTTTTTGATGACTGGATATAAAATTTACACGCTATTTTTTTAATATATAAATAACATTTATTCTTAATTTATAGAGCAATTTTATATGTTCATTAAAAAAAAAAAAACGTAAATTTTGCACTCTATCACTCCAAGTACCATTAATTAACTTTATTATATGAATGTTATCATTTTTTGTAATAATTTTTTTTAGAAAAAACATAAAATTTTAAATATATAAATATAAAATTTAAGGGCATTTATTCGCATTAGTATGTTTCTAAGGCTTTGTTTGGTTAGGGGATAGGTATAGGAAAAGGCCCTTATCCCCCTTTTTATATCCAAACGTTAATTTTTTATCCGAGAATAGTAGTTCTCGGTTATCCCCACCAACACCTCTATTTTTTATATAAAACTATCTAATATTTTTCTTATCCCCAGGAACAACCGAATTTTTATCCAAACGTTATTTTTCTTATTCCCGTACTTGTACCTATCTCTATAATAGTTAATTTTTGCTTATATCCGAACTAAACGAGACATAATATTATATGCAGTGCATTTACCAACTCTGCTGTTTTACGCCATCCCAGTTCAATCATCATTTCTCAGTCATTGACTCTGTCAGTTGTTGGTTACATCACTTGTCTGCTGCTACATGATTAGAAAATGACAGCTCTCCAAATTAAATTATTATTGTGCAAGGTAATTTCTCCAACCAATTGTATAAATGAGTGTTTTTTTTTTATATGCTACAGTTCAGAAATGTTCTGCTCCCCGTAAAATTCAACTCGAGCTTCACACAAGATACGCTATCGATCTACACAAAGATGTATTATGTACAAAGTTAAAATGTGATTTGGTTACAACATGGGAATAAAATCTTCAGTAAATTAAGGATTGTAAGATCTTTTCTTCTCAAAGGCCGATCGGTTTTAGACTTCTTTGTTACTGATAGTGAAATTGTAAATTGGCGTTCTAAAACGGAGGTGGAATTAATGTGTTGGAATCAAAGCTGATTTTGAGAAGTCTTACTACAGAGTGAATTGGGGATTCGTACAAAAGGTTTTGACATAGCTTGGGGCCAATCAGTTATGATGTGATTGGATTGAACAATGCTTAGCTAACGCTAAAATCGTGGTTAACGACGTTCCTACCAAATGGATCAATACTAAAAAGGGACTTCGACGGTGAGATCCTTTATCTCCCTATCTCTTTATCCTAGTTGTAGAAGGTCTGGCAGGATTGATGAAGAAAGTTGTTGGCAATGAGTTGCTAAAAAGGGTAGGGCCAAACGCAGGATGCAACGTTGCGTCTATTCAGTATGCTGAAGATACTATTTTAATTTTTCTGTAAGGCTAAAAGAAAGCAGGAAAGGAACCTCCTTTTTGTGTGGAATTTATTTGAGTGGGCTTCGGGTCTGAAGATCAACAAAAGTAAGTCCGCGTTTTTTTTATATGGGTGAAAATCTATAGCTAAGGGAAAGACTAGCTGGTATTCTAGGGTGTAAACTGGGTTCCTTCTCGATTCGCTATCTCGGACTTCCACTCTTGAACAGACGATTAAGCAAATCGGACTGGTAGCCAATCATAGATAAAGTCGAGAGACGGATAAAAGTGTCGGATCGTTGGCGCTAACCATTAATCCAAAAAGCTCGAGCTATTAAAAATACGCAACCAATTCATTTAAAGCGTACAGACGCAGTGCTGACGAGTTTCAATTGTGACTCGGCCGAACCAGTCTCTCGCCACTTCGAATATGACGCGACCCACAGAGCTGCACGCCATTTCGATCATGACTCTGCCAAACATTGCCTCTCGCCACATGGCAGGATGCTGGCCCATTTAAACTAACAATCTCTCCTTCAGCACCTACACACATTTATAGCACGTGGAAATCGAACCTGTCACCTCTGACTTTGATACTAATTGTCGGATCGTTGGCACTAACTATTAATCTCAAAAGCTCGAGTTGCTAGAAATATGCAATAAATTAACTTAAAGCGTACAGATACAGCGCCATGGGTTTCAATTGTGACTCGACCCAACCTGCCTCACGCCACTTTGAATATGACGCGGCCCACCTAACCTCACGTCATTTCGAATATGACTCTATTATTTAATTTTAGAATAAACTTGTATAATGAAGAAGAATAAAATAACAGTTCTAGATTTATGCCGAGTTACATCGATCTATTTTAAAAATTTAATAATTACTGTTTTTGGGTACGAAGAGTTACGTTTGGAAGAACAAAGACTTTTATTCCCCTTGAACCGGACGTTGTCCTTTATTTATACGTATACGGGAAGTATTACTCTATTATTTAATTTTTTTGGTGAGGTGAGCGGAAGCCGGCAAAGCAGGAGGTGGGGGTGGCCCCCTCACCACGTGGCCTCACGTCCTCTGTGTCGGCGCGGAGAGAGGGCAGGGGCATCCCGGGGCCCTGTCCACGCGTCATTATGTGAGAGGGCGAGTACATCGTACGGACACGTCCACAAAAACAACAAACCCCAACCGATTGAAAAAAAAAAGAAAAAAAAAAAAAGAAGAAAAAAAAAGAAAAGAAAAGAAAAGAAAAGCAAGCAAAGACACAAGCGTGGTAGTGGCCTCGATCTAGTCCCTGCTGTTGCTGCTGCTGCTGCTGGGTGTACGTCGCGTCACGCATCCAGCTGCACGCGTGCGCCGGTTGACAGACTCTATTATGTGCTCTAGTCTGCCCTCTCTCCCACCTCCCCCACCTTCTGTGACCCGACCTCGCGGCCATGCTACGCTCCCTGCAGCACTCGTCAAAATTCTTATATATGAATTTTTAATTAGTTTGATATGATAGTCTCAGGCCATTTTGATACTGCTTCGTCCATCATTGAGATAATCCATATAATGTAACATATATACATGATCTGGACTATATATATGTATATATATATACACACACACACACACACGATGATGATGATGAATGAATGAATAAATTAATTATAAAGCCATGCATTAATTCCCACTAATAATTAATGTTTGTTAATTCCTATGTTGGTAAGTCCCATTTTCTTATGATTCTCTTGTCTGTTTAGACCTAACAATACGGTCCCCATCATCATGAGCGTAGGTTGGCGGTGAATGCGATAACGGACGCCGATCACCATGCGCTCAGCCCGAAGTACACTGTTGGGGTGGGGGATCGATCGAGCGTATCAAGTACGCGGCTTTTTAATACGAATGATGTGATCGGGGCCGTTCGTTTTGGACCGGAGATGGGGGCCCCGGTTGGCGGTAGGAAGGTACACAAAGTGGGCCGGGTTTGGGCCGCACGTGGCGTCGACTGCGGATGCGGGTGCGAGTGGGGGGCCCGTCCCCGTCCCCCGTCCAGAGTGGTGGACCCGGCCTGGTCTGGAGCTTGTACGGTTGGTTTGGAGCTTTAACTCTTTGGCCATTCGGGTCGCGACAGCGAGAGATTTGGTGGCTCTCTCTCTCTCTCTCTCTCTCTCTTGGGGCTATTCGATTTGGTCATGGAAAACTCTGCCCGTTGTTCAAATATTGCGACGGTCACCACCCCTGCTTATGCCCGCACCCAAGTATATACAAATATGTTTTTCTAATTTTTTATGAAACAAAAAAAAAAAAAAGGTTACATCTTAATTGAGTTAACGCAATCTATGTAAAGTATTGTTATTACTTCCAAAAGCTAGTGGAGCGGAATTTTTTCTAACCATAATTTTTTTTTACCATCAATAATCAATCTGGTTATTGTTCTTCTCTCCCTCCTCCGTCGTTAAGTTCTAAGTCTAAGTCTTGCTGCATATTTAAAAAGGTTGAGTGTCACCATACCATATGCTACCTCCTATCTGACCAGGAGTATAATAATTATAATTAATTAAGACCTAAAATATACACGGGCTAACTATTTAAATATGATCATATAATATTTGTAAGTATAGACATTACTCTTTAATTTAATTTAATTTAATTTTTTTTTTGGGGGTCATCTTAACCTTTTAAATATAATTACTGCAGTATCTCCTAGTTTAATTCTTTACATGCTATTATGTGATTAGACTCCAGACAATACTCTTGAGGCTTGCCATTCCCAGGGCTATATTATAATGATGGGCTAGCAGCTCATGACAAAATGAGACCCAAAACAATTCACTCTCAATGGGCTTCGTCTGGCATTACAACCAACTAATTGTGGAGAACATTCACCAATTCCTAGTGCCAAAACAAAAAAAAGAAAAAAAGCATGAAATCTGTTGATAAGATAAGCGAAAGAAGGCAGAACGGTGGTAAATCTCAAGAGTAGGTTGGTATCCCAAGTTCGAATCCTAAGTTGATTACATTTTAAATTTATTTATTTTTAAATGAAATAAACGAAGCAGGTAGCGTGCTATCTCTCTCTCTCTCTCTCTCTAAACATCATTTGTGTTACAAACTACTAGGTTGAATTAGTAATGGCTGTTTATTTTCTGGACAAAAAAAAAAGAAAGAGAGGCTGCCATCGATATGCATGACTAGAATGTGTCAAGCTTCAATATTTACACGCGGATGAAGAAGTTAAAGATCCAGCGATGCTCTGCCTCATTCACAACGACGCCTCGCAATTTCCTCGTCAAGAAGCTGGATGGATTCTTTCCTGGAGTTATCCGGTGGTGCGCCATCGCGAAGTACGCTTTGCAAAGCATGCAGCTCATGCGTGCTCGCCTTCTTGAAGAGCCCTTTTAGAACAAAATTGGAACCATGATGCATATTTAGTGCAGCCTTCTGGCGCTTCTTGCATCTCCAGTATTCTGTACACAGGTGATTAGGATCAAGTGCTTCTATGGCCTGCGAGGGATACGCGAGAAGCGATGATCTTTGTTAGATAATTGAGTTGCTAATAATCTTTTTGGAAAAGGATACAACAGTAAAAAGTGTATGCTTCTGTGTTACCTGAATAATCTGCGGAGACAATAAACCAAACATTTGCAAACCGTTGAGCGATCCGGGGGGACGCAATCGGGGAAGGTTAGCTACTCCCCCACTACTACGTCTCTGAATTTCGTGGTTCACCCTCTCTCCAACCAAGTTCCAGCATTTAGTCGGGGAGAGGTGGATGAATACTTGCGTTGGACATTGTTCCGCCGTAACCTGGAAAACTCTAAGAAGTCAGATAGTGGCAAATTCCACATTGTCGGTTTTTTTTTTTTTTTTTTTTTTGAGAATAACAAATTCCACATTCTCAAACAGGAATAAGATAGTGAATAAACCAAACTAGCATATATTACTTGATATTCAAATAGAAAACTTTGAAAGTATAAGAATATCCATCTTTCAATGCTTCGTTGAGATAAGTGAACCCCATAGACATTGCGATCTATGACAAGTACGCGTTATATTGTGTTTTTAGGTAAAGCTAGATTGTTCAGGAAAAAATACAATCTATTGGCTGGTTACTCACGTCTTTCGATAGCCATGCTCGGACCAAACTACATAGTATGTAGAGGTGTTAGAAACCCCCATTAGTTGGCAAATAGATTACAACATGTTACATTGCCACCTCTATTAAAAGGAAAAAAAATCCTACAGATGTTTAAGCCCGTTCTAAAAGTATGTGATTAAACAATAGATGAGTATTTTCTGTAGCCTTTTTATATAGAGCTGCATTGAGTAAAGAGGGAAACAGGAGCATAAATTATCACATAGAATTGTACACGACATGCAATACTAAAGCTTACTCACCATAAAGAGAGGCCCTAACCGTCCACCATCCAAAATTTCGGATATGTAGTAGCCCATCTGCTTTGGATCTAGAATGCTCAGGTACCTAACTCGACTTCTAAATCCTCCATTCACGAAAAAACAGAGTCACATGTAAAATAAGTATATATTTTTGACAAATAATATGTAAAAATGTATGAAACAAGCATATTATACTGCCATGTTACTGAGCACAGCGAAAAAAAAAGAAGGAAATTCAAGAATGGTGACAATAGATTTGAATTGAAGAAACTAATAGAGAAAAAAATGACAGTTAAAAGCTCTGAGAGACATCTAAACTTCATCACTTGGAGCCCCACCTTTAGGGAATATGGCTTTTGTATTGGACCATAAACTTCCAGACAATACAACACCATACTCAAGAGGCTCGACATTGCACTTGATTCTTGGCACCACTTTGGCCACGCGTGGGTCCTCCCGCAGATAATCACACTTAGTGGGAACAATTTGTGAATAAGACGGGCACACCTCAACTGAATCTCCTCTATCGGCCATATCAGATTGGGAAACTGCTTCAGTTTTCTCCCTTCTGATCTCACCATATTCAGGATGTTGAAGACAACTTATGTTATCTGTACTGCTATCACTTTTTACAGCCAAAAAATCCGAGACTGCCTTATTTACACTAGGAGATTTCCCACAGCAAGGTGTACTTTGAGGAAAGTATCTCACCAACTGTTGATTCTGTAAATTAGAAGAACAATTTCGAATGGCCCCTTCCTGATGTTTTTTCCGCTCCACCAATCCCAACTTTGAGAAACCGCCAGAATTTTCAAGAAGGGGTAGCATGTAGCCTTCTTCAGGAGATTTAATGTCTGGCTTGAGTTCTTGTGTTCTATCTTTAGTCGCAAACGAACTTAAACTCAGCCCAAGATAGATCATTCCACATTTGTAAACTGCACTCAACTTGCCTCCTAAGGCGTCGACTAAGATATTCAATTCGCTGATATCATAGCGGAATAAGAAGAATCTTGTGCTCCACGCACACGAGCACAACTGCTCTGCATGAATAAGACAGGCAAACTTATCTGAACAAGAAGAACAACTGACTGCAGAAAGATGCAAATCATAGTGGCATATGGCACATTCTCTATCACGCGCATCAAACCCAGCATCAGGTTTTCTACACTGAGTTGAACAGCAAAGATTTTCTCTTCTTGCATTTTCCATCTCAATTCGCTCCTAAATGTAAAAAGAGAGGAGTTAGTTTTAAGCCAAAAGGTAATCACACTCTCCCTGGTACAGTCCATCAAGAGGAATAACTAAGCTTTTGCTGAATAAAGTTTTACCTTAAGTGCTATTGTTAGGGTACCGTCCGGTCCACATACATTTTTCCACCTTATGTTATCTACTGTATCCTTACTACATAATAAAATATTCCACTGAGCTCTTACTGCTTCCATTGCAGCACCAAGCAATAACTTATCGTGTGATAGGGTAATCTTGCGGGCGTGTTCGCGGTACAGCTCCACTGCATTCTGACCATGAGGCAGCCAATCAACTGGGGCCCCATTGACTGCCTCGGAGCAGTTGAATCCGCAGTTAAAGCCCGAATGATATGCTCGTGGAAAAGTAAGAACAAACTCTCTTTCTTGCTGAACACAGCGATAAGCAGATACTCCCTCCAGCTTTAATAATGCTGGTGAAAATTGAGTTACCTGCAGAAAAGAGTTAAATAGATACGAATTTATATTCCTTCAGAAATTACTAACTCATATTTCTAGAAGACAAGCTTAGATTGTTTAAAGGATAATTCAACAACGAATTATTTAAAGAGGAGATACGCACAAGATTGTGAAGCAAATCTGGTTGTTCTTTGAACAAATGTGGTAGATGCTTCTTCATGGCGGCCTCAAATTTCAAGGCATCCTTTCCTGGCACTCCATACCACATTTTTGGAGCACCAAAATGCAAGTAATTTAATGAATATAGATGGTGGTCTTCCACATGCTGCAAAGGAAAAGGAAAAAATCATGACAAATTGTGATGGCAATATCAAATAAATCACATATGATAAATCCTCAAAATCTAAAGAAAATAGACAAAACAAAAAGAGTGACACAAATTTTCCAATGTACCAAAAAAAAAGAAGAGAAGAATACATTGAGCAAATAATTGGAAGCTACGCATTATTGTAGTAGAAAGGGTTTCTTTGAGTGCATATATACTGGTGCAAATTTGGGATAGCGTGTGCACCCTTAAAAATCACATTTCTTTTCATTCAAGCACCGGCTAGAGGGATATATGCATAACCGTTTTTGCGTAGATACCACTAAAGGTGCACACACAGAAACAAACAGGGCCTTCAGGGTAGGCTTACAGATACCAACTTTGCAATGGTATTTGCAAATTCACATATTGTCAGGGGTACATATGCTAAAAAAAAAAAATGTAGATGGAGGTGTCTTACCCAACAGAATGTTGAGAAGCACATTCCAAAGTACAACCATGGCACTATAACACCAGAGATGTCCCCCCCTTCAAAGCTGAGTATAGAACCTGGAAGCTTGGGAAAGTTGTTTAAGTTCCAACTGGATTTTGCATACTGATCCTCGAGTTCATTAGAGGAAGAATTTTTAGGAAAACCGCTGACAAACTCTCCTGTGTCCAAGTCAGCACCGTAGAGCACCTGAAAAAGCATAAGTTAGCGTTCAAATATAACATGTATATTTTGTTTTGGTGAGATCTTGTCCATTTATCACACGAGGGGGAAAAAGTCAAGGTAAAAACATAAAAAGCTTAACTGAACTTTGGCATATTTTGAAACGGGAAGCCGAACACTAAAATTCTTGATTTACCACCTAATCTGTGATTACTTTTGATTTCAAAAAATTTTGTCCAGCGTTGTGACAACTTCCAGGCTTCCCGCAGAAAAGTTATAGAATATTCTATCGTTAGCAGAAAACACCAAAGGAAAAGGAATATTTGGTCAATAATGTTAACGATACTGTTATGGTTTGCCAGAGAGGTAGTTAAGTCAAATATACAGTAAATTTAGGTTGTGAAATCAAAGTTTTCAGATACTCATTTGAAATTGCACTAAAGTTCAGGTGAGGTCTGTGCATTTTTTATCAAAAAATAATTCAGTGCTGCAAAGACTGGTAAGTGGAGTGGACTCTCATTATGTGAAAATTGCAGCCTCTTTTAGTTTATCCTCAAAAAGATAAAAAAAAATAAATTGCGGCCTCTTTGTTTTATTTCTCTCGACAAACATGTATATGGATGATTATCTAGTTACATCTGCCACTTTATCGTACTGAAATAAAAGCATAACATGTATCTGCCTTAGTTCATGTGTTACTATATGAAAAGCAAGATAAGAATTAATACATGAAAATAAAATGCAGTACCTCAATTTCTTCTGTTGGCCTCTCCACTATCCGCCAATATTCACCTTCAATTTGCTCCACCGATAATTCTTGCTCTCTACACCTTAAATCTGAACTCTTGTTTTGATCTGTCTGAAAGTACCGCCCCACAAAATCATCAGCGTATTTCTTAAATGATTTCGGTGTGAAATCCGGACCAGTTTCAAACCCAAATTTATCAGCATCATCTCTTTCATCAATGTTTCCCCCAATTTTTGAAACTTTTAGCCTTTTCCTCCTCCAAGTACTGCGACTTCTACTGGTCCCTTTCAGAGTTTCACGGTTTTGGAGCTTGTCGATCTGCTGTACTCGAGTAGAAAACTTCAAATTTTGCCATACCTTCTTCTCTTTTAAAAAGCAAGGGGGTTTCCAAGGAGGAGGTGGAACAATGCGGCAAATTCCAAATGGTTCTGCTCTTGGCCTTATATTGTTGATATAGTTTAGTGGATCTTCGAATTCCTGTCCTCAATCACAAAACATTGCGTGTTCAGAAATTCTTACATCTCAAAAATTGAGCACAAGTTTATAGTGGAGTTCAGAAGGATGTTACGAATTACCTCCTCAGTTGGATAAAATACAGGAGCTTCATCAAGGATAGGCCTGAATGCTCCTTCAGGTCTCCATCTCGCCTCAACCTGTTACAAGATTGAATCACCAACTCTGCTAAATAATTTTAGTATTTTGTGCAATGAACGAAAGAAAGAGAAGACTGCACGAGTCTTAAGGAAGACTCAATGATGGCAATAAGAATGTCATTGCTTCAGATACAGATAGCAATTATTTTGAATGCCGACAAGAGAAAAGGTTGATAAACAAAAAAGCTTTTGAAAGCATTAACCTCTTCAAAAAGCGCGCAGTCGGAATCTCCCTCTTCTGAGTCATTATCAAACTGACTGTTGTTCTCCCGAGGTCTACGCTGAAGTGACTTTATTGATGTTTCGTTATCCGTAGTGCTGCCACTCACATCTTTATGAATCTTTTCTGAATTAGAAGAACATGGAGAAACCTCGAAATCATCCGGGAGCATCCGTAATATGTGTGATCTATTGCGCTGAGCTTGGATGCACTCTGTCCCCATTAATACTGCAGGAAAAGATAAACATCTTCTAAGGACATGCATTGAGAATCTCCTCGAGATTATATCCACTTACGACATGAGGAAATTCATATGAATAGAGCAATTTGCACAAAATATACTCATCGCATCGAAAGCGAAAGAGAAGGAACTAGGAACAAGGATTTCGTCACAGCCTAAAGTTGAAATAAAAGTGCACACATTTGCAGACTTAAATTCATTTGAAACACACAAATTATCGGTGGTGTGTGCACGCATGTTTATTTTGCAGGCACTTAGAACATTCAAATAAAAAAAAAAAAAACTATATTCAGCAGTTTCATATATGTAGCTATAACATGTGAGATAAAATTGTCACCCAATATTAAACTGGGGCAAATGAAGAAATTAGTTTAGAGTACCTACAATACTATTTTCTCACAGATAGTCACTGGGACTGTACTTCACAATACAGGAAACAATAATTTCTCCAAGGAAATATAATTTATAGTTCAACAGTAAACAAACAATATCTTCTTAAGAATCTATTCAACATACAATAATGATTCTACTTTTAAATCATTAACTTACATTATCCAGAGGAGCATGTTTCTTCTGCTAGCCAAAACAACTAATTGCCAGAGAAATTCAGACCCCAAAAATAAGAAAAAAATTCAAAAAAAAAAAAAAAAGATATATAAAGTCAGAGTTACAGCAATGAATCCATGTAGGAGAAGAACAGGCCAAAAAAAAAAAAAAAAAAAAAAAAAGGCTTAAACCAAATAAGACAAAAAAAAAAAAGAAAAAAAAAATTGCATTCACTAAAAAACTGGTCCTAGAAAAAACCTTTGGTAAAGTAACCACCCTTTACCAAAGCCACCCCCTTAAGAAAGATAATTTAACAAATTCAGGAACTAGAAAGGAAGAAGAAGGAATTAATTAAGTTTACCTCCTCGTGAAAACAAAAGGAGGAAAAAAAAAACTAAAATAAAAGATATATAGTTGAAATTTTTTTTTTTTTGAAACCCTACTCCAGGAATATGAATAATAGAATCATAATTTGTCTCACATAATAGGATAGTTTTTATCTTCTCTTTATATTAAATCAATAGATTATAAGGGTAAAAAATTTGAAGAACTGATTAGATAATAAAAAATAAAAATAAAAAAAAAAGTAAAATTTGAAGGAAATATCTAAAAAGGTTAACATAAAAACTGGGCCGTCCGATGAAATCAACATCCACCAGAATCAGAGCGGCGTTCTCAGCATGATGCTGGACGTCTGATGTTGATCTCACGGCTGTGATCACGTGATACTACAAAGGCTCCTATGTGAGCCGTGAAGGCGTGCACGTGCATCGGCACAAGAGCGCAACACTTGCGGGTCCAATCCGTTAGACCCGACCCGGTAGGAGTTTATGGATCCGTTTTGGATTTGGATCCTGAAAGATGGTTTAAAATCAATTCTAATTACCTTATTTCTCGGTTTCAAATTAGTTTATTTATAAAGTAAAGGTTGGTAAAACTTTTATTAAAAATTCATTGTCTCTATCTCTAAATTCTCTCTCGAGTCATGTTGTCTCGTCTTATTCAAATTATCATTTTACTAAACATAAACTTTACGTGGAGCTCAAAATACAAACAAAAACTTTCTACTTAAGAGGTTCAACCAAACATGTTCCTCTCTATGATTCTATAAGAAGCTTTATAAATCTCTAATGAGTTAAGGTCTCATACAAGATAGGATAGAAAGATATTTGAATTATCCAAAATCATATTATAATAATATCATTCAAAAAACATTTTCAATGTTAACGATAGCACCACCTTGCCGTTGTTGGAAGCGTGATTTATTCTAATACCAATTGTTGGAACCGATATTTATGCTGATACCGATTATATAACCCAAAATCTAAAATAGAACAAAATAATATGGAGAAGAGATATTAGAGGAGACAGATAACTAAACTAATACTTTATTAATAAAAAATAATTAATTATATCCTATGTAGTCATGTCTACTGTGGCTTCTTCGTCTCATTAATCCATGCCTAACTATATATATAGCTATTAAATCATATCAGAAAATAAATTCAACTTTTACTTTGGATAAGTACATATCATAATCACAATCAAATAAATATTTAAACTTATCTGTAACTATATTTTAATTAAGTTGCTGCGAATTCTTCACCAACAGATATGTGAGAAGTATAGTTAGTTTATGGTTTGGTTTGAGTCTGGGCATTGAAGATGACATATGTTCTTAACTAAGCGGAAAGTCTCGTTATTGTGTTAGCTATTAAGTAGGTAGTGGTAAAATTTTACAACTGAAACAGAGAGAAAGAGAGAGCAACAATAACTTTCATTGATCTACGGACAGAGAGGAGTAATACTCGTGAAGATTACAAGGAAAGGATTTTGAGAGGAACCTGGTTTTGCTATGCGCGAATCGTAGGAAACCTTCACCGCGACTATATTAAGATCTGGTGGTATGTTAAATATATTTCTGGGTCTGTTTTTACAGCTACACGAAAAACTTCCCGCGTCAGGTACTCTCTGATATGCGCTCAAATATTTATTTATTTATTTTTGAAAGAGAGATAGCACGTTACTCGCTTCGTTTATTTTATTTAGAAATAAACTTAACTGAAAATATAAATCAACTAGGATTCGAACTTGGAACCTCGGGTATCAATTTACCAAATCCCTTGTCACTTGCTTTAGGGATGATAAGTTGCACTCAAAATTGTTATTAGAACTCATAGGAGGAGAGTATTTTTTCACCCTAAACTTAATGAAGTAAAAGAAGCAAACTTTGGTGGCAGAAGCCTATGGTAAAAGAAAATTGAAAATCTCTTATACTTATCTTGATAGAGTTAGTTCTCTTATACTTAGCCAATTTAAATTAGATTAGAAATCTAGCTTGGCTAAAAGTCATAAATCCTATTCAGAGGGGGGAAAAAAAATTTATCTTTTACAAAAATAAAATTTGCTGGAGATAATTTCAAAAAAAAATTATCATTAAAAGTCTTTTGATAGATTTTCTAGGAGTATTAGGAATTATCTTCAAAAGCTTATAAATAAAAATAAATAGCTTCTACAGAGTTAGAATAAAATCTGTTATTCAAAATTTTTAAGTACAGAGTCTACAGACATGATATTTTCTGTCTCTCTTGTTGTGTGCATTGGTTAAAATTTCTCGTATGCACTTGCTAGTTGTGGCACTTGTGACCATACATCTACTTCAATTTTTTAATTCTTTTTATTCTAAAACTTTATGAAGTTGTAAAAACGATCGCTTTGTTTGATATTGAGACATATCTAAGATAAAATAAAATTGTAGATAAAATATATAGGGATATGCTTTTGCGTTCTCGAACATGCACATGCATGCAATCTCGCACGAATTCAAATTGAAGAAAATTAATAGTTATGACGCGTGTTCGAGCCATAGATCACAGATTTGGCGTACATCATCAAGATAGTTTAGAACAAGTTAGGTTTTATAACCTGTTTTAACAGAACGTATCTCGGAATTGTTTATCTTAATAGGTAAAAAGATAAAATATTTTGCTCCATCCGCTCAATCCCGAAACAAAATTGTTTAAATTTGTAACAACAGTCGACTTGGAACTTCAATATTTCATACTGCTATTGCTTTGGCTAACCATTTATAATTTATTAGATTTCTGGGTAAAAACTAACAAATTTCTTCCATAAGTTTCAAACTTCTAGACCCGTTTGGATTAGATAGAGGTGGAATAAGAGTCTTATCCCCTCAGTTGTACCAAACAAAAATTTTTGAGTGGGAACTGCTAGTTCCTACCAAGCTTGTTCCTATCCATCCCTGTTACTAGAGAGAGAGAGAGAGAGTTTTGCTTCAAAATAAAATTTAAAATTTGTAAACTGAAATTTAAAATTTAGAAGTTAAAATTTAAAATTTTAAGTTTACATTTTAAATTTAATATTTTAAAATTTTAAATTTTAAATTTGATATTTTGTATTTTTTAAATTTAAATTTGATCTTAAATTTAAAATTTAAAATTTAATAATTTTTTTAATTTAAAATTTTAATTTCAAAATTTAAAATTTAAAAGTTAAAAATTTAAATTTAATATTAAAATTATAAAATTTAAAAATTTAAATTTAAATATAATGAAAGGAATAATATTAATAAAATTCTTTCTATTCTATTTTATAGATTCAAACATTATTTTTCTTATTTTCAATATCTCAACTTGTATCTATCCCTAAAATAAATAATTTTTACTTATATCTGAACCAAACAATCAATCAAAGAAGAGAGAGTGAGTAACTGCCCTTTTATTTTGAGGGAAGGAAAGTGCTCAAAATAGATTAAATGGCCCCGATCAATCCACTCAGAAATCAAGTATTACGATCAATTTTCATTTCACGCTTTACCGAAAACAGAAAAACCATAATGCTCTTCCATTAGTGAATAGTGACAACCAAATGATATAAAGAAACATACACACAGAGGCTCACAAAATTAAACCACAACTAAAAAGGCTCAAGCATAAAGCGTTGCATCTCCAGCGTATTAACTAACATCTACTTGATTGCAATTTGCAAACTTTCAAGCCTATACAACGTCGAAACTCTTTTCTAATTCGTATCTCATAATCCTTTTCTTCAGCTTTTCTAGTTGATACAGAATCCCTTCTATCATTGGGACCCTTTTATTCAGCTTTTCTAGTTCATGCAGAGCATTTAACCAAGCTAATGAGCTCTATACAACAAAATCAAAATACAGTTTAAGCATACTTAGGCTTAATCTCAATTCCCTCAACAATGAGCCCTCTCTTCCAGTGCCCTCCTCTCACCTCCATCAAGCTCATTTCCACCTCCCCATCCTCTCCCTCGGCGTTATAGAACTCCCCCAATTCAACCTCCATCCACCCATCATCTCTCGACCTAGGAGAAGCCTCAACGCCCGAAGTGTCTTCTTCCTCTTCCTCTTCTTCGGCCTCGTCTAGAGATTGTGGAACGGCAAGCACCCCACGCCAGTTAAGAAAGCTCCGGAATATTCTAGTGTTCCTTCGCGCTTGCGCTCCCATCCTTGGGCGTACGAGGCGAAGGGTACGTTCTGAGACTTGGCTGCTGAGAATTACCTTTGCCTCTTGCGGTGGGTAGCTTAAGCCGTTATAGTTTTCATCTACTTTGAAGATAAGATAGGTTGCATAGGTTGTGTTCGGAGAGAGTAATTTGCTCTTGATCTTGCCACGGATCTCCAGCCAACAGACGTTGAGGAGCTTAGCGACTTGTGGAAACCTAATTGAAGAGAATTTACTTTGAATCAGAAATAACATTTAAACATTAAAAAGGTTTCATGGTGTTCAAGCTCTTCAATGGTTGTTACCTGATGCTTCTCAAGTATTTAAACTACCAATAGTGATGATGATTCTTCAAAAAATAAAATTAGGCTAAGGAATCCAAATTCAATAAATTAACCTAAATAAAGAAAATGCGGGCACACATTAATACCCAAGAACATCTAGAGTTCTGTGACTCCCACTAATTTTTTTCCCAAATTTTGTAAGCGAATCAAAATATAACAAAAATAATATAGCAAACGTTCCTACTACCCATGAATTGAATCTACCCCTATGTCTCAGGGAGTAATATTTAGAAACGACCCCTCATTCATGTAGTTGAATCTACCCCTCGTTCATGTAGTTGATTTGTGTTGTTTTTCTTTCTCTTTCTTTTTTCTTTTTTCTTTCTTCTGTTTATCTCTTGTACTTGAGATTGTCTTTTCTCCTTTACTCTTTCTTTTCTCTCGAGACCCTGGATGCCTCAATTTGTAGCTACGTTCACTCCCTAATTGAATGAAGCGGTAGCATGCTATCTTTTCTCAGAAAAAAAAAAAAAAAAATTAAAAACAACTATCTACACTGATTTAGAAATGAATTTACCAATACTTGATTGGATGAAAAAAAAAAAGAGTATATATAATTTAGATGTAGAATTGTGTGGCGAACGTATAAGAGGTACAGATAACATTCCAAATAGTTGCTTAAAATTCTTAACTTTTTCTTCCAAAATAACAATGGAATTTGTTTCTCTTTTCAACACAAAAACAAAAATCCAGCAATCCTCACAACCACCCAAGGAGATTCCTCATTGCTTATTAGAATAGTTCACTAGTCCATTATAATTTATCGTCAGCAGAGAACAGAAAACTAAAACAATAAAACAATTTACACAATGGCCATTCAATTCATAAACCACAATGCATTTTTGCTACTCGCCTAAATTTCCTCCTATAACTGCAAAAGTATGCAACTCAGGAATTAAAACTATGCTTGCCATATAAATTACAACCTATTGTATTTGTACAACTAAATCGATAACTCTCACCAAAATCAATAAGGGCAGATAATTCGCACATCGAAAAGAAAAAACTTTGAAGATGCCAAAGCAAGTGTATGATCGAACCTCGAATTGGGGTGAGGCGCCCACGTCCAATACTGTGGCGTGACACCCCATATTATCGACAGCGCTTTTGCCGACAACATGAAACACTTGGCGCCGCTCGATCTATCTAATCTGAAACTCTGCATGACAAAATGCATATATATATATATATATATATATATATATATATATATATATATATATATATATATGAGAAAAAAATATATCGATTATAAGAGGAATTCGATGAAATAGGGCTAAAAAATCGTAGAAATTGGGAATAGAAAGGAGATGGGGATACCATGGCCCCCGCGTCGAGGAGGATGGGGCGATCGCAGAGGCGGAAGTAGAGATCCCTCTTGGAAGCGCACTCTACCGGATCGACGGCCCGCGACAGTATGGAGGGCAAATCGGACGGCAGGAAGCGCTTCCAGACGCAGTCCCACGCCGCGGCGGATCGGAACACGGCGGCGACGGCCGCGGATCGGCACGCGTCGCGCGGCGTGGTGAGGGAGATCACCTGGGCGATGCACCCCTCCGGTAGAGCACTCATGGCGACGCTCCCCTCCCTCTCCATCCCCATCTCCATCGCTCTCTCTCTCTCTCTCTCTCTCTCTCTCTCTATGTATGTGTTGTGCAGTAGTGTGGTAACGAGTGGCGTTCGATCTCCTCCTCTCGCTCTCGACGCGATATAAATAAGAGTGCACTGCACACGAAAAAGTGGGGGAGTGCGACGGGAAAGGCGAGGAGAGAGAAAAGACTTAGCCTCTAAGTTTCCGTTTTTTTTTTTTTTTTTTCCCCTGTTGCATTGTTATTCTTACTTATTTAAAATTTTGTTTGAAATCGTAGAAAAACTGAGTTACGTGAAAAAATACGATAAGAAAATATTCTGTAATTATAATATATTTTTTTTGATTTTATTGGAGAACATCAAAATATATATATTTTGTAAATATATTTTTATTTTAATTTTATTTTATCTAATAGCAACGTGAGATGGATCTCAACAGCAAACTAAGCCTAAGTATGATAGATACAGTGCGCGGCTCATGCCGAGGCCAAGGCCGAGGCCTAGGCCCGTAATCTATTTGTTGCGGTCCATTTATTGGCTACTTTATAGGGCAGGCCCACGGCCCAATTATGGCTGTACCACGGCCATTTAGTTTTATCTTGCGAACAATCGGATCAAGTATATATGATTCTTATTATGGTATCTAATGTAATGAGCAGTTTTAAGAAAGTCGGTGTATTACTTCATTGGTCATTATATAATATTCCATTTTTGTAGTGCATTTTGATACGAAATACGGCCTTAGATATTATTATTATTATTATTATTATTATTATTATTATTTTATTTTAAAGCATTATTCAGGAACTTTAGAGCTCAGAACTGAGCCATTCCTGCATGTTGAAATCCGTATATGGGATCAGTTATATAATGAGAAAACGAAGTTTGGAGTGCGACGTCTCCCGCCAAAAGATTTATAAAACAAGGGAAATAAAATTCTCAAAAGCTGAAACTTTGGAACGAAATGGAACCAATAAACTTTCGTGATCTGAGGAAAAGCTGTTAACAAATTTTCCAACAAGAAGTGACCGCATCAAAACCCTCTTCAAAGACACATGAGCAACATCTGCAGAACAGCAGTGGGCATAATCAGATCTTTTTTCTCTCGCAAAGAATCCAATCCCTTCTCTGCAAAGAACCCAATGTCAAGTGGAAGAACATCTATGCACAAGCATCTGCTTCTAAAGTTTTATGTAAGATCTGAAGTTATGAACCACAGGAAATAGATTCATTTAAATCAAAATAGAAAAATATTACAAGGAGACGCACTGAAGTAATAAACTGTGCGCCATTATAAGGCGGAATTTGTGCGTACACTGTTAACTAGAAAAGGCTCAAGCACTCCCTACAGTTAACTCATTAAACAAATAACATTAATAGTCAAATGTCAAGAGTAAATATCACTGTCCGTTAACAGTTAACGCAGGAAAATGTGTCGGTTATTTTCCGAAGCTAGCATAATAATAATAAAATAAAATCAGAAGGGGCCTTAAACAATTTACAATTTCCAGCTGTAACAACCACAGTTCTTTCTGATCAAAGTTTGGAAGTGATAACTCCGCATTAAAAACCAAGCTCCTGCTGGGATCTCTCCAATCCCTCCCCCCTCAACCCATCACCACCTAAATTTCCAGCAAATTTGATTCTGAGCAAATCTTTCTCTACTAACTTGTGCAACTGAGCATACAGTTGGACATAGCAACTTCAATATTTGCAATTGATAGCAAAAGCCACACAAGGACGGTAAAAGGATTTATAATAATTAATATTTATTATTAGAACATGATTCGTTGCGTAGTTGGACCAAAAACTATAATAAAAGAGCAGACCCACCTGATGTACTATAAAAATGTTGCAGAAACAGTTTCACAACCACCCGCAACCATAATGGGAGGCACTTTGAATGCTGCCATCCATTATCATGTCTAACAAATATCATAGCACCACGCTCTCTGCCCATTTCCGAATTGCGATCCATGTGGGATGATTTCCTTTTGTATATGCCGCTGCATGCCCACCACCGATCTTCTATCTATCTATCTATTAATTAAAGGGCAAAGAAAAGAGAAGCGAAGAAAAGAAGAAACTTTGTATGTTGGATTCAAGTACTCATATTATTTAACCTTCTCTATAATATTTGCTGTTGAGAATTAATGCTCCTAAAATTTTGTTTAATAAGTTTTGTTTTAATTTCAGAAATATCCATGGTGATATCCAAATTCAGTAACAATTTTTGTTTTAATTTTATTTAATAATTAGAAACGTACGTAAGCATCGCAACCGAACAGCTAAAAATAATCCTAAAATTATAACCGCCACCATTGTTGTTATCGCAACAGCGATCTATTTCATCAGTACACACAATATATAAAAAAACAAAACCGTATCACATACGAACCATCCATCACAGACCCCATCAAACATAAGTAGTTTTTTTCTTAACAAGTAATTACAAGAACCAAAATGAAAAAGGAAGGAAAAAAAAACACATAATAATAATAATAATAATAATAATAATAATAATAATAATAATAATAAGAAGAAGAAGAAGAAGAAGAAGAAGAAGAAGAAAGAAAAGCGCAGAAAGAAAATAAAAAACGAATAGAGAGGGAGAGACAGAGAGAAGAGAAAATTAAAGGGGGGGAAAGAGGAAAAGAAGGAGGAGGATAACCGGAAGAGACCGAGTAGGGGGAAGGATCTTAAGAAACCTGGGGTGGCTTCACGGTCTTCGTCGCCTCCGTGTTGAGCGCCATGCTCGCGCCCGTCGTCTGGAACGAAGGAACTGCGCCCGTGTAGTAAACCGCCCGGCCAGTGCCGTCGAATGTCAGCTGGGCTGCATACGCCGCGGCCGGGGGATCCGTCGGCCCCCGCACGATGCCAGCGCCCTCCGGCAGCTGCCCCACCAACTTTGCCGCTGCTTGCGGCGGAGGCGCTGGCGCTGGCGCTGCGTACACCGCGCCGCCCTCGCGGTAGAGATCGGCGGGTAGCAGCCCCGGCACGGCGGTGAAGTAGCCGCCCTGCTGCTGCGGATGCGGATACACGCCGGGGATCAGGAACACCCGCTGGTCGCCTCCCGCGACGGAGGCGTACCTCCCGGCGGCCACGCTCCGCGGCACCGGCCAGTAGGCGGCTGCGGTCGCCGGCGAGCCGGCCGGGGTGGCGGCCTTCTCCTGGACCTTGTGCACGTAGTACTCGGGCCCGGGGTAAGCAGCCCTAGCTAGGGCCTCCTTTTCTTCAATCTGCGCGGTGGCCTGCTGCCCGTACTGCTGCTGCTGCTGCTGCTGCTGCTGCTGGACCTGGAGCTTCTGGAGTTCCTGGATCTGCCTCTGTATCTCCGCGGGGGAGACGACGGGGGACGGCTCCCCTCCGATCTGGCGATCGCGATCGCGATCCCGATCCCGATCCTCCCTGATCCCCTGATCGAACCTCGCGGGGGGCTCGACGGCCAAGTTCTCGAGAACGACGGGGTTCTCCTGGGCCGGATCCTTGACCTTGACCGCTGGAGGAGGCACGAAGCCCTTGTCGAGCCCGAAGAGGTAGTCGGGGCTCGGCGGAGCCTTGGCGGCGGCGGCGTCGAGCGGGGGTGGGGGTGGGGATGGCTGGGGCGGGGCGGGGGCGGAGTTGAGGGCGTCGACGAACCACTGGCGATCGGGCTTGGGCTCGAGGAAGGCGGGCGGGGGCGGCGGGAGGTTGATGGGGAAGAGGAAGATGCGGAGGCGCGGGTTGTGGTGGCGGCCGGAGGAGCCAGAGCGGTTGGCGTGGAGGCGATCGTACTCGAGGATCATGTGGTCGAGGTCCTCGTCGTTGGTGACGGAGACGAGGGCGTCGAGGTCCTCGCCGGGTAGCTGGTACTTGACGCAGAGCTCGTCGGCGCCGGCAATGGAGGCGAGCTTGGCGCGGAGCGCGGGGAAGCGGGCGGAGCGGTCGACGTGCAGGATCTTCGTCTCGCCGTTCACATACGAGAGCTGGTGATCGTGGGGCCGCGGCTGGATGCGGCCGCCGTAGCTGATCATGAACTTGATGCGCGGCGAGGGCTGCTGCTGCGGAGGCTCGTCCAAGGAGGCCGGGGAGTCGTTCTCGGTCTCGCGGTATTGAGGGGAGTCGCCGCCGGGGTCGGCGAAGGGAGCGTAGCCCTGGTTCTCCATGGATTCCGAGGAGGAGAAGAGAGAGAGAGAGAGAGCAAGGGAGCTTTTATTAGCGGTTTGGTTTGGTTTGGTTTGGTTTGGTTTAGGGAGGGGGCTTTTGTTAGGTTTTGAGGAGGAGGAGAGGGGTGATGGGGAGAGGAATTGGTGGAGGGAGGGTAAATAGGGGGAGTGAGTGCGTAACTTTATTACATCCTACTCGGAAGAGATTACAACATTACATATCAGACTCGGATTTTCTCTCTCTCACCCCCAAGTCCAAGTGTCCAACACGCCGAAGCACGCCCAGGCAAGGGAGGTGACACCTGCATCGATAGTCGTGCAGTGACAGGTGGACTGCTACAGGCCCGCGATGGTCCTTCGCGGGCACACGCGAACACTTGCTTTCGTTTTTTTTTTTTTTTTTTTTTTTTTTTAATCTAATAATTTAGGGGCAAAAGGAAAAAGAAAAAAAATAGCGATCATTATCATCGTTGGATGCTGATCAGGACGCAAGAGAAGGGAACCAGCCGCTCGGACTCGACAACAGAGAGCAAAAACATTTTTACGGCGTGACATCACGTCGCCGACGTGGTACACAAGCTGGCATCCTCCGGAGAAACAAAGTGTAAAGGTCACATAAATTTCAAAATTTAAGCTCGTTTACTTTTAAAAAAATTTGTCCATATTTAGTCTTACTTGGTTCATAGTTAGAAATAACTTATGTTGCAAGAATCGCAGAAAAGTTGCAAGCATTTCTTTTACTCGGATTGTATTAAGTGTTGCCGTATTTAATTTATTTAAAAATAAACTTAGCTAGAAATACGAATCAAATAGGATTGAAACTTGAGTTTCGGATATCAACCACTAAATCTTTTATCACTTACTTTAGGGACGGTCAGTGTCAGCAATCAATATTAGTGTACACACCTCTTTCAAGTAATGCTAAATCCTCTTTTTTCTTTCTTAGACAAATTACAAGCATAGATTCATATTTTCATTGAGGAAATAAATGATTTGAATTGTGCATAACAAACTAACTTATTTCCACATTATGGGTGAGATTTGTAGCAGTATTATTTGTAAAGATCGTTCCAAAACAAAATCACAACAAAACAAAGAAAAGAGTAAAAGAAACATACAGAAAAGAGTACAATGCAAGATTATTATGCTATTAAGGGTGACATTCTTTGCTTTCTACCAAAATATTTTAATTTTCTATACAAGAATATATTTTTATCTTCCTTTCTTCCAAGAGAGGAAATCAAATGGGGTTCGGAGAGACGAAATAAATTTCAATAGAGCTCCTCAATGACACTTTGTTACATAACCCAAATTTATTATTATGTATGAGCTTTATCTCTATCAATATATATATATATATATATATATAGATATATATATTAAAAACTAATAATTTAAAAATATAAAAATTAAATAATATTTAACAAATCATTAATAAAAATAAATTAATACAAAATAATAAAATAAAAAAAATTCAAACAGATGTAGTTAAAAAGCTTCCCATTGAAATTTTGTCACGCAGAAATGCCTTGAGATGGAGGAAGGCACTGCATATCCCACGCGAATGCCGGAGGTAGTCACTAATTATAGGAAGAAATGTATGAAGATCTCCTTAACTGTATGCTATTTTGAACTAAGATCTTAAATATTTATATATTGCTTGAGTTTTTTATTTAAATTTTTATGTTTAATTAAGCTACAATTTTTTTTAAATTTAACAAATCTATCTGCGCTTAACCATTAATTAATATTATTTACTTACTAAAAAATGATTGAAATTCCAAATTTGATGAGTGGACCAATAAATGTAATGAAGCCTCCCATCTAATTGGCTAAAATTATTAAATTCAAAAAAAAGTTTAAAAAATGCACAAAGCATCAATTTACAAAAATGAAGGGCCTAGATGAGATTTACATGTATTTCAGGGGGGGTCCATACATTTTTCCCCGAAGACTCCTTCGCATATTTACCGAGGTTGATTCTCTCCTCCCCACGCGACCCAAAAAGGCATAACCTCATAAGAACGGTAATTAATTAACTAATTAATTCACTAATTATTAGTTTTTAATTGGAAATGGTAACAGGTAGTGACAGCGCCGTTATTAGCTGTTTTGTTACTAGGTTAAGCAGTAAAATATTAAGCCAAAAAAAGGGCGTTTAGGACCAAAGTGCATGACAGCTGCCATGTGCCATACTAATAATAAATAAATAAATATATATATTATCATGATACAAGAGAGTTTAACTTGTTAAGCTAGGTTTAATTTAATACATGATTAAGATCTAATTTAATTAATACGCGTCAAATTGGAATATGCTCACCGGTCATATGCAGCTCCGTGGGATAACAGGAGAGGATCATGATCATAGTACTAGTAATTAACAATTAAAAAATTCGTAATAGGAAGAGGATTCACATAACATAACCTACTCTTAATTCCATTCTTTTTTTTTTTCTTTTTTTTGTCATCTTCTCAGAGAACAATTTCGAGTTTCCTTGTGCAGGGGAAGGGGGCCCGTTTGGAAGGAATTCGAGTCTAACCACATATATGGTTCATGTTTGATTGAATAAAGTAGGAAGTATTGCATACAATTAATTTATTTGATTGCATACAGATGATGAGATTACATCCAATGTAAAAAAAGAAAAAAATTATTTAAAAAATATTTAAAGAGGTAAGGTTATCTTTTATTTAAAATTACTCTTTATAACTAATGTAATTAGAACTACAGTTAATTTAGACGTAATTTCAACCGCTGCATTTGGACCTCCAACTAAAATTAAATATATCAAATCAAATATCGAATTTATATTTTTATGTAATTACAACTGCTGTACAATTATAGCTACATGCAACCAAACGATCCTTCTCAGCACTCACAGGTTCTAAAGCCAACCACTGCATCTAATAAGCATGGCAGCTGCAGCAAGCCATAGCATATTCACATGCACTCGCAGGTCTCAATATTTTTTATTTTTTAGGATCCAAAAATTAAAGAATTGAGGTCCACCGCTTAAAGAAAGACAACCCCTTAATAGTCTCTCTAATGACCATGTAAGCATATCAACACAATAGCAATCTATAAAGACCAGCAATTTAAAATAATATTATTTTAAAATATAAAGAAAATCTTTAAAAACACTGAAAAATATATAGTCTTTATCTGACTTATTAATGTGGTGACAAACACATATATCGTCTTAAACTGAATGTATAGACTAATTAAAATTATATACAGGGATAGTTTATAAAGAATAGCATTGGGCACACCTACAGCAAGCAACAATGGTGTAAAGATAATGTAGATTGATTAGTTGAGAGAAAGGCGGAGAAGTTATTAACGGTTGTCCAAAACTGAACCGGTGGACCAGGTCAAGAAAATAATTTCTCATTTATTAGTGTGGAGGGGATGCAGGTGCGCATGTTCAGAGTTGACATGGAATTGCTTAGAATAATAAATAAATAAATAGATAGGACAGTCAAAGTGATGAAAATAAGAAAGATTGAGAACTGAGAGAAAGGGAGCGAAGATGGATGCGTAGGCAACCAATCATAAAAGCGGCAGTTCCTTTGGGAGCGGAGAAGAAGCACAAGAAGAGGAGGAGCTTTGTAAATTACAAACGTTGGGGAAGGCGAATAACACAAATTAAGGATGCTTAAATTAGAAGCCAATGTTTGGGTCAAAGGGGATGAACGTAAAATTAACCTTCCCGTTCCAGCTTAGAAGAGGAAATGCTATCAAAAAAATCATTTAATAACAAGCGATTCGGTGTTGTACTTCACACTCTTTAGAAGTGTATTTGAAACAATATTATTCAAAAGATCCATATAATAATAAGCTAGAACTATTCTTCAACTTGAAGGACACACTTTCAAATCGTCAGTGTTAACCATCAATTCTAAAAATTCAAACGATTAGAAATACACAATTAATTCACTTAAAACGTATGAATACAGCGTCCACGGATTTTAATTACAACTCGGCTCAACCAGACCGGTCCCTAGAGCAAGTGGTAAAGAACTTGGTGATTGGTACCCGTAACCCAAATTCGAATCCTAGTTGATTCACATTTCTAGATAAGTTTAGTGCTATCTATCTCTCAAACAGAATACTGGCTCATTTAAGCCAGCAATTTCCCCTCCAGCACATAAACACATTTGTAGCATGTAGGAATCGAATCCGTAACCACTGACTTTGATATCACTTGTCGGATCGTTGGCGCTAATCATTAATCCCAAAAGCTCGAGTTGTTAGAAATACACAATCAATTCACTTAAAACGTGCAGATACGACGCCCACGGATCTCGATTATGATTCGCCCCAACCAATCTCACGTCATTTCAAACATGACTTGACCCACTCCAGTCTCACGCTATTTCGAATATAACTCGACCCAACATGACCTCCTGCCAACAAGGCAGGATGCTAGATCATTTAAGCCAACACACACTAGTTTAATTTAAAATCTTCTTAAAAAATTTAAACGAAAAGAACAGCTAATGTGAGAAGAGATTGAGACCTTACCTACCAGAAAGAAAGTAACAGAGACTAGCAGCTGAGATTGTCATCCTCTACATAACAGGTGGTGAGTAGTGTCAGTCGTGACAGTCCGACAGTGGGCGGTTCCAATCTACCGTACATTTTGATCATCCGCAGTTTGGACGGTCATGATTTAGATCCCACTTGTCTACAATGATTGGGCCCGCCTTGGATTATAGTACTTGTAACTGCTGCAGCTATTTTATATAAACTCAAATCCTCACTAGATTCAATCTATACAAAGTGCTTTAGATATGCTGCAATGCTTCAAATCCCACAAGCCACCAAGCACTAAGTTTATTTTTAACTTATTTTAACTGGCTATTGATATCGAGCCCCGAGCTCTAATCGATAATACGACAAACTTGTAACATTTGACAGTTTTTTTTTTTTTTTTAGTGTTAAGCTTACAAATAAAATAAAAAAAAACATTTAGCCCCCGTTTGGTTAGGGGTTAAGGGTTTTCCACCCCTTAACCCCTATTTTATTTCCAAACACACTAAAAAATGGATGAGATTAGTTAACCCCATCTCAAGTGGATTATCTGGGCTTGACTAACCCCACCTAACCCCACCAAACCCGAACCAACACTATTTTCTATTCATAATAATCCACTATCTTCTTATCCCACCTACTCCAACCAAACACTATTTTTCACTATCCTGGACTAATTCAAATCTCCAACCAAATACAAAAATATTCTAACCCCATCTTAACCCCAAACTTAACCCTATTTCTGGAATAACTAGTTTTTTCTTAACTCCGAACCAAACGGGGGCTTAGCTTCTGACAACTAAAGAGTAGTACAGTTTCTTCTGCATTATAAGGAAAAAATTACGCCAAAATTTTGTTAGAAACAATTCAAGTACTCATTTTATAATTCTTCCAACTTCAGTTAATAAGATCTGTAACTTCCTACTTAGAATTTTATGGATAATACCCACAAAACTTTCAAGTTATCATGTTTGCTAAGAAAGAAATTTCCATACGGGCGCCCCATACCTGGTTCCAGCGAGAAGTTATTTGTTGTGTTTATGGTCCCACGAAAAGTTTAGATCATCTCCACATCAACCATTGATGCAAACATTGATGAATTGGACTTTTTTTTTTTTTTTTTCCACTTTTGCAGAGACCAGCTGGAGAAGGTACAGAGTGAGCTGTTGTTGTTCCTTATCTTATAAAAGAAACTTAAGAAGCAAATATACAACTAAGCAAGGCCATTCAGTACAATGTATTCTCATATTTGGAAGACATTTTCTTCTGTTTCCCCACAAAAAGAAAGAGGTATGGCGAATCATTTGCGCAGGATTTGTGTACTCAAAATGGAATTGCAAAAATGACAGAAGCAAGATCAAAAGGAGCAGAATTAAGTGAGAATCGGCACCCAATTCACAAATCAATAAAACTTTCATTCCTTTATTTCCAGCGACAGCTAATGCGTCATTTGCCTGCATTTTTTTTTTACTTTTTAACTCAAATTCTGTGGAATTGAATGTGCCGACAAATGGACCTTTCTTGGTTACAATATTGTTGGCTAGATTGCAAATTCATCTTGATAGGAGCGTAAAAGAAAGTTTAGTACAACATATTTTTCGCTCGTTTGCAATTTGCAAACAAACCCCAAATATGTAAATTGCAAATAATTACCGATCCACCGGTCATAAAATTGAAAAAAAACAAAAATTTTGAAAAACAACATACATAAGCGTTACCAAACAACTGAAAACAGAAATTAAAACTCTCTAATATCTACTCCATAACAAATCAACTACTCCCATTCTCTTATATATATATAGGAAGCATTCATCATGTGAATCATGTACTCAAAATTAGGAAGACACTTTGCTTTGCAGGAAAATCAAATCAAGCCCCTTCTTATCCTGCGCCTTTGATTGTAGTACATAATTTACTTTGAGAACATCCACAGCTAATGTTTTTTATCATCCAATTCTTATCCTGTTCCTTCAAATTATCTGCACCTATTAGAAATTTACACTAACAAAATCTATGATTACTTGTGTAAGTAGCCTAGGCTATAGAACCTAAAGTTCAGAGTCGAACTCTGAACAACGATTTTACCTTCTAAATAAAGGACCGGAATCGAAAACTGGAAATCATGGAGAAATCATCGTATTTCGTGATATAATTGGGGAGGAATATGAGGAACAAATACTACATCTGGCGAATAAAAAACACAGGGAATTGATAAAGCACAATGCGAGAGAATACCTGAACGAAAAATTGCTTGGATATGAGCTACAGACGCCTCTCTTTAGACGCAATATGTAAGCATTGTTTCAATGAATTCCCAAATGAAAGAGTTGGGAAATTGAAACCCTACTAAATCAATGGGAAAAACGAGAGAGAGAGAGAGAGAGAGAGAGAGAGAGAGAGAGAGAGAGAGAGAGAGAAGAGGGAGAGAGAGAGTTCGAATTTTTGGGCGCGCTCCGAAACGATGGCGCGTCGACTTTTTGTAGGGGTGGGAAAGAAGATGAGGGCCCAAGACCCAGGGTCTAAGGCCTAATGGGCCCAGTATCCTGATACAGTCCATTTGGCTTTTTTTGAATGAAAATTTTGGGGTAAAAATTTTTTTAAAAAAAAAATCAACAGATTTTTATGATTTAGTGGTTGCTTTTAGGAGGGTGTCAGCTTTTTTTAAAAAAATTTTTCCCTTCACTGGTTACTTAGTAAAAGAGTTTATATGACTATAGTAGAAAAGGGTATTTTTCTCTCTAATTCTCACCAAATCCCACCTCAAATGATTAGATTTAATTTTATCATGAAAATTCCAGCAAAATCTTCCAAACCATCAAAAGATTCTTGATTATCTGGCTCTGAATCGCAGGTAGGTTTTTTGATTTGTGAAAATCTAAGTCTCAGAGTAACCAAAATAGGGGACCAAACTAGATACTACTTTTTGGGCCTAATCTGTGCCTACAGTCGAAGTTCCACCCAAGGCCCATTATATAGGCCAATTGGGCTTGGGCTTGGGATTGGTCTTGTTAGATCCGAACAGGCCCAATTTTACGTAGAATCGTATAGCGTATGGTGACTGGTGAGGCACGGAGCAGATAACAAAAAATCGTTTTTTTTTTTTTTTTTTAGAAATTCAGAGATCGTTCGTATTCCCAGAAAAATCGAAAAATAAAAAATAAAAAAACCCCGTAATTTCGTGTCGTCTCCTACCTGGTCCATCTCTCTTCCGCCTCATCGCCTCTCCGCGATCGCAATCGCAATTCGCAACTAGAAACCCTCGGTCCAATCCCACCCCCGAGCTCCCAAACCCTACGATCGCCGTGGAAACCCTGGGAATCGCGGTCCTCTGATCTCCTCCTCGAATGGATCTTCGCGTCGCTTCGAAGCTCCATCTACTAATTTTGGTCTCCTTCCTCTTCCTCAAAGCTAGGGTTTGTTTCGAACCCATTTGATTCGCTTCGTCGATTGCATCATGAAATTTGCCACTTCTCCCTAATCGGATTCGACTCGTCTCTGGATCTCAATAATCGTTGTTGAATCTGATGCATGTGTTTTTTTAATTTAGGGGGGGAGCACTCGCTCCGTCGTGTTTATTGATGGCGCTTCTCATAAGTATATCCGGAACCAGCAATTGGATGGGGCGGAGGTAAGATTTTGTTGGATTTGCGGCTTTTGTTGACTTCAATCTCGGTGCACTTATATGCCTGAATCGAAACTATGCGTTATTATTTATTGATGCGCATGAAATCAGTTTATATGAGGTCCTTTACATGATTAGATATTTGTTTTATTTGGTAGTATATTTACTTGTTATTTTAGCGGATTGTATGATAGAATTGAAGATTTGTGATGCTTAGCGACTTGATCAAGGTCATACAGATTCTATCTTTGGCTTCTCGGAAGTATCTAAAGTTTTCTACTTTTCAATGTATGTTGAGGTCAAAATAGATGGTGCTTTAGTCTGAAGCAGTGAATTTGTTACGCCAATAATCATTCAAAATTTTGAAGTTTATTTCTGAAGCAACATTTTGGAGAACTTAATTGTTGTTCAGATTATTATATAGATGGTGAAATCTGACTCTAAATGAAGCATAGTTGACTTATGTTACTGCGTATAAACTTGCTGGCATATGCATGAGCGTCATGCTTTTCTATCAATAGCTGCTTCTGATAAGAAGTATATTGCATTAGGATGCTATCTCTAGAATTGTACTAGATAAATGTTATATCTGTAAATCAGGCATGGTATCTTCCTATGTATTCAAGGATGCAAGAAAATTCTCTCTTTTCATTAACATCTACAGCTGTAGTATCAATCTTGAATTTTTTTTATATTTTTTATTTTTGTGCATCAAATTTATTTTATTTTTATTTTTACAATGTCACCGTGGTTTGCTGCAGTTTTCCTTTGAAGCTCACATGATTAGATGAATTAATCTTTTGTAATTTTATAGTCCAATTTAATGGCATTAGATGAAGTTGCTGCAACCACATCAGTTTTGCTTGGTTTTGCACCACCTCCTTCTCTTGCTGATGACTCTTCAGCTAAGGTGTTTACTAAATCAGATCTTTTATATTACAATTTTCATTCTTTTTCTCTACAGAAAATGAGAACAGTTTATTCTTCAGAACTGACAATTTGATGGCAATTGAATAACAGTTAAACAAGGTTCTGCTGCCCAATCCTTTTGATAGGCCACGAGCCGTTTTCATGCTAGAAGTTGATGGAGTTGATGGTATCTTCAATTTTCTAGAGATTTATTAAAAACACTGTTGGTGCTTTCTATATGTTCAATGGCTTATACTTTATTCCGGCTTACAGAAACACTGCTGTCTTCTGAAAAATCTAAATTCGGAAGCACATTCAAAAGTAGGGTTGGGGGAGCAAGTAAAGCTGAAATAAGACTTCCAGGTCAGACATATTTTCCAAAGTGATTCTGATGGACAAGTACTATATGCTTCAATTCGTTCTTTGATCTATTTGATATTGCTAAACATAGGTGAGGATGAGGTTTCTATTGTGCGACTAGATGAATCTCTTGATATCGAGTGCAATGCAGCTTGCCTCGACCAGGAACTCAAGAATCTGGTAGGTTCATTGTTTTTTTAAATCAGAATAAGTTATTGGATATCTTAACCTCCTTAGAGTATACATCTTAATAATAGTGTGTGTGGTATGCAGGCAGATTGGCTGGGCGGATCATTTGTCGATGGCGAGATGACCCTTCCCTTGGCTAGTGGAAATGTTCTTAAATTACATGTTTTAAAGGTCCATATTGTGTGTGTTCTATGTTGAAAGGATAAAAGCATTTTCTTTTTGTTTGCTTTGATTCCATTTTATGGCCAATTATAAGTTTATAGCAGTTGGAATGTAGAAAAGGTAGCTTACCAAGGAGCTATAACATTTCATTTACATGTGTGAGCTCTGATAACTGACTGGAGAATCTACATGCCTTACAGGAAGCAGACCTGCAATTTGCGTCTAGTCTTGTATCTTTTCTTAGGACCATTAGAAAGGGTGTACAAATTCATGAAGATTTAGCTGGAAGCATTGTGAGCCCCGCAGAATTACTGATTGGCCGATTCACAGGCATTAAGGTGATCAATCTTTGCTCGGATTTTGTCTGAAAGTTTGTATTTATGTTTTGTTAATGAAGGGATACTTATAATTGGGTTTATGCTTTTATACTTTCAAGCTAAATGGTCCTGCAAGAGGCGGGAAACCCAAGTATAATATCTTGACCTATATTTGAGCAGATATATGAGTGCATAAATCGCATAATTTCCGTACGGCTCTTATTCTTATGTGGCTAAACATACATAATTAATTTTGTTTTTTTTTCTGGGAATTCATGTGTAGACCTGCTTTGTGTGGAAATAATGCTGAATTCAGCCAAGCTGACTCCTTTTGTTATAATTATATTTGAATTAGTGTTGCTAACTAAATGCCTGTTATTAAATGCAACTTATCAGTAGCATTCCTCCTTAACTCACTGTCAGAAAGCTATATTCTGCTTATCATATGCTGCTATATGATGAATTTATATAGGCTCTGGAAGAGGAATATGGTTCAGGGAAAATGGTTTCGCTGGGAATGGAAGTATTCCAGACAGTACTTACCAAGTCATTTGATCTACTACAGACCTCATATGGAGGTTGGTGGTCATTACAACTTTGCTCTGTTCATAGACTGCTTCTACTTGTTGTCATTATAATATTTGCTATAAACCATGTGATAGGCCTGGCTTATGGCATGCAAATTTTCTAAATATAATAAAATTATGGAGGCCTTCTTGTTTGTATGATCTATGGAGGTATAATTTTCATGCTAAGCTTTCAGTTAAGAAATTAGGCATAATACTAGCATGCTCACTTGTTTAATGGCTGGTCTAAGAGATGATCAGGTAAGGCTATCCCTTGTATTTAGTGGTTCGATCCTCTTGAGCTACTACAAAAGAGCTATTTTGTTATATCTCTTTGAGAAGCTCTAACAGCTTTTGCATTAAAATCTCCCACAGCTTTGTGGTGAAGTTGGAACAACAAAACTATTTTGAAGGTGAAGAAGCCTGTTTTGGCTTTCTGGGTCTATATAGAAGCTTTTGAGAAAAGCTCGGTACTACTTTCTTGGCAGAGCTCTTCCAAAAGCTGGGCCAAATAGGCGCTCTACGGAATGAAACCTAGCCAAACTCTTTCTCCTTGGTCATTAACAGAATATCAAATATTTTCATAAATAGTAATGACACATGCTGAATGGTGACTGTTAACCATGCTTATGACTTTGAGCACTGAAATTCCAGACATTGATATTTCTTTCCTTTATGATTTGTACTTTGTAGTTTTGTTTGATCAACAAATACTAATTTAGATCTTTTCAAGTAATGAAAAGTTCATTGTTTGATGCTATTTATGTCAAATGGTACATGTTTCATTTTTTGTATTTCCTTTTATTTGCTTTTTTTTTTTTGCATACTTGCTAGTTTTAGTTATCCTATTAATGATCTTTCACTGGCACAGGGAAAATTGTTGGAGTTGTAATATTCAACAAGGAGCACACTGCACATGTGGGAGCCATGATAGATGTGGTATTTCCTTTGCGTATTTCTCGGTGGTTAGATGAAGTGAGCCAAGCTAATTCAACTGATTCAGTGACACTGGTCAGACGGACTTTGGCCTGGACTACTGGAATTATCCTTCTTGTCTCAACTCTCCTTGGGGTGAGCACCATTATACTTTCCCTGTCAGTTGAACTTTTCCTTTGCTTTCTAAATTTTGAAATGCACTTCAATGTAGTTTTCTGCTTTGTTCTTACTCTTTTCGTGTAACCAAGCATATGTTGTTAGCTAAGTATATTGCATGGTTAAGTGCTCCTAGGATCAAGTCTTATTGAAGTGATAATTGCTGGCATTTTTGTTGTAGTAAGCCATGCTGCATCTTCATTTGTATAGTGCATGTACTATTTCATCGTGGCCACGTGGAGGAGTTAAATTCGAGCAATCCATCTCAGAAAAATAAAGTATAAAAAACTGCCAAAAAGTGAGAATTTTACGACAAACAGGTTATTTGAAATTGTTCACTAGGTTGAATATGAACCAGTCCAACAATTTGCATCTATAACCTGATCAAGAATAACACGTCCAAAACAGGATATCTTACATTCTGCTGATGTTTTGCAAATCTTTTGCAGGTATGCTTGCTAATGAATATGCCACTTACAAGGGACACCCTTCTCTACTCAAATGTCAAGCTCGATTGATTTCGGAGCCAGGGCATAGAGGCTGCCAAAAGGAGATTTTGAACAACATTGTGAAGTTTTCCCAGATATACCCAGCAAATTAGAATTCATCTATCATGTTGTAGATCCAATATTGGCAACTTCAATCATATTTATGTTTAGTGCGGCACACTTATTCGCTGCTTTGTGGATTTTTGTGAAGTGCTGGGATTTGTTTTGCTGGATACCCGGGAAGGAGAAATCAGACCTCCTAAATAATTGTACACTTTGTACTTTCTTGCTGCAACTGGTGTAAGTTATCCGAATTGTTTTTTGGTTGTTTGCAGTGTTTTCGTTCATGGCAGAGTTTGTAGCCAATAAGCACACGACTGATTACTTTGTCTTTAATGAAATAATAAAGATAACATTGTACTTTTGAATCAGCTTTGCCATGAGCCAAAAATCAGTTGATCCGACTGTATTGCATGGTGAAAATTATTTCGTGGAAGCGAAATTCAAGTAGTCCTTTCTTATGCGAGGAAAATAAATTCTGGGACGGTCTTTATCAGGAATTGGTGTATGATAGTCTATGTCGGAAATTGGTGTATAACAAGGAAAGCAAGCGTCGTGTGGAGATTTTCTTGATATCGTTTTTTGAGAAAAATATAAAAGCAGTTGTGGTGATTGTTGATTAATTTTCTAATTTAGATGCACGGCTCTAAAGATAAAAGGATGATGTAGGTAGTATAAGATTTAATAAATAGGAGGACAATGAAGAGGCAAGGAGCAAAATCGTTGTGGGCTCTAACCAGGCCAACTTTTAGTGGATCAACCGGCCATCCTAGTACAAGTGGTAAAGAACTTGATGGTTGGTATCCGAAGGTTTCAAGTTTGAATCCTAGTTAATTCATATTTTCAACTAAATTTATTTTTAAAAAAATAAACGAAGCCGATATCATGCTACTTTTCTCTTTTTAAAAAAAAAAAACTTTTAGTGGGTCAAATTCGAAACATTTTGGGCTCTCCTTTCCTGATCCAGGCCTTGACCTCTATTCGGCCCATTTGGACCATTCCAGCCATGTCCAGCACCATTGGGCCCTCGGGCTCGAAGATTCTAGAATATGGTATATGCCCACGAGCCCAAATTTTCCACCTCACACTCATCACACACCAAAAAAAAAAAAAAAAAAAAAAAAAAAAAAAAAAAAAAATTATAATTCTGTAATATTTATTAGAGGCTTATATGAACCATCCCGTACATGCTTCTTCCCGAGCAATAAGAGGTTTTGTAGTAGCATCGTCAGCAATGGCTTCCCTTCTACCACCATCGTCTATTCTCTCTAATTCTTCGTCTCCCTCTTCTCGTCTCCCTCTCCTCTCCTCGGCCTCGAGAACCCTTCGCCACAATCGCCGCCGCGAGTTTAGGCGGGGGCAAACGCGTCTCGGTCGCGCGGCGGCGTTGGATGAATCCCCCGTCCTCGATCCCCCGCCCAGTTTCGAAGATACGGATTCGGAGATCGTGACCTCTTTGAAGTTTAAGTTGTTGGTGAGTTTTCCTTGCAAAATTAGGGTTTTCATTCTCCCCTACTCATTCTGGTCCCGATTGCTAATCTTGTTAGAGGTTTTTCTTTTTTTTACTCAATTTATAATTGTTGAAGCACTAAATTGTTCCAATCCAAACGTTATGAATCGCCAGTTGTAGAAGTAGGCTCTCATTTTTGTACATGAGAATTTGCTAAATCTATGGATATTTGGCTAAGTGCCAATTTGACCCGCAGCTGGATTCAGTAGTCCATGCATGAAATTCCTATTATTCCATAATTGATTGTACTGCTATTATTGCCTAGTAACTTTGCACTATAACTTATACTATAAGCTGTCCGCAAACTTGTTTTATTCATGTCCTTTTCCGGATGCATAAATCATTGTTCGCAATATCTCTTTTATTGACTCAAAGGGCACATGATAAATGGTTGATTGGGAGTATGAGATGATGTCTACAACCGCACGGCACAATGTATACGGGCCTTTATACTTTCCCCAGAAAATGATAGATTAACGGAACTACTATCCCAAAAACAAGGAACAAGTGAGATCTCATAATAGCTAAAAAATCGAATTACTAGGTTGTGATAGAGCAAAATAAAATAAAATAAAAATAAAACCGCATCACCTATGTAATCGCTGACTTGCTCCACCATCCAAAAGGCTCTAATTGAAAGGAACTTATCAAACTCTGCTATCTGTGAATTGCCAGGAAACAGTAGTTTATCAAATGTAAAAGAGCTCCATCCTTCTTATACTGCGCATGCTTCTGGTTAAAAGTTGAACCATGGGTTACAAGATACAGCTTTGGAAATCCAAAAACTTTAAAGAGCATTATGCATGTGCTTTTAGTATAGTTACTATTATAGAGATGCCTTTATGCCTGAGTAGCAATGTATCCTTGAAGGAAGTAGTTTTCATTACTAAGCTTGGTCTTACCAAGAATTCGCTGTATCGAAAATGTTTATTCCTAAGACCCTCGAATGATCCGTTGCAGAGTGCTGTTTCTGGGCTGAACAGAGGCCTCACAGCCAGTGAAGAAGATCTAAGAAGAGCAGAATCCGCAGCGAAGGAGCTCGAGGCTGTTGGAGGTGCTGTAGATCTCACCAAGGACTTAGACAAACTTCAAGGAAGGTGGAAACTTATCTATAGCAGTGCTTTCTCCTCCCGCACTCTTGGTGGAAGCCGACCCGGACCACCTATCGGTCGGCTGCTTCCTATAACTCTTGGACAGGTAGATTGACTTTAAAAGAGTTTGAATTTCAACTCGAACGATAATGAAACTCTTGTGTCTATATGAATGCTATTAAGACTCTGAATTTCCGTTGAACAGGTTTTTCAGAGGATAGATGTTGTTAGTAAAGATTTTGATAACATAGTTGAGCTTCAGTTTGGCACTCCGTGGCCACTTCCACCTGCGGAAGCGACAGCTACATTAGCCCATAAGTTTGAACTGATAGGTCAGTTTGCCCCCCACCCAGTTAAGCCGCTTGATTGTCAGATGGTGTATCTATCTTTATATCCTATCATCTCTTAAAATTTGCATGAAATTTTCATTTGACGGGGCTAAAGTTTCTGGCATAACTTCTTGTAGGGGCTTCGAAGATAAAGATAACATTTCAGAAAACTACAGTTAAGCCTACAGGGAGCCTCTCACAATTGCCACCGCTCGAAATTCCCAGGCTTCCAGATGTTCTCAGGCCTCCTTCCAACACCGGAAGCGGCGAATTCGAAGTGACGTATCTTGATTCGGACACTCGCATAACACGGGGAGATAGAGGGGAATTGAGGGTGTTTGTTATCTCATGAACCCTGATGCAATCATATACTTGGCTATTCTTTTCTACTGAAATCATTTAGCAGCAGGATTATAATTATAAATATGTTTCCGCCCTTCGTTTTTTTATCCAAATTGATGTAATTGATACCCGGTGATAGCTTTCATGGCCTGCAGATACGAATGATTTCTCATATTGTTGTAAAAGAGTGATACCATTGAATACTATTCAAAGAGAAAATATTATATTTCTAGTAAAAATTATAAGAGTCCCTTGTAATAGCTACTGGTGAATATTCTTTGTTTCATTTATGCTGCATATTGAATGTCTTTTCATAAACTATTGCTCATTCCATCAATATTCATCTCATCCTAATTTAAATTTTAATAAAATTATTATAATTTTTTTTGACCCGCCTTAGATCTTCTTGGGATCCGCTTTCGCGGAAGGGCCCGCGTTGTTGCACGGAGATTCGTATGCGGGCGCTGAATCAGCCGACTACATCCCCCCATTGCCTTACCTGTAAAAAACGGACGGTCGATCTGCTCCCGCATAGGATTCCCTTTACTGTGTATTTCCCGTTTAGTGCGCTCCGGGAGAAATAGCCGTTACTCCTTCCAACGGCTACATTCATTTCAAATTCCTAACAAACAAACCCCCCCACCTTCGTCTCTCTCTCTCCATCTCGTCGTCTCCTTTCCATTTCCTGTTCCCTAGCAAAAATCATAGAATAGAAACCCTAATCAAAACCTCTCTCATTTTCTTTCCCAAGCTTTTTTCTCAAATAGTCCTTGGGGATCATTCTTCCCTTCACCTCAAATTCACCATTTCTCTTTCTCTCTCACAAGCACTTCTTTCTCCATTCTCTCCAAGAATCTCGTTCGAGCTTCAAAGAGAATTTCTGAAGCTAATCATTTCCCCCAAACCCAGATCAAAACCTTACTTCCTTTCTGGGTTTCCCTCCAATGGCTCCCACGCCGTCTCCGAGACCCGCACACGGCCACCAAACCCCATTAAAGACCCCGCCTTCGAAGCACCGCCTCCATTTCCCCAACCCGAAGAACAACGCCAACCCGTCGCCGAGCCCTCTCTCGGCTATCAAAGAGGCGGTTCCCACCGAACACCCCGTCGAAGTCATCGGCCGCGTCAGAGATTTCCCGGATCGGAAGGAGAAACCGGCGTCTGCCCTCGAGATCCCTCAAGGCGGGCACTCAATTAGGGTTCGGACCGACATCGGTTACCGGGATTTCAGCCTTGATGGGGTTTCTGTCTCTGAGGACGAAGATCTTGAGGCGTTTTATAGGAGATTTGTTGAAAAGAGGATTGAGGGTGTGAGATTGGGCGCAAAGTGCACCATCATGATGTACGGTCCAACCGGCGCCGGTAAGAGCCACACGATGTTCGGGTGCTCGAAAGAGCCGGGGATCGTGTACAGAGCTCTCAAGGATATACTAGGGGAGGGAGACCGAGAGGCCGGTGTGGATGATGCGGGTTTTGGGCTTGGTCTCTTTGTGCAAGTTGCGGTTTTGGAGATTTACAATGAGGAGATATATGATCTTCTCTCTGGTAATATGAATGCCGGAGGAGTGAGCATGGGGCCTCCGAAAGGGAATACTACTAAGGTACTTCTTCATTCGCTTTCTTGGCATCTTGATTAGACCATTTGCTTAATTCGGTGAGATTTATGTTCTAAATTTGACGATTTTTGGTACTAGTAGTTATCACTCTGGTATTAGTTAGTGATTCAAAGCTGGGAATATGAGGAACCAATCACATTCTTCTTTCCTATTTCTTTCCAATTTGTCACTATTGATTCTATTAAGAATGCCATAGCTAGTTACTGAAGAATCATAGTGAGTTTCAAACTATTGGATTTGGGACCGCACAGGTTAGACTAGAAGTGATGGGGAAAAAGGCGAAGAATGCAACCTATATATGTGGAAATGAAGCCGGGAAGATTTCGAGAGAAGTTGCCAAGGTGGAGAAGCGGCGGATTGTTAAGAGCACCCTTTGTAACGAAAGAAGCTCGCGGAGCCACTGCCTGGTTTGTCGCATTACTCATTTTTTTTTAGATCAACTTTTCCAATTTTCATTTTTCAGAAAAAAAAAAATCTGATTTTCATTGTACACGATGGCCATTTACAGATAATTTTGGATGTCCCTTCGGTGGGTGGAAGGCTCATGCTTGTTGATATGGCTGGTTCTGAGAACATAGAAGCTGCTGGCCAAACTGGACTCGAAGCGAAAATGCAGGTGAATTTTATGTTTTCATTATGCAAATAGCTAACAAATGGGTCTACAAGTTTCATAGACAATATATTCTCTTATTTTTGCTTGTTCTCCTCTATGTTCTTCATACCCTGTTGCTCTTGTTTTTTTGAATTTCATCTCTTTAAGTCACAGAGTGTTTCATTTGCTTCAATTTGATGGAGCAACACCAGTGTGATGAATAAGATAAAGTTCGGCAGTTATAGATGACGGGCCAGATCTTTTGATTCGATAAAAAAAATCTGCCCAACTATAATTAGAACTCATGTTTTCTTTATAATTAATCTGTTGCAGACAGCGAAAATAAATCAAGGAAATACAGCTCTGAAGAGAGTCGTCGAATCCATTGCAAATGGTGATTCTCATGTTCCCTTCAGGGACAGCAAACTTACAATGCTTTTGCAGGTAATCTTTCTTAAAATAATATGACTTCTACAAAAAAAAATAGTTCCCTTTCTAATGTGTAATAGGAAAAGGATGACCCAAATGCTTTTTCATATTTTCTTGGAATTTTCAGGATTCTTTCGAGGATGATAAGTCAAAAATTTTGATGATTCTATGTGCAAGCCCCGATCCTAAAGAGTTGCATAAGACAATATCTACTCTTGAGTATGGAGCTAAAGCAAAGTGCATTGTCCGTGCCGCCCACATGCCAACTCCTAAGGGAAAAATGAACTTTGAGGAGCCGTCTGTACACTTAAATGCAAGAATAGCAGCAATGAATCAGTTCATTTATAAGCTGCAAATGGAAAATAAACTTAAAGAGAGAGAGCGAGATGAAGCCCAAAAAGAACTACTGCATAAAGAGGAAGAAACCGCACAATTAAGGGCTAAGATTAGACAGATAGAAGGTAAAGGAGTGGCAGCGAAAGAAGAAGAGATCAATTCAAAAGTTATTGAGAGAACCAAGACATTGAGACTTGAATTGATGAAAATGGAAGAGAAGATGCTTCAACAACAAGAGGAGCTCAATATACTTAAGCGGCGCTTGCATGAAGTTGAATATGAAAGAAGCAATGTTGGTGACTGTGCACTAAACGAAGACCTAGAGGCAGGAAGGTTTATGAAGAAGTTGTCGGAAGTTTGCGCAGGCGACCAGGGAATGGTGAAATCTATGGAGTTGGATTTTGGCGACCAACCAGCTATTCAAGATGTGAAAGAGATAAAGGTGGACCTTCGACAGTCGCCTTCTAATAACTGGAGTTCTTGTAATATTTGTATGGAAGAGGGGGCTGATGCTAATTTTGTGAGATTCCCTGATAAGGCGGTTTTGAGTACTGTTTTTGAGGACGATGAAGAAGGAGAAGAGAGAGAAAGTGCTGAGTTTGACTATGAGGTTGATAAGGAAGTTGTAGAAGAAAACTCAGAACGGTTTAGGAAGAATGTTGACTGGGATTCTGATATTTATTTGCAAAAGCAAGTTGAGCCTCTGATCGACTCTACTGCTACAAGAAAAACACGAATTCAGAATATTTTCAGGCTTTGTGGGAACCATCGGGAAGTTGCTCAACAGGTCAAAGTCCAAACTCCTACTAAGAAAAGATATGGTGATGAAAATGTGCAGCCATGTACCCTTGAAGTTGAGAAATTACAATTCAGGCCACAAAATGGCCTCATTTCTGATGTGAAAAAAACCGATAGCCCAGTTTCTTCACTGCATGCACCACTTGTGTTGCTCAATATGGTTGATAAGCAGAAATCAGCAGAATCAGAATTAATTAAAAGACATGCTTTTTCAGAGAAATCTGAAGATTTTGAGGAGAATATCAGGAATGGGGAAGGAGAGACAGAAGGGTTGATGGATGTATATGTAAAGTGGGAGGCATCCAAAGAATGTCCAGGAAATCTTATAAAAAAGGTGAAATTGTTAAAGACCTCGAGCCTTTCTGATCTGAGGAAACTTATTGAGATGCACTTTGAGGAAGAAAATAACAAGCAACCTTTCACTTTTCTGTTGCTTGGGGTATGTATCTCTTCCTGCTAGATATATCTTATCACCATCTTATTCAAAAGTTATTTGATTTTCAGTTTATTTCAACTCTTAATTTTTAAGTTCTGTCGGAGTTTCAACCGACTTTCATGATCCAGATGTAAACTGTACTAAATGTTTATAGGTTTAGTAAAAATATTTTCCAATGGAAAGTTTAGTTTGTGACAATATTCTTTCTCCACACCATCCTATGTTTTGAGAGAATTTACTGACAGAGTTGTTGTTTGTCATTGCAGGATCCCACTGGAAATCCAGTCGCCAAGGAAAATGAAGCAGCAACACAAGTTAGCAGACTACCCATCTGCAACAACCAGTTGAACGGTCACCTTGCCTCTTTGCGGTCGGCTAAGAAGGTGGTTCAAAGGCCGAATCACATACCATTTAGCTCATTGGAGAATATTGGTGTGAACTCTCAACATCCTGATGGCCTTTCACCAAAGGTTTCTCAGATCAACACAAACTATCTGACAGAATTAAGCGTATAAGGTTGAACACTTCCCTATATTGTTCTTATGAATGCTTGTCCATTGCTTTATGGCCATGCATGCATGTTTTGTGTACTATATCTTTTGCATGTTCTTCTGAAGAATTCAAGAGGTATTTGACTCATCCATGTAATGTGATCCTTGCAAGGGATGCATTCGTTGTATCATTTACGTATAACTTTGCTGAAATTTAGTTTTCCTCTTTGCATGTTTTAACTTTATCTGATCTCAGATATTTTAATAAACTGAAGTGTGCCTGTGGATATTTTCAACCGCACTAGTGCTTACGTATATTGAAGTAGCTGGGATGACTAGGTGAGAAACACTTAATAGTAACAACTTTTTTAGCAACTCTGCTGCAGGAGATCAGCAAGATTTATGAATAAATAGCAACAATCTTCAAATATGCTTGCAACAGTTCCTTCTTGTTTTTTTCCCCTTTTCGTTGAGCCAATGAATGTTTGGTTGATTTAAACAAATCAACTATATGTCATCTTAGTGAAGACTATAAGTAGTCATTACTGTCTTGGTGATCATTTTATGACAGTATTACCCGGTCAATTAATCATGGGAGAAGTAAAAGGATCTGCTTGAATACTTTTTTTATTTGCATACATCTGTCAAAGTATGAGAAAGCCGTGCTCCGATGTCGACCTGTGGGCCACGCTTGACACGCTTTTAATCTCCGGTATCTTTTGTATCATCTTTGATTAATAACTTCCAAATTCTACATCCCACTTTATAATTCTTTGCTTGAGGTTCCATGATTCAATTGGCTAATCCAGTGAAATTAAATCAGGACCAAGGGAAGAACAAAAATTGCCCTTGAGGTTGTCTCCCAAAAACGCAACCTGGCCTTAACTGATGATGTTCCCTAAGCTTCTTTTGCGAGTATAGCGAACTTACCGTGCTTGTGAAATCCACTTGTTGGGTTCGCAGAAAACTACAAATGGATACAACCATGAGCTCGGTTTGTCGATCTAACTTTGAATGAGTCGGTTGCAGTCCTGCTTAGCTGTAGTTTTCTGTTTTTCTTGGTTAGTTTAATCATGTAAACATAGTCTAGTGGTATTAGAAAAAACTGACGGCGATAAGGATGAGTATGCTGTCACAATCTGAGGGTTATTTACATGTGGGTCCTCTTGCAGAAGCCGCAAGGTTCGTCGCTTCGTTTATATTGGATTAGTATTTTATTCTTCATGATGTTCTTTGTCAAGTGTCAACCCTCTATTCGCAATCATCAGCATCTAAAACTTGCTGAAGTTAGTCTTTAGCATCTTAAATACGTTACTAATCAATTTTTTTTTTTTTTTTTTTGTGAAAAAAGACAAGCTAATTAAATTGAGAGTTTAACTATTTCATTTGTGTTATGCAGTAGGGCAATGGGCATTGGTTGTGGTGCTATCACAATGATCAGCATTCCTTTATGCTATTCTATTAATCTAGTCAATTGTGTTACTTGATCCAAGTTTCTGTTTACAGATTAATTAAGAGGTAATCTCTTTGCTGTATACTAGTCTATTGACTCTGCAGCATTAAACTCTTAATTTAAAGATTCCTAGCTTGCTCAGACTCTGAAATATGTATAGAAACCCATTATATAAGGAGGCTCCACCTCATATATAGCCCATCAACTTTCATAATCACTTTTCTAATCAATTATCTGCTGAATACATGTTCTTAGTTTGCAGGTCCCTCTCCAGATTAAGTCAGTTTGCATCTGCTTTGCAGTATTAAATAGCTTCAACACCTTTGTCCATGAGCCCCACACTGATAAATATGTATTTTACTCGGTTATTTAACCCACCAAGCAACTCTGCCTCCTCTCTCTGCAACAGTTGGATTGTACAAGTAAAACACCTTTGTCCCTCTCCAGATTAAGCCTTATATATTCTTCCATGATATGATAAATATATTATTATTATATTATTATATGTGATATATCAACACCAACGTGTCAAAGCTTGACATTTGGCTTGCCTAACATATATAATAGCTCTCTCTCTCTCTCTCTCTCTCTCTCTCTCTCTCTCTCTCTCTCTCTCTCTCTCTCTATACATTCTATGAGAAAGTCTCTTTTGTAAAAATTATTCCATGTAGGATAATATCAATCCTCTGTTTCGTGAGAAAGTACTCTTTTTGATAATTGGTATTCTATATAGGATATATATTATTTGATCAATTTTGTTCAGACATGTAAAATGATAATACGTCTAATAATCGAAAACAATTAGGAAAAAATATATTTTTGTGCGTGTTTTTATTAAAATAAAAAATTTAAGTACATGTCGTTGTTCTTATATAAAATATTCGAAAAGGAAAAGTAATTTCTATTTTTTATTGACCGCAAGAGGGTCTCTCTCTATATATATATATAGTAAAAACAATATATACATATATAGCATGGCTCTATAGACTCCCTTTGTATAGTTGCACTCTTCTTTGCCCTCCCTTCTCTCCCATCATTCACTACAAATGACTGAACAAGGCTTTGAGGCAGATTGTGCTCTGGGCATAATCCAATCCAATGCCCGATAACATGCAAATGACCGCACCACCGCACGATCGATCTCTCCTCGACGGCCGTTACACCGCCACCGCCACCGCCACCGACCTCTCGGAATTCATGGACCAACTTATTAGACCAAACCCATCACTCTCTCAAAATACCGACGACTTCTCGATCGACAACACGCCGTCGAACAATAACAACTACGTAGCCCAATCCGACGTACACGCGCCGCCGCGAAAGGCACCAAGAAGAGATTGTTACGAGCGCAGCGGCGGCGACGCGGGCGGCGAGAGACCAGTACATCACGACCATGAGATGAGGATGATCACGCTGCTCATGGAGTGCGCGGTTCAAATATCCACGGAGAACTTGGGGGACGCCCAGGATACGCTTCTGGAGCTCACCCAGATGGCTTCTCCGTATGCGGCGTCGTGCGCGGAGAGAGTCGTCGCCTACTTCGCCCAAGCCATGGCTTCCCGAATCGTGAACTCATGCATAGGCGTTTGCTCTCCCCTGTTGCTGCCTTACAAGACCATCATCCTCTCTGCATTCCAGGCCTTGTACAATCTCTCTCCTCTCATCAAGTTTGCGCACTTCACGGCCAACCAAACCATACTAGAAGCCTTTCACCGGGAAGACAGAATACACATCATCGATCTGGACATCATGCAGGGCCTGCAGTGGCCGGCCCTTTTCCACATCCTGGCCACACGGCCTAATGGGCCCCCGTAGGTCACGATGACCGGCCTCGGCCCGTCGGGCCCGGTGCTCGAGGAGACCGGGATGCAGCTCGCCGGGTTCGCGAGGAGGCTCGGGATGCGGTTCGAGTTCCGCCCGATCGCGAGGCGGTCGGGCGACCTCGACCCTTCCTCGGTCGTCGTGCCCGATCGGAGATCGGGAGAGGCCGTGGCCGTCCATCTGATGCGGCATGCATTGTACGACGCCACGGGGGACGAGAGCAACGCCATGAGGCTGCTGGAGCACCTGGGCCCGAGGGTGGTCACGTTGGTGGAGCAAGAAATGGGCCACAATGGTGGGCCCTTCTTGGGCCGGTTCGTGGGGGCCCTGCACTAATTTGCGAGCGTATTCGATTCGCTGGGCTCGTCGTGGGCCGCGGACGACGTGGGCCGACACCGCGTGGAGAGCGGGCTTTTAGCCAGGGAGATCGAGAACGTGGTGGCGGTCGGCGGGCCGGGCCGGGGCGGGGAGGAGAAGGTGGGGAGGTGGCGCGACGAGCTGGCCCGGAGAGGGTTCGTCCAGGTTGAGATGAGTGGGAACTGGGAACGCGATTGCTCAGGCACAGCTAATAGTTAACATGTTTCCACCTGCGTTGGGTTACACTGTGTTGCATGGATCGGACGGCTCGCTCGGGCTCGGGTGGAAAGGTGCAGGGTTGTACACCGCGTCTGCATGGACCTCTCTCCCTGTCTCTCTTTTTTTCTTTTTTTTTTTTAATTTACAAGCATAGAAGTCGGCAGATTGATTGATTTGTGCTTGTAGTTAATTTTTTTATTGATAGATAAGAAAAGCTAATGGTTGATTTTACTTGTTACAAGGTAAATAATAATATGCTCTCATTTGTGTTTTCCACGTGGGCCACCGAAAGTCGGTGAAACAGGGTATTTCGCCGCCGATTTTTTACTCGAGCTCAACGCACTTCGGCCAAGTCGGCGGCTGAGTCGATTCACTGCCGAGTCTTATTCTTACGTGAATTTTGGAGATGTGGGTCCCACGAGAATATCGGGGTTTTAGTTTACTCGATCGTAGAAGAACACGCGAGTTTGTAGAATTTAGAATCCTTCTTATGCCCAAAATTAGCCTCCTCCTAAATATATACTCTGCAACCTCCTTTTGGTTCTTTCTCTTATTATGAATCATCATGCAACGGTGCAAAATGTTTCCTCATTGATCTCAGAATTCAATTTATTTATTTTTTTTTCCTTTCGTCCTATAATTCTCACGTCAATGATTTGTTGCACTAAAAAAGAAATTTTGCAAATCAAGGATGAACTCGACGATGAAATTTGCTTAACCTGCGATTCGTTGGCTATCCGGTTTGTAAGTTTCCGCTGCCTTAATATTTCCAACAATTACTAACTCCTTCGCTCTCCGCAACGAAAACAATGTTTCTGAGTGAGATCAAGAAGCAAGCATCTTCTTTTCTTCAAGACAAGTACAAGTCGGCTAGGCTTGCCTGGACTGATGTCACGCAAGCCGAAATGTAAGTTTAGTTTCAAACTCTTATATTCTTTTACATAGATCATAATCTTAGAAGATTCAAGTCCTGGAAATGTTTCTAACAGTTTGACCGAAGAGGCTACGAACGGCGAGCCATGGGGCCCCGATACAAAGACGATGACAAGAATATCCGAAGCGTCTTTCGACGTGGACGATTATGGGAGGATTGCAGATGTGCTGCATAGGAGGTCTAGTCTACTTTTATCTCTTACCTATCTCGATTTTCGTTACGCGGTCATGAAATATACATTGGTTAGGTTTATGACTATGATGATTGAATAAGGAATGAAGATGTATATTGTCTAATTTAATCATTATATATGATGGTACATTCCAATCAAGAGAAGAATGAAACAAATTTTTTGATATCAAGTTTCTGACATAGTTAATCTCATGCATCATTTTATTCTATTTGTGTATTTATTTTTGCTGTAGATTGCGCTCTGTTAATTTTAAGGAATGGCGACAATCATACAAGTCCTTAGTAGTCCTGGAATTCCTGTTAACACACGGACCGGAATATCTCTTTGAAGAGTTTCACTGTGATACAAATGTCATTCGAGAGCTCGGAAAATTCAATTATGCAGATGAAAGAGGGTAAAATATAACAGATTTATTGATTTTTTGTTATAACTGTATATGGAATTCCCTTTCGAAATTAATGCCTTTTCTCAGGTTCAATTGGGGATCATGCATGCAGAAGAAATCTGAGAAGATATTGAAGCTACTGAGCAATGTAGATCAACTCAAAGAAGCACGCGCGAAGGCACTTAAGATCTCACGAGAGATCAAAGGATTTGGAAATTTGATTGTTTCTCCCTCGTCTTCTCCATCTTCTTCTAAAAGCTTTGGAAGCTCATCCTTCGGCTCCTGCTCCTCGAATAGTCCCACATGGAATGTGCAAGATGGGCCAAATAATCAAGAGATACAGTACAAAATGGCGAATGAACCCCTTGAGAATCTTCCAAAAGGATCAGAAAAGAAGGGATTAGAGGGGTTACATCTTTGGAATACTCCTATCGAGGAGAATGGCTCTCTCATTGAATCAACTAATGAAGATGAAGTAGAATACAAGATTGGCTCGTCTACTAGATTTAGTTCGCAAATTCTTGGGTGCACCAATCAAAGCCAAAGCTATAGAAGAATAATACCGCAACGAAGTATATCAGATGCATGTAAGGTGACAAAGAAGATTGAGCGGCAAATGTCACTGGGGTTTTGAGGGGAGAGCCCTAACAAATAGCAAGGCATATACGCTTTTATTTGTCATTCTTTTGTATGTTGAAAAGAAACTTAGTAAATAGAAAAACAGAAAACTACAATATGGTAGAGGTAAAAACTTTATTAAATTGCAGGATTCTGAAAACAGCAATTGCTGATTTTGTTCGTGGAAGTGTACTGGCATGTATGAAGATTTTCTTGTAGTCACTTGCAGTGTACTGCACAAACATTTTGAGGTGAAGTTACATCTTACATCAACATAACTCTCGATAGAAGACTCCATGCCCATGCCTCAATATATGTGTTCAGATAAGGTTTCAAGCTCAAACTTCATAATATCACCACATTTGTGAAATACGTCATCTAGTGTTCTTTAGTTTGTGATGCGAGAAAGATGGGCACCCTTTTGATACATATAAATTGCATTTAAAATTCACTGCAGAAGAAATCAGGCTTGTTCTGTTGTCTGCAATATGCATGCATGAGGTTTGTTTGGCAACAAAAACAAAAGTTTGGCACTAACTTTTTTCCACTTGTTTTTCTGAAGAAATCAATCCCTTGGTTCACTCCATTGCTTAAATTTGAGCTATGAAAGTAAATAAATTAAAAACAAAAATATTAACCAAATGAGGCTTAAATATGAGGCCTAAATATAATTTGATCGGGTAATTTGCAAAAGACACTGCTTGTCAGTGTACATCTAGCAATTTTTTTCAGAGTTTTTCAGGACACAACAGCAAGAAGAAACTAGAAATCTTGTTTTCAGCATGAACATAACTATCTAAAGATTAAAATAATTGAAAGATCACACAATTCTAAAGTTAAAAACGTAAGGCTCTTTACGTAGGTAAATATTCTTTACAAGCAATATGCTATCATAAGGGTGCAAGTATAATAACAAAGAAAAACTTTATTCGTCAGTGAAAGCGCACGACGATGCAGGAGATGGTAGCTTTACTCATTCTAGTGAGAGCCTCCTCTGCCAAGCACTCCGCAGCCTTTTGAGCATCCTCAATGTGGCCTATCAAGTCCACAGCTTCCTGGTACCTCATAACCTATAACAAATATAAGTAATTTACTCGATCCTTTTTTTACTTCAAGGTTAAAAAGATTAAAATTTTACCTCCCATACACCATCACTAGCTAGTATAATGAAGTTGGTATCGGATTCTACATTCTGCGCAGTGATAGCAAGCCTCGACTTCTTCCGGGGCTTGTGTTCTTCGCTATTTGTGACGCACTTCAATTGCAGCAAACCTGTTCGACATAACACATCAAATAATTATTTGAACAAATGAGAGATTCAACTGTTGCTTAACTGTACCAATTAATGAATTGATAAAAAGTAGCAAAAAGAACATGACCACACGATTTTCTTTCCTGAGCAAAAACTATGGCATAAAATAATTTCACAAGACAACTAAAAACATAAATGGTTCCAAGATGATAGTTCCATAAAATAGTCAGAGATAATATGTTACTTTTGAAAAGCTGAGTAAGTACCTGATATAAAAGATCTTCCTTTCTTCGTTTTGTTTCTTCGACCAATCTGCGTCGCCGCACCGTCCTTACAGACCACAACTTTGTATCCACCAAAATCTGCTGCTATAAATTTCTTACCATTAATAAGAAGCAAAGTTGTGGACCCTGCAACTTCATTTGCACCCTCTCCTTTGTGCACATTTGCCCTGGAATTGATATAGGCCTTCCTCATGATTTCTTTGGCTTTTTTCCTTATTTGGATCTACATGTGAGAAATCGCAAATCACAAATCATATATAGTGAGCAACAATTTTTCTCTCTTCTAAAAGAAAACACATTACAATATATAATACAGTAAAATATCACCGAGCATGATCACGAAACCACTTTTATGGTTGTAACAAAAATCGTAACTTGCGAATATTTTGAAAAAGTCAAATTGTATACCTCATTAAGATTCTTTTGAAAGAGATGAGATTGCAGATACTTTGTGATCTCACCACCTACTTGCTGATCAAAGGCTCCAAACAACCATAACTCTAAGCCTTCTATTTGTTCCCTTTGCGCAAGCACGGAGCCTTCGGAGTTACCGTCCCTCTCGACTGAATAAAACCCATGAGAGATTCCTACCCATCTATTGTTCTTCAATGGCTCCTTGTCCTTTATACCCTTTGTAGCAAATCTTCTCACCTTAAAAATTTCCAAGACCCAACCCCCCCAAAAACAAGAAAAGTTACAGTTAGTATATCTATATATGTTTTTGAACAATTCTATGCATGGTTGATTTCCTCATAAGCGATCGTTTCCTCCAAATAATTTACAATAACATTAAAATATAGATCAGCCTAGTGATGTCAAACAACATACATATAGATCTCCAAATTTTTTAAGAAAAAGAAAAGTGGATTTGCGTCTATTTATATTTATATTTTGATTGTTCTAGCCTCAATTCACATTAGAGTAAAAATAAAACAAGTAAATCATAGAAGAGAAAAGAGATAAAAGAAGTAACTCAAATTACCTTAATTTTTTTTAGAAGAATGCCTAAAGCCATTTTTTTGTGATCTCTAATTAATCTAGTATTTGTTATTATTATTTATAATAATAATAGTAAAGAAAGAATGGAGAGGAAGGGGGAAAAATGATAAAACCACTGTAACAAAGGCGATGTGAATTTGTTAACAAGTTGTTTAGATTCATGGGATTGGATAGGATTGGTCTACATTTGCAGATTACAAGAGAATAGCCAAAGATTTTTAAACACAATTTGTTAAAGAGTTGTTTAGATTCATGGGATTGGATAAGAGAATGGCCAAAGATTTTTGGGTGCACCCGATGCATCCGTGCGTCATAGAATCTCTATGTTATCATATTTCGAATTTAAATCTCTGAGTTAATTTTTTATTTTTTTTAAAAAAAATCTCTATTTCAACGAAGGGAGATGTACACAAATGAGCATATGAATCGCCATTTGATACGCTCGCTCGCCATTTGATATGCTTATTGAGCTCAAGTATTTTAATGTTTGCGTGTTTATCTTTATGGTGTAAATTTCTATAACAATAAGATTTTAAATGATGGGATATTTATAAGAGAAATTTATTTATTAACCAATAGAAGTGGTTATCAGCCTCTTATTAATTTAATTCTTTTTCCAACGGTCTCAGCAATTTCAAGTTTAAAACGCTTATAAGAGAAACAGCAGGAAAAATCAGTAGAAAAAAAAAAAACGTTAATAACATTCTCTTATTAATCACTAACAATTTTCGTACAATTCAACTGCATATCAATAATTGAGTTGCATATGGTTACATAGCCTCTGTAGGGCCATAAAACCATAGAAACAGAAATTGAGACAAAAGTCAAGCACACGTTACTCCTTTGATCGCAATTGAGCTTCAAACTAACATTGAAGAATTTTTTTTCTTTCTTTTTTTGGGGGAAGGGAGTTTTTACGAGTTTCCTCGCGAACTCCAATTTAGAGCTTCAATTTTCAGTTACCGGAGACAGAGAAAACTGGAACTAAATAATCCACTGATCATATTAAAGAAGAGCCTAGCAACATCTATCACAGCCATATATCTCGGCAAACACAGAAAAAAATTGCTAGAATTATGAATTCAAACAATGACAACAAGCGGATGAAAAGTTTTGATCCACTGCGACTGCTACCAAAAGAGTGTCAAACTAACTAAATAGTGTTCTCATGAGGAACTCTGCTTCTTCAACTTAGCAAGCTCCCGCTGAGCAGCGCCACTTTTCTGGATAAAAATAGAATCAAAGGAATGAGAACAAGAGAATAATGCTTGGTAAGAAAATTTCATACATGACCTCCGCAAATTATCTGTTAATATGTTTATCCATCCGCAAAATCTGAATTATCATATACGTTCTTCGAAAAGTTGATTTCTTGCACATATATACCACTGCACTCCAAAAATACTGCTCTTTAATGTTCTTTTCGTGAAACAAAATCAACTTTACCCCATGAATAAGATAAATCCCCAACTTCAGATTTGCATATTTTGCAAGTATCTGCAAATTTAAGTGTATTTTATGAAAATTGAGATTTCACTGGGACACGCATATGTAAACCGATGATTCCGCAGATACATGAAAGCCATAACAGTAAATACTGACAGAAGCAGAAATCAGAATGGAAAGGAAACTGACCTTGATCTTCGCTAACATGACCTTAAACCTATCGAAATCATTTAAGGAAGCTCTCCTCTTCTGAACTATCAACTTCCTGCCCCATGAACTGCTTTCCCATTTGTTCTTCACATCTGCCACAACGAAAAGAACAAAGAGGATCTTTAGATTTATCACTTTTTTTTTTGCCTGTTTAACCTGGTTTATAGTTGTCTACTCCGGAGAAAAGCCTCCAAAAGCAGAAGATTCTGTCGCGGCAAGAAGCCCAAATGAGCTTTAGGCCCCAAAAACAGAAGCTACAATTTGAAGATTCTACTTTTGCTGTTGAGTAAATTTTGATGAAAGAGATGTTGGTGCTTCTTAAAACAGCTCTAACAAACAATACTGTACAGAAGCTTTGGCTAGGGCAAACATGCCCTTAACAACTTTCACAAAAAAAAAAAAAGGAGACCGTAATTTTTACCAGCAGCTTCCATGGAAGCAATCAATGACTTCTTTTTGGGGATTCTGGGAATGTCGATTTTGATGTCGGTCAAGGAAAGCCTCTTGAAATTCATTTGGCCACGTACCATGTCTGGAGCATCTACAAGTGCCTGATACAGTTTCAATGATAGATAGAGAATAACCGTTAAAATAACTGGCACCACTTTGATTGCCCAGGATATCAAATACAGAGGCATCCATATCCTCCATATCAAAGCATTACTAGAAAAGCACGCATTCATAAACACAACGAGAAATGAGTCATAATTGTGCTCGCTATCGAGATGCCCTTGTTTAGCTCACTCTTCGAATGAAAAGGTCTCAGCTTAAGAAAGAAAAGCTTCTCCCATGAATGCGGAGATCCGACCTTTGTGAACTACATATACAAAGCTTCCTCACAGTATCCACCTTGATGCTCTATCTAATTTCTAAGAAATACAAAAGATTTTTTGTTACCGCATTTACAAGATATTGTTTTCAAACTGATAAGTGAACAAAAGCACATATCAACAGAAGTTCATCGAATAGATACACGAAAATTTTATCCACTGATGTAGAAACATACTAAAATCAACTAACAAATCGTTAATCGCCATTACAGCGTCATTCGTTGCAGCTAGTGAAAATGCCCGCATCTAAGAGTATAATTGTACTCACGATCGACATAGAAAGCGAAATCACGGTTCCGAAGCACTCAAATCTCGTAAAAATTCCACGAAATCACAACGAAACAAGAGACGGATCGAAAACGTACCCGATTCTGGTCGATAACGTCGACGATGACGACGAGCCTCCCGTAATCCTTGCCGTAGTTGACGAGCGCGACTCTCCCGATCTCCACGTATCGCTTGAACGCCTACAAAAATCGCGAAAAAGCACCAAAAAAATTAAGGGGGAAAAAAAGTGAGATCGAAGAGATCTATAGATCTAGGAGAAGGGAAATGATCGATCGAACTAAGGATATAGAGAGATCGTGAGGGAGACGGGGTTGTTATTTACCATGGTTGCAGAGGTGCGGCGGCTGAGAACCGGAGCGAGGAGGGACCGCTCCTGTATTAGGGTTTTATTTCTTCGTTCACCCCTCCCAAGTTTTAAAAAAAAGTTTTTTATTTTTAAATTTTTTTCAAAAACTAAAAATATATTAAGGGGGAAAAAAAGTGAGATCGAAGAGATCTATAGATCTAGGAGAAGGGAAATGATCGATCGAACTAAGGATATAGAGAGATCGTGAGGGAGACGGGGTTGTTACCATGGTTGGAGAGGTGCGGCGGCTGAGAACCGGAGCGAGGAGGGACCGCTCCTGTGTTAGGGTTTTATTTCTTCGTTCACCGAATCACCCCTCCAAGTTTTAAAAAGTTTTTTTATTTTTAATTTTTTTGCAAAAACTAAAAATATATTTTTAAAAATAGTTAACGAGTGGAGGAGGCCCACTGTTGGGCCCATTTATTTATTTATTTTAACTCTCTCTCTCTTTCTCTCTCTCTCTCGGTGTTTTCTTCTTCAACCAGGTGGACCCCACGCCCACGTTAGCTGTCCAACGTGACCAAATATAGCCGTTACTTCCGATCGTCTCCATTCTCCGGTCCTTTTAGCTGATCCTAATTTTATTTTTATTTTTTTTAATGTTTTTTTTAGCCCTTAATCCAGAAACCGCGATTTTGCTTCTGCTTCGCTCACCTCCTCCTCCTCCTCCTCCTCCTCACCCTCATTCCTCGAACAGAGCCCTCCTTCAATCCCTATGAAAAATTTGTAATCTAATTCCATAATCCACCGCCGAGCTATTCCCCAGGTAAATTTCTTCTTCTTTTTTTTTTTTTAAAAAAAATGCGAATCTGCAAATAATCTTCTGTTTTCGTTCGATAGTTCCGAAGATATGATATGCGATTCTCAACTATTGATTCGATTGCAGTGCGGCGGTGGAAAAGAGATCGGGGGATTATTGTGAGCGTGATTTGCTTTTTTTTTTTTGGTTTTGAAGGGGAGGATTTTGAGCGGAGTTGTGTAGGAATTTTGAATCAATCATTTTGATCTACAATGGGGTGCTGCGGCGCGAATATGGAGGAGATGGGGGAGCCCGACGCTTTCTACCCGATCAGAGCCGAGTGCCGAGATGATGTTCCCAGCACCCGATTCAAGCCCAGGGTGTGTCACCTTCTCTCTGTCCCTCCTCTCTTTCATTGGATTAATCCGTATTTTGCGTGTTATCTCTCTTCCCACTTTAATGTCCTCCCCAAGCAGATATCAAAATATCAATGTACGCCTCGTTTGGCATTGTTATTATTCTCTGTTTTTTATAAATAATATTCTGTGTGGTTGGATGCGTCGGCCTATGCTCTTCGAAAATCGAAGCTGCTAAGAATGAAGAGAAAGTCAGTACTAGGATTTTGTTTCTCGCTGGCAAACGAATCGCGTCGATGTACAAATTGCAGGCATTCTGCCGCCTAACTGTATACTATTCTTTTTGGGAGGTTCATTTGAATTCTCATCCGGCAGATGACCCTCTTTTCTGATCATGCAGCACGGCAAGACGCTTAGCGCGAGAAGATGGCACGCCTCATTCTCCGAGGATGGCAATTTGGATATTGCTAAAGTTCTTAGAAGAATACAGCGTGGGGTACGAGAATTACCATTCTAATTTTACTCGAATAACCCGTCGATAGGGACGAATGATTAATGGCCGTTTGAACAGTTGAAGTGGTGCAGCTCTTATTAGTTTCTCACGTCCTTCATTTTATGACAGGGCGTTCATCCGACCATAAAAGGAGTTGTGTGGGAGTTTTTGCTCGGTTGCTATGATCCTAAAAGCACCTTCGATGATCGAAGTACACTAAGACAAAATAGAAGGTATTGTTTCGTCTTCGCTGCAGGGTCGCTGCATTCCTGCTACAGCTGGCAGTTATTTTTATATCACCTGTGCGGATTGCTCTGCTGGCAGGTCGGAGTACGAGAAATTGAAGTCAAAGTGTAAGGAAATGGAGAAGGCAGTTGGTAGTGGAGTTGTGATTACTGCCCCCCTGATAACAGAAGATGGACAGCCTATCGCGGATCCCGCAAGCAACGGCGCCGCCTTCCAAGAGAATATTCCTTCTGATACCGTAGATTCCTCCAATCTAGAACGGGAAGCAAATAACGAACCTTTAGACAAAGAAGTCATCCAGTGGAAGCTGACTCTGCATCAGATTGGTAAACATTAAGAGCAATCTGACAATTGTATTCTGCTTTCTTTGCTTCTTTCTTTTCCGTATGAGCAAACTGATGATTTGCTATTTATGGTGTTATTTTACAGTTGGGATTCGTAATCAGTAATTTTGTACTTGATCGTAGGTTTGGATGTAGTTCGTACGGACCGGGCGCTTGATTATTATGAGAACCAACAGAATCAGGCAAGGCTGTGGGACATTCTTGCAGTTTATTCATGGATGGACAAGGACATTGGTTATTGCCAAGGTGACTACCGGTCACAGCTGCTGAGTGAACGAATGAGAAATTTTTTGTTTTCTTTGATAGCTCAATCTAAAATACAGTTCTGAGCAGGAATGAGTGATCTTTGTTCGCCAATTTCGATCCTTCTTGAGAATGAAGCAGATGCCTTCTGGTGCTTCGAACGTTTAATGCGGAGACTGGTATGCATCCCATCCCCTCTTTTGTGCATTGTTTCCACTCAAACTGAGGCATGCAACTTTTTCCTATTCCTAATCACCTGTTTTGCTTATTTTCATTCAGGTACTTTCAGTAAGAGTTTTACCTTATTGGAATTTATGCACTTCTCACAGTTTTCTTTTTTCTTCTTCTTTTTTTTCTATTGTGAAGCGAGGAAATTTCAAGGCCACAAGTACTACTATTGGAGTTCGCTCTCAATTGAGTTTGTTATCATCCATTGTAAAGGCTGTCGATCCAAAGCTGCATGAACACATCGGTATGATTTTTCACCTCAGTTAAATTAAATTACCATTTTTCCAGGTATTGTAAATGTTCATACATTTGATAGAAGACTATTAATGCAGAAAACTTAGACGGAGGGGAGTACTTGTTTGCGTTTCGCATGTTAATGGTCCTCTTCCGCAGAGAGTTCTCATTTGTGGACTCGTTGTACCTTTGGGAGGTAACACCCCCCTGCTTCATCACTTTTCATTTGCATGATCGCAATGGTTTTTCATAAGAAGTTCAACCATGTAGAGGAAAATATTCATGCATCCAACTCCACATTATTGCAATGCTGCTGTTGCCCGCTGCTTTTCTTGTTCTTCTTGTTGTAACCATAAACTGACGCAAACACAATTTTAAGATTTAGCTTTGAGCTTGTTTTTGACTAAAACTTTCAGCTGATATGGTCTATGGAATATAACCCAAACCTTTTCTCCACGTATGAGATGGAGTCGGATGAAGCAGCTAATAACAAGAGCCAAGAAGCAGTAGGAGATCCAACCCTGTTGACGCAGTATGGCAAGTTTGAGAGAAAGAATGTAAAGGCCGGCCAGAAGGACCACCAAGCCAGTTTATCCATCTTTCTCGTAGCCAGCATTCTCGAGGCCAAGAATAAACGGTTATTGAAGGAGGCTAAAGGCCTAGATGATGTCGTTCAGGTCATCTCTCTATCTCTCCGTTTCTCGCTCAGTAATTAATAATTATCTAACTCTCGACATGTGAATATTTTTATATATATCTAGGATCATACTATTCAACCAACCATCCACTTAACCTTAGGCCCACATCATCCTAATTCACATCTTCTCATCTAACGGCCATAAACTTGCAAGATTAATGACTTGATGCTATTAATAAGATAAGAGCCTAGTTCTATATATATATATATATATATATACTATTCAACCAACCATCCACTTAACCCTAGGGGGCCCACATCATCCTAACCTCACATTTCTCAATCCAATGGCTAAGAACTTGGTAGCACCAATGACTTGGTGCTATTAATAGCATAGTAGCCTAGTTCTATATATATATATATATATATATATATATATATAGTAGGTACCTAATATTTATGGAAAATCCCCGAGAGTTATCAAGAAACGAAAAATAGAAAAAGGCTGTTCCAAGTTGGCATATAGGCAGTTATCTGACAATAGCCCTAAGCAAAGAATTACATATCGTGATTCTTGAACTACTTATGCCCAAGGAACGTAACTCCATACTACAATTAGTTTTTGTAGCTGATGCTGATCACAACAACTGGTTTGTATATAAAATGATTGGGCCTTTATATATAGCCACATGAATGTTGTACATGAATTTCGTCGATTCGTGTATTTCACCTAAGATTGAACTGTTTGTAGCAGATCTTGAATGACATCACGGGAAATCTGGACGCAAAGAAGGCATGCGATGAAGCATTGAAGATTCACCAGAAGTACTTAAACAAAGTAACCCCTCCAGGCTCCAACCATCCATCAATTGTCTCATAATGAGTGATTTTCATTCCTTGTGTTTAATTAAACTGAATGAAATGATGTGTAATCATGCAGACCAAGGTTTCGTAGTCTTCGGGCTCTGCCATATGAAAATCGCACCAGCAGCTTTGTTTACTGGAAAAGCGAAAGCGCCATCAAAGGGCCCTCCGACGATTCTTTTGTTTTGCCTTTTTGATTTTTCTTACGATTCATTCATTCATTCTTTCATTCTCCGAATGTTCTGCGTCACACACTATTTTTTGTGCGGAAAAAAGACGGTTAATATAATGATTGTGTATGTGTATCATGTTCAGTACTATACGACCTCTAAAATTATGTAATCTAAAATTTTAAGAGATGGATAAAGGACTGATCTATGTATCTGTTGATCTGTAGAGAAATCTCTTTTTATAGCTTCTATTTCAATGCACAGAAAAAAAATTTAAAAAAAAAAACTGAAAATGCTCTCTAAACGCTCGTCGAGCAATACTTCCTGCAACTGCTTCGATAATAAGGAACAGGCCTTGGAAAAAGATTCAAATGCAAAATTCATTACTTAATGCAGCTAACGCCACTAATTTCAATTTTAATTTTAAATAGAGGTAAAAAAGAAAAAGGAAAATGATAAAAAAAAGGATAAGAAAATAATGCTTAGTTTACAATACGTTTCTATAGTGTATTGAAAAATAGATAAGCATATATATATATATATATATATATATATATATATATTAGCCTAATAACGATGGACGGTTCTGAACACAATAAGTGATCTTTGAAAAAATATTTAAATATTTAAACAAAAAAATTTTAAATTGGCAGATAAATCAAAATTGTGGCGCAGGATTAGGAACACAGAGAATGTTTGAGGGGAAAGCAACGTGTACGATAATCCGTACTTCCGTAGTCGCTCGCTTTCTTTCTCTTTCACTATCTCCTCCACTTTTTGACCCTTTTCTATATATATATATATATATATATATATATATATATATATATATATATATATATAGAGAGAGAGAGAGAGAGAGATTTCTTTATCTTTATCGATATAGCGAATAATTTGGTCTTTATCAAGTTTTTAACCGTTAGATCCGCCTCGTTGATGATTTTCACCCGTTAGATCATCTATTCAACCCACTTAACTCTAACTCATCCTAACCACACATCTCTCAATCCAATGTCAAAAATTTGATAGCACCAATGACTTGTGCTATTAATAGCATAGTAGCTAATTTATATATATCATAATATATATATATATATATATATTTAATTGGTTTGTCACCGTTAGATCATACTATTCAACCCACCACCCACTTAACTCTAAGGGGCCCACATCATCCTAACCACACATCTCTCAATCCAACGGTCAAAAATTTGATAGCACCAATGACTTGTGCTATTAATAGCATAGTAGCCTAATTCTATATATGAGTCCGGCTGCTATGCTATCAATAGCACGAATAATTTGGTGCTATCAAGTTTTTAACCGTTAGATCCGCCTCGTTGATGATTTTCACCCGTTAGATCATACTATTCATATATATATATATATATATATATATATATATATATATATATATATATATATATATATATATATATATATATATATATATATATATAATTAGGCTAATAAGCTATTAATAACACGAAACACTTTGTCCTGCCAAGTTTTCCGCCATTAGATTTATCTTTTTGATACTATTCAACCAACCACCCATTCAACCACATGAGGCTCACATCATCCTAATCGCACATCTCTTAATCCAATGGTCAAAAATTTGATAACACCAATAACTTAGTACTATTAATAGTACGCACTTTATTTATTTATTTATTTAACCCCCCCAAAAAAAAAGAAAATACAAAGCCTCATCTTTTATGTTTCTCTTTCTTTTTTCTAAATTACAGAATTTCTTTTAAATATTTATTATTTTTTTAATTTTTAAAAATCTATATTTTATTTTTTTTTAATTTAAAAAATATTTTCAAGTGGTACGACGTTCATAAAGATAATAAAATAATCAAATTATTTTTATTTTTATAAAAAATAATTTTTTAACATATTTATGTTAATTCGAATGAGATTTGTTATACATATTATAAAAAATAAACAAAATAGTGATAGAATGCTGGAGAAGTAAGATTAAATACAAAAATTTAAAATATTTAAAGAATGAAATATAAATTTTTAAAATTCAGGAAAAAAAATAAATATTTATAAAAAAAAAATTAAATTTCTATAATTTTAGTGTTTTTTTTAATTTGTTTTTCACTGATGGCCCCTTAAAAGTGCTTTTTTAAATCTTTCGCAAGCGATTCCGACATTTTTGTCCTCTCCCTCCCTCTCTCCTCTTCCCCCGTTTCTTCCTCTTTCCCCCTCTCTCTCCCTCTCTCTCTCTCTCTCTCTCTCTCTCTCTAACATAAACGAAAAGGATTATATTATTTATCCTCTGGGAGAGAGGAAAAAGGGGGGGAAAAAAGCTCAATTATTAGAGGAGGAGGAAGAACAAGAAGAAGAAGAAGAAGAAGAAAGGAATCCCCCCTCCCCCAAAAAACTCGTTAAGGATTTTTTTTTTAATTTTTTTTCAGTTTTCTTGTGATCTTTGTAATTTTGGGAGGATTTTCTCGATTCCATTTCGTTTCCGCGCGAAATGAATTACCATGCATTAATTTTATTTTGGAATTAATTCGTACAGATCATACATTGCTAATTTATGTTCATCTCATTCGTGAAAATAGCAAAAAGAAGAAGAAGAAGAAGAGAGAGAGAGAGATCGAGAGAGAGAGTCGGAGAGATGGAGGAGATGGAAGGGACGGTGCTGCGCCCGTCGTTGGAGAGGATGAAGATGGTGAGATCGGAGGAGACCGGAGAGATGCTCACCGAGCCATTTCTCCATGTTTGCAAGCTTATCCTCCCTGTCATTGGTAACACCTTAATTACCCATCCCTTCAATTTTTCCTCCCCCTTCATTTTCCTTTTTTTTTTTTCTCGATCATCATGTTCTATGAAATATAATTTACTTTGATGCGTACGTAGATGTTTAATTCAATGCACTTTGCTATTCCCTCCGCGTGTTCTCAAGGCTATTGTTTAATCAATTCGTTCGGAAACAGTTTCAATTTTATGCATGTAATTTGAAATATCGAATAACATATGTAACATCGTTGTACGCGCGGGAGTATTTTCTTATGCAATTATCTAATATCTGAATTTTTTTTGTGTCGATATCTCTTTCCCGCAAGTATTTGGTATTGCATTTTCTTTTTCAGAATGCGCGATTCTCTTTGTTGTAGCTTTGCCTGCAAAAAGATCATTATAATTCCACATTTGTTTTCAATGTTTGATTCAAAATTTTGGCTAATTTTTGCCAGATAAATTTGGTGGTGCTATGTCGATCGTGAAGTCCGATGTAGGGGGCAATCTATCGGTATGAGATCTCGACCATTTACGATCTATCTATCTATCTATCGCGACATGGAAAACTTGTTCGTGTTTTTCCAACGTACTCGCATTATCTTTTCAAGGCTACATGACCTTTTGTTACTGCCCCTGTATCTGCGTCTTTGTCAGAGACTAGAAGCCAAGTACTCTTCCGATCCTTTGAAATACCGTCTCCTATACAGTTTGGTGCAAGCGGAAGTCGAAAGTAAAACAGCTAAAGCTTCTTCGAGCTGCACTAATGCGCTCCTGTGGTTAACAAGGTGTTTTACGATCTCCAAACGCGTGCGTCTATATATATATATATATATAGTGCGATAGCACTTCTCAAATTCTTTGTAAACGCAAGCTTCTATGTACGTCATGATCAGGGCGATGGACTTCTTGGTGGAGCTGTTCCGGAGCTTGCTGGACCATCCCGACTGGAGCATGCCGCACGCCTGCACGGTGTCCTATAACAAGGCCCTCAAGAAATGGCACGGTTGGCTGACGAGTTCTAGCTTTCCGGTACGTAATTCATTCATTTGTTTGTAGATGATGTCTGACATGTCTCTGGTTTAGTCGTTTCCTGCGCTTGCGCTTGCGATGCGGTCGACCTGTAGGGCATATATATCTTATCTTTCCATTCCTCTGTTTCTCATCAAGTATAGCCAAGCATTGTTGTTTTTTATGCATACTCCCGTTGTAAGTTCCGTAAATACGTTGTTTTTTGATTGAGCTTGTGAGTGAGTCGCGCTGAAAACCCACAATGACAGGTAGCGGTGAAAATCGTCCCGGATAGGAAGAAATTCATGGAGATCATCAGTGGATCAGGTGATATCAATGCAGATATTGAGACATTCTGCACGATTTTTGCTCCTATACTGCAAGAGAACCACAAGTTTCTGGTAAAATATTTACTTAAGTCGACGCTTTGCTTTTAAAAGAAACAGAAAAAGAAAAAGATCTCGACAATGGCAGTGATTCGACCTTCTCGCAGGCTAGCGTTGGCCTCGACGAACTGAAATCTTCTTGACGCTGGAAGCCGCCTCCACACGAGCAGACGCCAACTTATTAATTCTTTACATTATCCTAACACTTTTATGCAGATTGTAATTTATCATAAGCTATTATTAATTCTTTACATTATCCTAACACTTTTGTGCAGATTGTAATTTATCATAAGCTATCTATTCAACCACGTAGATAGATTCGTAATATTCAGGATTTGCCCTTCTTTTTGAGCAAAGAGATGCTATAGTTTCTCCGTTAAATTAAAATTGCTTCTCATCTGCAACATGCAAATTGTATCTTCTTTGAGCGCCGGCCCCTGAAAATATATAGTCGTACGTGAGCCATCCACAAGTTATGCACTGTTTAATCCAATTTATGCTTCTGTACTTTGTGATGCTACATGCCTGCTGAAAAAATAGATGGATTTTGTTGTACTTCAATCCTCGAAGGCCTCTTTTTCTTTTTCTTTTTCTTTTTTTTGTGTACACAAAAATAGATGGCTCCTTTTGTACCTTTTCTCATGATTTAATGCCCCCCTATCGTAAGTGTTCTCATTTCTCATGATGATCCCTCACCAATCCTCATAAAAGCGTTCAACAAATGAGGAACTCAAATAATAAAAAAAAACATTTCATTCACCCGTTTGCTCCATTACCCTCTCTACTGCTTTCGTATTTCCTACTATATATATATATAATAATAATATATATAACTCACTATATATGTAGACTTTTACAGCCACCTTCCTAATTAATCGCGCGCCTAGAATGAACCAAAAAAAAAAGAAAAAAAGAAAAAAGGAGGGGGGGACAGCTAAAGACCAAAATGTAGCAAAACAAAAAAAAAAGCTAAAATTCCCAAAGCAGCATTACTCTCCATCAAGATATTATTAATGTTATTTGCAGGGGTACTACTGGTGGAGGAGAAAAGGGAGAAAAGGACAGGGTGGGGAATTTCCGTTTTGTTGCACCGCCGTAGAATTCCGATTTTACCCCCGGACTCCTCTTCCTCCACGCAGAGCTTGGGGTTACCGGTGAGCTTAAGCTTACCCCGCATCCGGCCCACGAACCCGGCGGAGAAGGGGATCCGACCCGCGAGCGAGTTGTTGGCCAGGTTGATCTCCTTGGCCGTGGCCTCGAGCCGCTTCAGCTGGTCCGGCAACTCCCCTTCTAGAAGGTTGTTGTCCAGCGCCAGGTAGCAGAGGTTTCCCAGAAATACCCCCATCGACCCCGGGATATTACCGCTCAGTCCCAGCCCCGACATTCCGATCCCCAAAATGCCCCCCAGCTCCTCCCATATTTCCGGGATTCGACCCCCGAGCCCAGGGTTCCCGCTCAGGTACACCTCTTTGAGACCGCGCATCTCGCCCAGCGCCGTGGGGACGCCGCCCGTGAGCCGGTTGTTGCTCAGGTCCAGGAACTCCACCCGGCTCAGCCCGCTCAGCCGCGCCGGGATCGGACCGGAGATCCGGTTCGAGCTGAGGTCCAGCTTCACGAGCCGGGCCAGCCGGCCGAGCTCGGCCGGGACTCGGCCGCTCAGCCGGTTCCCGCTGAGGTCGAGGATTTTGAGCGCCGAGCATCGGCCCAGGCCGGAGGGGACGGGTCCGCGGAAGCGGCTGCGGGAGAGGAGCAGCTGCTCCAGGTCGGGTAGGGCTCCGATCTCGTCCGGGATGGTTCCGGAAACGCCGGTGCCGGAGACGACGAGTCGCCGGAGGCGAGGGAGGTCGCCGACGGAGGGCGGGATGCGGCCGACGAGGGAGGGGTTCTGGATGAGGACGAGCTCCTCGAGCGAGGCGGGGAGGCTCCACGGGCCGGTCGGGAGGGGGGATCTGGAGGCGGCGAAGCAGTTGTAGCAGAAGAGCTTGCGGAGGAAGGGGAAGGAGGAGGCGGCGGAGAGGAGGACGGGGGAGATGGAGGCGTTGGGGCCGCAGGGGGGGTTGGCGGAGAAGTCGGAGACGAAGCCGAAGTTGAGCTCGACGATGTGGGGGACGGCGCCGGAGTCGTCGGAGGGGTCGGAGAAGAGGTCGCAGAGGAGGCCGTGGGGGCCGGAGAGGCAGAGGTCGTCGGGGTAGAGGAAGCGCCAGTCGACGCCGGAGTTGATGGACTCGAGGGCCGCGTACGCCGCCTCCTGCTCCGCCGCGGGGAGGCGGGGCGATTCTTGGGCGGCGGCGGCGGCGCCGCAGAGAACGAGGAGGAGGAGGAAGACGAGGGTAGAGGAAGGAGATAGCTCCATTAATGGAGTTCGGGAGGGGGTGGGGATCGCTAGAGTGAGAGAGTGAGAGAGAGAGGAGCTTAATTCCGAGAAGGCGTTTGTGAGGATTAATTGTTGGAGCTTAAAAAGGTAGAGAACATGAAGAAAGCGAAGGGCCAGGAAATAATCCCTGCACCTGGTGCATCCCTATCTCATACACTGCCTATATTTTTATTCATTTCGTTTTTTTTGTTTTTTTTTTTTCAATTCTAATCTGTAATAACAATAATCACTACTCACTAGCTATTTATAGTAGCCAATAGCTATTAACATAGGTGTTATCAAATAGTTGAGTGGTTTCGAATCCCCACCGCAGCTTTTCGAAGCCAAAAAGACTACTCTAGTTCTAACTTGTCGAATTTTTTTAATATCAGTTTTTTTTTAGAGCTCTTAGTATAGAAAAAGAGCCAGAGAAATTCAACCTCATTCTAATTCCATCTAATTTCATGGAATTCACTTAGATTTACTAAATTGAGAAGAAGCTAAGTATTAAATTGTGGTGGTCTAAGCAGGAGAAGAAATAAATAAACAGCGCGGCTCGGTTCATGGGAGGCATGGTGCACCGGGTGCAGAAAGAAATTTAAAAATGAGGGGAAGAGAATAACAGCTACGGCCAAAGGCTGCAGGAAGATCAGGCTGCAGAGGAGAGTAGGACGGCAAGGCGGAAAGTAGTGGGATCAAATGAAATGACCATTTTACCCTCCCTTCCCTTTGTCTGCAAGCTTCAACTTTTGTGTTTTCTTCAATTATGTTTGATCATGGAATGTCTACCGTCCGATGGGAGGCATCAAGTGGCTCATCGTGTGTTCGTGCTCGGGAGTACTCTTCTGTACTCCGTCTGATCATGATCAGAGGTATGGAGTTTCACAACATCGAAGCCAAAAAGCTTTTGGCATACATACACTCCGACTTTCCTTTCCCCCTTGATTGCTAATCACACTTTTGACACCCTGGCGATAATAGAGTACAAATGACTCAAAACTCAAGAGCACTCTTTTCCTTGTTAAGGTATTTATTTATTTTTATCAAAATATATTTATATTAAATACAATGTTACAGTAACAATATATAAAGATATACATAATAATAATAATAATAATAACTACAGTTGTTTTTTAAAATAATAATAATAATAAAAAAGAGGAAATGGAGTGAGTTGGTTTTGTACCTCTCCGACAAAGAAACTGTCGTTGAAGCCCCAAAAGAAACCAATCCGAATGTTCGCTACTTTTCCCCTCGGCCCGCTTTTATTTGGGAGCTGGTGCGCGGCGCTCGGCTGGCCTCTTCTCTATCTGAAATGACCAAACTATCCTTCTACTGTAGCACGTGACGATGCTGCGTGAACTAGTTGGCTCGGAGGGTATTATTGGCACGAAGAAGTAACATTTCATCTTTTTGCACGATTCTGATCGCCTGGGAAGGTGGTGGGACCACAATTTAGAAGAAACGGCTTTCGCACCGATCGATGCCGCGGACGTACGGCCCAGATTGGAGCGGCGTTAGGAAGCGTGGAGGGAGGCCGACGTGGCAGGTAGCGGGGCCCACATGGGCGCGGAGTACGATGTAGCCTGGTGGGTAGCCGCCGACAACCCGAGGACACGGCCTGACGGGCCCGGGCCTGTCGGGGCCCACCACCACGCCGCCGTATATGTATACGATGCGTCGCTTTCGCCAACCCCAACGACCACCGCATATAATAAATAAATAAATAAATAAATAAATAATAATACGATACTACTACTCGCCAACCCCATACTCCGCACGTGCCAGGAGAGCGTGAGAAATAAATTACTTGTTAAACCTTGAAAATAAATAATAAGTAATAGGATCGATACTACGGGACCCAATAGGCCCAGCCCAAAAAGTCCTTTTTGAGTCGAATGTATTATTCGGCCCAGGCCCATATTCCCATCATCTCCATATGAACTCGATGGGCCATATGCTGAAGAGCAATGCCACCCTTTTATATACCAACAAAAACTTTACATTATATCAATTTAAGCGTCATTATTTTTTTTTGACCATTCCAAAAGGAGATAGTGGTTTCCATATTTGGGTTTTTTTTTTTTTTTTTTTTAAGATTGCGATCAGGAGATATGCTAGGCATTTTTCGGTTTCATTCTCTTTCGCAGTTCCTGCTTTATTCGCATCCCAAATTTAAATAAATGATATTTGTAATCGTTTCAGTATTCGAATCATATATATCATATAGATTCAGTAGATTCTATATTATATCTGAAAATATAATAAAAAAATCACCCACTCGTGTGAAGGGTCGCTGACACGGTTTTTTATTTCTTTGCCGTGAACCGCGGCGCACCTTCTTGCGCTTACTCCCAGTGTTCCCATTTTAATTTTCAACGGTAGATGAAATTGGAGAATTCATAAATACGCTTTCCATAAAAATCAAAATAGTGCACAAATTTTCCTTTTGAAGGGGAAAAAAAATAATTTTTTGATTTTTAATTTTCGATTTTTGATTTTTGATTTTTATTTTTATGGGCAATCAGGAAACATGCCTGTATAATCAATGGAGGTGATGAAATCGGCAACGACACGCCGCTACTTGCTGCGCACTTACACAAAGTCGGCACCGAGTATTAATACTCCCAAAACAAACGAAAAGCGCCTTATAATAAGCCCTAGGTTTCTCCCGCGTTCGTGCACCGTGGTCTCCGGAGGAGTAGGAGGAAGAGGAAGAGGAAGAGGAGGAGAAGCGGAGGAGGGGACAGTAATGGCGCTGGCGAGTCTCTACCGACGAATACTCCCCTCCCCTCCCGCGATCGAGTTCGCCTCTTCCGAAGGGAAGGTACTCTTCGAGTTCTCTTTCTCATCTCCTGTTCCCTCACTCGAATTATTCGATTCATTGTTCTTTGTAGAGTAAGAGATGGTGCGGTTGGAGTGATTCGATCGTCTCTTTTATCTCTCGATTTAATGGTGATTTACGCTGGAATTGTTACTTTCATTGATCACTATGGTTTTTTTTTCAGTTCGATTAGGGTTTAGAGCTTGTTTGACGCTGTACCGCTGTTTGATGAAGTTCTGTATGAGTTGTGCTATTACAATAATGCGGTTTCTGCAGTTGAATTATAACTCAGAAGCATCAAATTGGATTTTTTTCTTTTTTTTTTTTTGTTGAGACTTTTGGTGCAATGGAAGCTGCAGTTTTTTCAATTTACTAAAAGCTCAACTGTAGGCTGCTGCTGCTGCTGCTCGAAGCAGAAGCAGAAGCAAAAGCAGGGCCAACCAGCCCCTAAGCGATCTGTATAGAAAACTACCTGCTGTCACAGTAATTTCTGTCTTTACCGCAACATAAGGGAGTCAGTTGGAAGTAAAGATTTGGTTATCTGAGAGAGTAAGGGTTGAAATAATCTGATGGTGTACTCAGTCTATCTGTGATATAGGATTTGTCATCTTCAGTTGTATGTTGGCATACTAGAAAGATACTGAAAAGATTTATCTAGCCACGTTGTGTATAGAAAGTTAAAGTTCTGAATTCTGATTTCTCCTCAGATAGTAAGGTTTTCTAAGAGAATGAGTTTTCTTTGGACTGTACCGAGCGAACTTCATAAATTTCCTATAAAACTCTGTCCTTATGTTGTAAGAAATTCTTGCAGTGTCTCTTCTCCGAAGCACTTCAAGGTGGTACCATGGAAGGGTTTTTCAGACTGATTTCGTACTTCCAAACTCAATCTGAGCCTGCATACTGCGGATTGGCCAGCTTATCTGTTGTCCTCAATGCTCTTGCAATAGATCCGGGAAGAAAGTGGAAAGGTGCAATAACAAACTTTAAACTTGGGATTTAACTTTTATATGTCGATAATTAGTTAAGATTTATTTGCAGGTCCCTGGAGATGGTTTGACGAGTCGATGTTGGATTGCTGCGAACCTTTGGAGAAAGTTAAGGCTGAAGGCATTACATTTGGAAAAGTTGCATGCTTGGCTCATTGCGCTGGAGCTAAGGTTGAAGCTTTCCGTACGAATCAAAGCACAATTGATGAATTCCGCAAGTATGTCATGCAATGTGCTTCCTCCGAAGAATACCACATGATTGCATCATACCACAGGAAACATTTCAAGCAGGTAATATTCCAATTCTAGTGCAAATAGTACATCTCTTGGTTTATAAGAGCTTATTACTCTTCCAGAATTTTGCATTTTCAGCCTTTATGCCCTTGAACTACCATTGATGTGCTCAAGAATAAACTTCTGCAGCTTATTGGTTAATTTATGTGCACAACATTACTATTGGTACTTTTTTTTTTTCATAGCTATTTGTTTTATTTTCAGTGTTAGGATTGGCGTCTTATTGATTTATGTCATATATTTGCAGACAGGGACTGGTCATTTTTCACCAATCGGTGGTTATCATGCTGGAAGAGACATGGCACTCATTTTGGATGTTGCTCGATTTAAGTACCCTCCTCATTGGGTGCCTCTGACACTTCTTTGGGAAGCCATGAATACAGTTGACGAAGCAACAGGATGTCCAAGGGGGTATGGATAGCTGCTGTAGTGCAATAACATGGATTTTTTTTTTAAAGTTGAAAATGTATCTCAACTTTTGGTTGTTCGGATGTTAGTTTTTTCTTTGATTGACTTGGGGATTGTGTTATAATTAATGCTCTGTCAGTTTCCATTGTTAACTCTTTATTGAATTCACAACTCTATCAGGCAAAGCCATTTCATTTGACGGAATTGCTGTAGAATAAATGCATGTGAGAGGAGGAAGGATGGATGGACGGAGGGAGATCTTACTTACAATTAATGCATTCTTCTGATTTTTAATTTTAATTTCAGGTTTATGCTTATTTCAAGACTTCAGAAGGCCCCATTGCTTTATACCCTGGTAATTTTTTATTTTGACTTTTGCGATCTGTTCATTTCAGTTCAGTTTAAGTGACGTACATAAAATGCTAATAGATAATATTCATCTCTTATATGAGTTTTTTTAGACTTAGGTGTGGCATGATATTGCTAATATTTTGTTGTTAATAATAAGAAGCAACAGCATCCATTCTATAATTGTTAAACATAGTTGCATGATTGTCATCTCTTTGTATAATTTGCATCCTCATCTATTCAATTCTTTTCTTACATCTGTTCTGTGTACACATTTAACTCTTTGCATTATTTTTCATGCCTTTGAGGAGATGTTAATTTAATTTTGGTCCAATCTGTAGAGCTGCAGACACGAGAGCTGGCTCAGCATGGCAAAGTATTTGGTCGATGAGGTGCCTATTCTTTTAAAGTCTGAAACTCTAGACAGTGTGCCAGCAGTGCTATCCCTATTTATTAAATCACTCCCTTCCAGTGCTGGTGATTTCATTAAGTGGGTTGCAGAAGTTCGGAGGCAAGAGGAAGGTGGTTCAACCTTAAGCAATGAGGAGAAAGCGAGGCTTGCCCTGAAGGTTTCCATTTACCTCATTTTTTGTTCATATGCATACTGCCCTGCAGTATCATATTAAAAAAAATATATCCTTGTAAAAGTGTGAATCTTCATATGCGCCCCTAGCAAGTGCTACAGTAATGCCAGTGTCTTTAGTTGGGAAGCCATCAAATTCATAAATGGTAGTTAGTTTCATATAAGAAAAGTTTTTTTTTAGAGGGGGGCGGTTCTGTAAGCATGGGTAATTGGGTATATAAGTAAGAAATTAAGTTTCCGACTGGCATATAGGTAAAATCTGATTTTCCAGGAATATATATCTAACCAGATGATTTGCAGGGTGTACACATAGGGATCCCGTTTCTTTTGTCATGATCTCTCTCTCTCTCTCTCTCTCTCTCTCTCTCTTTCTCTCAAAAGATTCATATGCTTGCTTGCTGGACTTCAGGAAGAGGTGCTGCGACAAGTTCATGACACTGAACTGTTCAAAGTCATAAAAGAATTACTACTATCTTCTGCTAGTCCTTGTTGCGTCAATTTGTCATCTTCTTCTGACAATGATTCGTTGCCTGAAATTGCGGCTAATATCTGCTGCCAAGGGGCTGCACTTTTAACCGGGAATTTCCTCATGCGCGAAGGGATCTGCTGCAAGGGTACATGTTTGAAATGCTTGAAGAATAATGGGGATGGCCATGCGACTATTGTTTCCGGGACAGTGGTTTCGGGCGGCAATAAACAAGGCGTTGATGTGCTTGTACCCGTTTCACCCGCTAAACCCGTTTGTTGTTCAGGCTTGAGTAGTTGCACTATGATGCATCCTGCAAGCAATGATGTTTTAACTGTTCTTTTGTTGGCTTTGCCTCCCCGAACCTGGTCGGATATCAAAGATCAGAGGTTATTGGATGAAATTCAAGGTCTCGTTTCGACACATAAACTTCCGGATCTTCTTCATGATGAGGTACTTTTTACAAGATCTTTCCAGATGTTCTCCAGCATTTTACAACTTTGATTTTTGCTTACCTTCTGAAAGTTATTTGACTCACCATATATCGTAAACAAATTTGTACCGAGTGAACTGCGTTAAACTCTTTGATGCCATGCAGTAAATTCGTAAAAATTCATCCTTATAATTTACGCCTAAGGCTTAGTAGTTTTCTATTTGAAACTCTCTCCAGCCACGTGCTGTTTCAACTTCATGCATCATGGTCTATATCAAACAATCAGTAATGTTTGGTTAAATTTCTTAATGACTCGTGATCGGACAACTCACTGAAATGAGATACTCTCTTCGGATTGTCGTACGCAGGTTTTGCATTTGAGGCAGCAGCTTCATTTTCTGAAGAGATGCAAAGACAAAGAGGTGGACAATGATCCAGTAGTTCCTCCAAGTTCTTAACTAATTGTTTAACTGTTGCAACAAAGTGTAGGTACCATTATTTATGAGGAAAGGGCAACTCCTATTACGGTTTTGTTCAGGGACAGTTTTTTCAAGTAATAAGTTTTTGGTTCAGGGCAATTGATTGTAGTATTTAAGGTGACACCTTGATGGTTGATGAGCAGCACTGGAAATATCCCTCCACATTTCACCTGACATTGTTTCAGTTGGTTTTTATTTTATAATTTTGTTTTACTCAGATTTTCTTTTGTATACTAATTAATGTGGATTGGACTTGTCCTTACAAGGATTGAAATTTTCAGTATATTTTTTCCGCTTCTTATCGAAAATGATAGTTTAGTACATTGCTCCTGATTCCAAATATGATAGTTAAGTACATTGTTATTATTTATATTATTTAATGCACCGGGTGTATGCCGACATTCAATACACCAAAATCTTTGAAATTGTGTGCTACAAGTCTTAATTAAAATCAATCAGGACTTAATTTCTTGATTATATTCTATAATATATTCAATATTATTTTAAATGGTGTAGATCGTAACTGATATTTGATTTATATGTTAAAATAGCAAATTTCAAAAATTAATTGTGGTTTATTTGGTACACCAGTTCTTTCTTCCGAGGGAAAGTTACGGCCTGGTTTACAACTCTACGATAAAGAATCAATCAAAATAAAAAAAAAAAAAAAAATAACCTCACTAATCATAGGTGCATAGGGTGTACTACTACACCTGGTGCAGGCAAAATTTTCTTCTTCGGGCGCCTCGTTATTGGGCTGAGCCCGTATAAGCGGGATCCGGCCCAACCGGCCCAATAAATTGACCCTCCGAACCCTTTTCCGAAACTTTGCCATAAACCCCTTTAAATAAATTCCTCCTCTTCCTCAAACCCTCTCGCCTCCGATTCCGAACCCGCGCTCTCTCTTCTCCTCTCACTGCGTCGCTCTCTCCTTCCTTGCGCTCGCCTCCTATCGATTCTCTAAGCAGGTGACGAAGATCTACGATTACTTCTCGCTTTAATCTTCTTTCTATTCGATACCTAACTTTTTTTTTGTCCATTTTTTGTTGATTTATAGCCCTAATAACTTCGTTAGGGTTAATCTGTCTACAAAGCACTACTGCTTCGTTGTTCTTCACATGGTGTTGTTTCTGCGCGATTTGGAGCAAAAAAGTTATTTTTTTGGGTTGTTTTTGTTGATTTTTGTATACTTTAAATAAGGTTTAAGTAGATCATATCATAGAAAATTTTCATCTTTTGTTGGAATTTTTTTTTTCTTTTAATGACCAAAGGATAGAATTGGAGAGAGGTTAGGGACTAAAGTGTTCAGGTGAGAGGTTTTGAGACTAAAATCGAAATTTTAGGGTACTTATTTTTCTGTTTTTAATTGTAAATATCATATGGAAAGATTTGCGAGAGGTTCTCAATGGGGCTTATATAATGTGTGAGGATTAATCTCGTTGGATTTTTTTTTAAAGTATAAATTAGTAAAAAAAACAAGAGCTACCAAAATAAGGGTGAGTAGTAACGACCAAATATATTTGCTTATAAGAATAGTAGAGATCAGTATCTTCCATTTCTTCTCTCTGTTCATTGAAGTGATTATTTATTTTCTCACTGCTTTAACTTTTGAAGTTCATAGGAATTTCTCTCTAAAAGATGTATCTTCAGTTCTACATCAATGAAAACGGGGACAAGGTCTACACAACAAAGGTAACTCCTTTCTGTTTTAACCTACTTTTAATATTTTTCACAGGCTTATCTGAATGTCAATGTCCATTGACTTCTTAGTAAGTTTTTTGCCTTCGGTTTTGCTTCTGCAGCGAAATAAGCTTATCGACCTGGATGGCATATTTTACATCTGTTAATTCCTTTATAGTTCCTCAATTTTGAAGGATTTTAAGTCGTCAAGTTCTCATTGCTTAGTTCATGCTATTGACAATTTTGTGCTGTCATCCTGCAGAAAGAATCTCCTCTTGGGGCGGCAACACAATCTGCTCACCCAGGTAGACCTGATATTTTACTTTTCTTTTTGAAGTATAACTGCTTCTATCTTGGTAGAAATAGCTGTTGAACCTAAAGGAACTAGAACCCCTTAGTTTCTTGACTTATTTGATTACTGTTTATGATGTTCTGATATCCATGGAATAGAATTGTGTGCATATTTTATTAGAATATTTTGATTCAGAGATTTATGTGCTTGTGCATGTAAACATTTTTTGTCTTAGCCATATACGAAATGATGCAACCGGAAAATATAGACACGTTGGTGCTCTTTAAGGGTGTGCCAATTTGCGGTTTGCTTTTCTTCTTTCAACAAGAAGATCTGCTTGTTGTAATATTTGAGTAAAGCGTTTCACACCAAGTGTAGGCTGTTATAAACTGGCAGCTAGAAAGGACAGCTTTGGCTTTTTCGTATGACAGCCTCTCATTGAAAATATGTTGGTCTTATTGAATTAACAAAACTAGGTGTATTGTATTACGTGTCTGAATGGGAACAAATATTTCTCACAGTACTCGATCCATGAAATGCTAAATGCTTCTTGTAAGCTATCTGAAAGAAAAAGATGCTTTGAAATGCTAGGATATCAGAATATGTAAGAAGTTATGCTTGATTTATCTTTCTATTTTGGTATGTTGAATGCTGCGTTCCACGTGCAATCTCCTCATCTACTGTTTTTGCGGGGAAAAAAAAGCTTAATGTGCTTATATTCGAATCTGATGGCGCAGCTCGCTTCTCCCCTGATGACAAGTACTCTAAGGAGCGGTATCTTTTGAAGAAGCGGTTCGGGTTGCTCCCTACCCAGAAGCCACCTCCCAAGTACTGAGGAAATTTGCATTACTATGCTCCTAGTTTGATGCAGAGCTATTTGGTATTTTGAAGCAAATGATGTGTCGAAGTGAAAATTATATCAGCCATAGCTAGTGTTGTTTTGTCGTAGTCGGAGAGATTGCTTTGTGTTGATGAATTTGGCCGGAGCGTGCTTTTGTGAGATGAAATTGTGGCTCTTATAACCAGTGCTTTTGTGGAGGTTGGTATTGATTAGAACTTAAAAAGCAGTAGATACCTTCTGTTCTTTTGTTTTCTTGGGCAGATATCTATTGTATCACGGTGTGTCGTACTATTGAGAAACCTTGGAGATATGAACGATCTCCATTTCTATTGCTATTTGCAGGATCAAAGGATGGAAATGTAGAGATAAGGTGCTTTAATTTGAAGATGTAAGAGGGGCGTGCGCCTAAAATTTGATAAACACAATGCACCATACAATCTGGTAGTTTGTTTATGTACTGCAGTGAACGAATTGAATAAGAAAGCTTTGCTAACTAATTAACATCACTATGCTGGTTGGTTGGTTTGATTTCAATAGTCTAAAACATTGCCAATGCAATAGAGAATTCACAGAGGCGCCCAAACGCTGAAACAAATAACAAACATTTTTTTACTTGTTCTGTGCTGTGGCCCCCTAAATCCATTTTCAAAACAACCAGATTATCTATCATCTATCTCTCCTGTGGGATCTCTTTGTACAAGTTGAGCATAGGAAAAGTTCTATTCAATCTCTTGAGAGAATCCTCCGAGAGCACATTTTTAGCAGCAAGCTCCCTAGCCAATCCCCTGGCCTCTCCTCTGTGCCCAGCATAGGCAATCCCCTCCACCAAAAGTATATAACTAGTATCATTTGGCCTGCATCCTCTCTCCACCATCTCCGCGAATATGTCGACGGCCGCGTCGATCCTGTGGGCTTTACAGAATCCGAGAAGCACCGTGTTATACGTGATGACCGTCGGCTCGAACCCGCTTTTCTCCATATCCCTCATCAACTCCAGTGCTTCGTCCACCATTCCATCCCTACACAAGCAAGAAGTTAGCACGTTGTAAGTAACCTCGTCGGGGTCGATTCCTTTCTCCATCATCTCCGACACCATCTTAAGAGCCTTGGTCCGACTCCCGCTATTCCAGAGCCCGCCGACGATCGCGTTATACGTACTCGCGTTCGGGGTGCAGCCCGTCTTCCCGAGCTTCTCCAGAACCACTAGAGCCTGGTCGGCATTTCCTCTCTTACAGAGCGCTGATAGAATGGTGTTGTAGTTCACGATATCGGGCAGGCACCCGCCGGAGATCATGTAGTCCATGAATTCGATTGCTAGCTCCAATTTGCCGTCTTTGCAGTAAGCCGAGATCAGGGGATCGAAGCAGTATGTATCGGGCTTCAGCCCTCGGTTGATCATGTCCTTTATCAATTCTCTCGCCCTCTCCGCCATTCCTTCCTGGCACAGGGAGCTGATCAAAACACTGTAGGTGACGTTATTCGGCCGGCATCCTCTCCCGACCATTTCGTCGAGCAACTTCTCCGCATGGTGCCACCTCTTCCGGTTCAGCAGGCCGCGGAGCAATACGTTGTACGAAATCACATCGGGCTGGCACCCGCGCGACGGCAAGCTGTCCAAGAACTCGCGCGCGGCGTCCAGCGACCCTTCCTTGCACATCCCTCTGAGGATGGCGTTGTAAGTGTAGTTATCGGGGCGGAGGCCCCTCGGAGACATTTCGTCGAGCAGCTTCAGCGCCTCGTCGACGCCGCCTCGGGCGACGGTGGCTTCGATGAGGATGGTGTAGGTGACGACGGTGGGCCGGCAGTCGTCGTCGAGCAGGTCGTCGAGGGCTTTGAGGGCGAGGTCGAGCTTGCCCTTGGCGCAGAGGCTGCCGATGAGGATGTTGTGGGTGACGACGTCGGGAGGGCAGCGGCGGGCGCGCATGCGGGCGAGGGCGCGGACGGCGCAGTCGATGCGGTTGGCCTTGCAGAGGCCGGCGACGAGGGCGTTGTAGGCGAAGACGTCGGGGGCGCCGTGGGACTCGAGGAGGTGCATGACGCGCTCGGCCTTGGCCGGGTGGCCGGCGCTGAAGAGGGCCTTGATGAGCTTGGTGCAGAGGACCACGTCGGGCCTGTAGCCCCTGCCCACCATGTACTCCAGGAAGTAAAGCGACTCGCCGTAGTTCCCGGCCTTGTAGCTGCGGTTGAGGAGCTTCGTGTAGTGGCTCTCCTTCGCGTCCATGGCGGCCGTGTGGGCCGGCTTCGAAGCAGAAGCAGCACCAGCACCAGCACCAGCTCCTCTGAGAGCGATCGGATGGGTTGGTGAGGAGGCCATTGCTCTCACCATAGGGTATCTGCACGGGAATGAGGAGGGGTTGGTGTTGGACCTGCTCGGGGGAGGAGGAGGAGGAGGAGACTGGGATGGGAGGGAGTGGGGGAAGAGCTCGGAGAGGGAGATGGTCATTGTGGGAGCTGAGGTTACAGTGAGCATTAATTCCTAAGCCATGCACGAGGAGGAGCGAAGAAGAAGAAGAAGAAGAGAGTGGGAGAGGGGAGCTCCGCCCACTTTACTACTCTGGGGAACAAGGGAGGAGGGAGGCCACCGCCCACTGGCCAGGTTCGAGATAAGGTAACTCTCGGGACCCACGTTGCAGGAGAACCGATTGCAAAACGTCATATGCTCGAGGGGCCTCCGTGCAAATTTACATGTACTGTTTCGCAATTTCCATTTTCTACTGGGGGTCGAAGTGTCGAACCCTCCTCTCAAACAACTTCTCATTTTCTTCGTACCATTTCCATTCCCCATTCCAATATCATCATCATCGTCGTCTCTCTCTCTACAGTCCCTACGCACACCACCCTTTCCGGAGCAGCAACTGATCCTGGTTCTGGGAGGAGGAGGAGGAGGAGGAGATCATCATCGGAGATGACGGAGTCGTTGGTGCGGAAGAAGCCCGGGATGGCGAGCGTGCGGGAGATGCCGGTGCTGCAGGACGGTCCCCCGCCGGGCGGGTTCCCGCCAGTGCGCTACGCCCGCCGCATCCCCTCCAAGGGCCCCAGCGCCGCCGCCATCTTCCTCACCGCCTTCGGCGCCTTCGCCTGGGGCATGTACCAGGTCGGCAAGGGCAACAAGATCCGACGGTACGCCCTCCTCCTCCTTTCCCTCTCTTCTCCCTCTTCTTAGCTAGGGTTTTGTTGGTACTTGGTACTCCCTGCGGATCTCCCCGTGCTCGCGATTTAATTGTTATATATATGTTTTTTATTTTTATTTATTTATTTTTATTTTAGGATCTTGCTTGCGGTTGATTGTTTGTAGGAACAAGTAGATTTGCGTACAGTTTGCTGCTGCTTCTTAATCGGGGGATCGTTGCTAGTTAAAGTTGGTGTTTTGATTTAGGAATTTGTGGCGGAATGTTATCTCCTTTAGATCACTTTCGCTGCTCACCGATTGTTGCGCGAAACCCATAATTGTAGCGTTACCGTCGCCAGCAGTTGGCGCTTTGTTGCTTGGGAATCTAACCTAACAGTGCAAACCATGAGCTTGAAGTTGTATCCCTCTTCCTTGAGAAGTCTAACAGTAGTACGTAGGAGTGGCTGAAGATGCAAACTGTTTCAAACTCGGCATCCGAACCCTCCTTTTATTTCTCTCCTAATCAAGCCCACGAGCAAGTTCGAAGAACTAATAGTTCATTATTTAGTTTCTGGAAAGAAGGAGAAACACTAGGGCAAAATTGAACCGTCCTATAGTAAAAAATTCAAGGATCATGTCACTTGAGAAAAGGGAAGGACAATTGAAGGTTTATATGCTCGTTAACCCCAAATTACCTGACCATTTAATCTCAATGGTATGTCGGAGAATCCTGTCGGTTAAGAATAGCCTCTGGCCAATTTGTTTCTTGAATGCTTGCCTCCGCCCTTGTGTTTCCGTTCTTTACCCTCTCTTTCACCGTCATCATACATATGAAGTGCTTACACGGCATGTAATAGTACCTGCTTTGTCTCTTTTCTTTTCTTTCCTCTCTCTTTTTTTTTTTTCTTTTGAGAAAATTTCTGTCTCTATTAATATTTGTTATAACGTGCGTGATTTTTGGTTGTGGATCTTTGCTTACATGGAGTTAATGAAATGTAGGATAATCTTTTCTTTAACCCTTCAGGAATCAAGGTGTGGTAGAAGTGGCTCCAGGTTGTTAGAAATAGGTAATCGATAACTTGAGAGAGGTTTAAGAGACTAAATCAAGTTGTGGATTGCTTTTGATGCTAGTATCTCATAGGAGCTTCAATAATTAACTTCAGGGAGAATTTTTTGCTTCGTATTGAAGAGGAGAGGAGAATGACTACTACTATCCTAACAAATGAAGGAAAGAAACATAAGCATGAAGATTTCTAGGGAAAGCAGTAAAGTGTAATCTAAGTTTTCGAATATGAAGTTCCCTTGAAACTTATTTTACAAACAGTTTTCTTCCTGATCGCAGATGCATTAAGGGCAGCTGAACGCGCTTCTGCTTCTGTTCAATATTTATTATGAAATTTATGTGTAAATACATTTTGGAACCACCCCAGTGGTTAGTGAAATGCCAATGACTGACTCAAATGGTGGTTATTTTGACGTGTACCTTAGAAACCTTTGTTATCTCAACCTTACATAAGCATTTTGACTTGTTTTTCTGTTGATTTGATGGGTGATATGTACGAAGTGAAATATCTCGTCTTATTAAGATCCTCTACATATATACACCAATCTTATATTAAGATTTTAAATTGCTACCCTCCTAATTTTACAGCCAAAAATGAAAAAGTAAAAATGACAAATAGGCTGCGGATCACTTCTTATGCATATTAATTATGTTCAGAGTGCATTAGCTTATATCTGTTATGAGATATTTGACATATCTTAAGATGTTTGGTTCAGAATTATACTGAACACGTAGATTTTTTTTTTTAATCTTTGCTAAAATTTACATGGACTTTTCTTGCAATGATTCCACTATCAAGGATTTAAGTGCTCATCAGCATGCGCCGTATCTACTGTACTGTATCATGCTAACAAAATATCAGTACGGTACAGTCCACGTGCCGATGGCACAGCTGAAAACCCTCTATTTTTAAATCAGTAAATAATTTTCTCAATAAATTTCAAAAAAATTGATAAAAATACATAATAAACAGTTAGAATATTTTGTTGCTAAAAAATAAATATTTCATACTATTATGTGTCAGCACACATGAATTTTTTTTGACTGGCACGCATCAGCACGCTCCGGCACACACTATGCTATACCGTGCCGGCAAATTTCCGGCACGACACGGTGCCCGGCACTAAAATCCTTGGCCACCATATTCCTGGGGATGATTAACATTTTTCCTTTCTTGACAGTTAGTAGGATCTAAATACTATATTTTCTTGGTCAAGCGATAAAAGCATGGACTATGAGTTAGGTTGTTATAGTGAATGCTTTTAGCAAGATCAGTGTTATCAGACAACAATTTACACCTACTTTGGGTCTGCTGTATGAATCATTGTTGCTTTAGAGAGCTTGTTGTGATTATCGTAATCAAATGCATGGCGCATGTGCATATTGTAGGTAGAACATAACATAACATTGGTTATGATCTTATTTGCCTTGATAACTCAACATGCCTTTTCTCTTACCGCTCAATGTTATTATGTGTTGCAACATGACATACTTTTTCTCCATGATTACTCAACTTTTCTCGTTACAATGGTTGGCTCTAATCCTCCACTTGTCAGATCTCACAACTTTTCGTTATGTAGATATTAGTGAGCTCGTGGAACTGAAAATGTACTCTTTTTTATGTTTATATTAGTGCGCTCAAGGAAGAGAAAATTGCTGCTCGCTGCGCGATACTTCCCATTCTTCAAGCTGAAGAAGATGAGAGGCATGGAACTATTTCTTTTCCGTCTTTTCTTCAATTCCACTTCTGTCATCGTCATCACCTTACTTACATATGAATGTGCTGTTTAATTAACTGTCCATAGATATGTAAAAGAATGGAAGAAATATCTCGAGGAGGAGGCGAGGATTATGAAAGACGTGCCTGGCTGGAAGGTCGGGGAAAGCGTGTACCACTCTGGCAGATGGATGCCTCCAGCGACTGGCGAGCTGCGACCCGACGTCTGGTGAGAGCCTAAATCAGGCCGCCACAACCTTGGTTCCATCTTTGGTTCCTTTCAAATGCCTTAAAGTGGGAGAACTTTCATTTCTAATGATAATAATCAATCCATGTGCGTTAGACTCATGGAGTATATGTATAATTTTGCCGGCATTGACCGGCGAAGTATGTGTCTTTGTCTTCTTCTTAGCTTTTGATTGACTCAGATTCTGGTGTTCGTATGTTTAAAAACTAATGCTTATACGATCGATGGGTCAAACGGAGTGCCAAATTTACATTCCAAATTTCAGTTTTGGCATTTTTGGTTCCGCATTTCTTTGTGCTGCTTTCATTTTACTCGCTGCAGAGAATAAATTGGTTATTTTTCCTTTTCAGCCCCACCTTTTTGTATGTTTAGACAAGGCGATCATCCTCATATTCTATTACATTTGTTTTGGTTATTGGTTTGTTGTTTTGGACTCCAACACCCTCTTCTTTTTTTTTCTTTTTTCTCTCTCTAGTAGTTTTTAGTTTATAAGATGGGTGTACATTTTCGAAGGTTTACTTCCTTATCATGATCACGTCTTATGGTGTCATCTTCATCTTGGTTTCTCTCTCGTTTTCTTTAATGACACTGCGCGTTTTCTCTTGGCTAATTTACGTCCAATGCTAAAATGATCAAATAATGGCTTGTTTTTCCTGAAAACGATTATTAAGGAACCAACCATGAGATTTTAAGGATGGTGTTTTTACATGTGTATAACAACATATAAAGGAAAAAAAAAAAAAATTTCCATGCATTGGAAAAAAAAAATATTATGCTAACATATCAACAGAGTTTACTCTGCTGTACATATATTTTATGTTAATTGCATAAACAAAACCGGCCATCTCTGCAAGATACCTTGCACCAAATACGTTTCCCCGACATTGATAGTCCAAATCATACGAGACAAACTATGTCTCATTATTATTAAATTAAAGAAATAAATATTTGATAAAGGCATAAAGCGTTTGCTTAATTCCTTAATTAAGCCAAAATAACTAAAAACATGTTACGGGGACCAAAAATCACTCTTTTAACCTCGCATCTTAAATTTTTTTTTTTTTTTTTTTTTTTTTGAATTTGGAGTTCAAATCGACGAAAATTCCGAATTCTCCTCTTTTTAAATTGTTTTAACGGAATTCCTCTCAATTCTCCAATTTGTAGAAAATAGCCTACAAAATCTCTCTCTCTCTCTCTCTCTCTCTCTCTCTCTCTCGCTCGCTCCCCGTGCGCCATTAGAGGAGCTTGATCTATCTCTCTCTTAGATCTGCTCACACTCTCCTATTCATATATTACTAGCTCGATCGATCAGATCTGGGGTTTTATTCTTCGTTTTTCTCGTCGATTTATATATCGAGATTGCTTCAGAAGGTACGCTTTGTTACGAGTGTAATCAAATCAATTTGTGTTTCTTATCGCTCGCTCTCCATCTTAATCGTCTCGATGCAGAGCGATTTATCTGTTGGTGTCTTTTTCCACTCTAGTTGGAGAACATCTGTGTTTTGGTGCCATATGTCTCATAAAAAAGGGACTTGATCAATTAGAAGGATACTCCCTTTGATTTGAATTTCGGTGCTGATGATTTGAATCAGCGTTTTTGGTTGGGAACTTATCCAGAGGTTTAAATTTGAGCTGATTTTGACTTTTTTAGATATTTTTATTATATAATAATCTGGTTTTGGTACACTAACGCTATCAAGGAATGGTAGATGGGTCACTCTCGACCAACCGCTATCTTCAGATTGTGCATTTATTCCTGTTGATTAATTAATATCTGACCCTTCCAGTTCCTATTTTTTATTGTGGCTAGAATTAGTATACTTGTTGGCCATGATCTTTGTATGCGAGCCATGTAATTTGTACAATTTTACCTCTTTTCTGTATTCTGCATAGTATCTGCATTCATTGTCATTCGGCTATTGGAATCGATGCCACTGAGGGACTGGATCGCGTAGAGATTTCTCTACATGAATAGTTGATTGGTTTTTAAATTCCTATTACTATTGTCGGTTTATCGGAGTATTTCTCTTTTTGATAGTGTTGCAGAAGAGTTTCTTTTTTAACTTTTTAAATGTCCATTTGCTTTCTTATAGATGTTGTGATAATCAGCTGATTGGATATGGTTTCATGTTTACAGGACATTAAAAGTTTGTTTGTGGCTGTTCTAATATAAGAAGAGAAGGGGAAAAAAGTCTTAGCTGAACTTTTGAGGTTACTTTTTGGTGTTTTGGTGCATGATCTATTGCTTGTTGTAGATTTTCATCTTTCGATTAGTATTGCTGCAGGGTTTTCTCGTATATTATATGTTGTTTTAGGAGGTCTATTTGCTACAAGTTTGTTGCTTCAACAATGAGGAGTAGAGGAGAAGGAGGCCAAAAGAGTCACTTGGTCCCATATTTGTGTATTTTGTTGTTTGTTTTAATTTTCCTTTTTCTATACGGTGGCTCTTTCTTCGGATCTCATGGGCAGCATACGATCTCTGCTATAGAGTATGGAAGTAGATTTTCAAAATCAATTGGTTGGGGGAATGAGGAAAACGGAGAAGTTGGTAAGTCCGAAGAATCCTTTTACGGCCAAGAAGATGGTGGGGACAATTTCATACTGAAGAGCCTTCCTGTAAGTGCTTGTAGACTGCTTGTAGACTACATTCATTCTTAGGTTAAATGCATGGTTAGTCTTTGCGCTCTCCTAATATTTCAACCTCATCCATGAACTTTTCACTATAACACCTGGACCTGAACTCTTACAGGAAAAGAGAATCATGTGTCTTTCGATTTATCTAGTGGCTTGGGATGGAATTGTAATGTATGAGAAAGTCAGGACTACAGAATTAAATTGAAAAGTTCAGGAACATGGCTATTTGTAAATTTAACCGTTGTTCTTCTTGAAGGTTGTAAATTATCCTGGATTAATTCTCTGCTTTTGATCTTGAAGGTCTGTGATGATAGGCTCTCAGAGTTGATTCCATGTCTTGACAGAAATCTTATATACCAAACACATTTAAAGCTGGATTTATCCTTGATGGAGCATTATGAGAGACATTGTCCACAGCCGGAGAGGCGTTATAACTGCTTGATACCTCCGCCACCTGGTTACAAGGTTGGATAAGGAGTAGCTTTGATCCAATCTACCTCATAATATAATTTGTACTCACGTTTTGCTAGGTTTTAACAGTAATTCATCTAATATATGAGGTAGGTTCCAATAAAGTGGCCAAAAAGCCGAGATGAAGTATGGCAAGTCAACATACCTCACACCCATCTTGCTCATGAGAAGTCGGACCAGAACTGGATGGTTGTCAAAGGTGATAAGATTGTATTTCCTGGAGGCGGCACTCATTTTCATCATGGAGCTGATAAATACATATCAGCAATCGCCAATGTAAGTCTAATTTACTCATAAGACAATATTTTGACCTTCTATTTTCCAATGATAGTATACAGGTTAAAATGTGCAGGCCGTATCTGAACTACGGCACTTTTTGAAATGGATACCTAAACTTTAAAGTTTTCAATTTTTTATTTTACTACCTAAACTTCTAATGTATTTGATTTGACTACCTCATGTCAGAACTTGATGGTAATTTCATTTTTTTTCTATAATCAAATGGAATATTTCATTATTTGATGGAATTTTCTAAAATTAACAAGAAGGTTTGGTAGTAAAATCAAAATTTGAAAGTCAAGGACTCATTTCAATAAACAGTAGTTATGAAGTTCTGTCTATTTTTACCAATTATATATGATGGCTTCGCTGCCAGGAGAAATAACGGGGAACTGTTTATTGTGGATTGGCAGATGCTTAACTTCACGAATAACAATTTAAATAATGAGGGGAATATTCGGACTGTTCTTGATGTTGGTTGTGGTGTCGCAAGCTTTGGAGGTTACCTGCTCTCATCTGACATCATTGCGATGTCATTGGCGCCAAACGATGTTCACCAAAACCAAATTCAATTTGCTCTTGAGAGGGGAATTCCTGCTTACCTCGGTGTATTGGGCACAAAAAGGCTCCCTTATCCTAGTAGATCTTTTGAACTTGCCCACTGTTCTCGTTGTAGAATTGATTGGATTCAAAGGGATGGAATCCTTTTACTTGAATTAGATAGGTTGCTTAGGCCAGGTGGATATTTTGCTTACTCTTCGCCCGAAGCATATGCTCAGGATGAAGAGGATATAAGAATATGGAAGGAGATGAGTGCCCTAGTTGAGCGAATGTGTTGGAAAATTGCTGCGAAGAGAAATCAGACTGTTATATGGGTGAAGCCTCTTACAAATGATTGTTACATGAACAGAGAGCCAGGTACTCGCCCTCCTCTTTGCAGGTCTGATGATGATCCTGATGCTGTTTGGGGAGTCTCGATGGAGGCTTGTATTACTCCATATTCAGAACGTGAGTTTTATGCCCCTTTTTTCTTTATGAATGAACAATATATTTGCCACCTAAAATTAGGGGAAACAGTGAGAAACTTCAGTTAGGTTGCTCATTACCACCAGAATTCCGAATGAACTCTGTTTGCTGTTTTCTTATAATTATTTAGTATATTCAAAATCGCCATGACTGTCGCCCTTGTTGAATTTTAACAGAGATCCAGAGAGATAAAGGGAGTGGTTTGCTTCCTTGGCCGGCTCGGTTAACTGCCCCTCCTCCCCGTCTTGCTGATTTTGACATTTCCACTGAAACATTTGAAAAGGACATGGTAATAGAAAATGCTCCTCACACCCTACATATATCTCTATATTTCTGTGCGGTCACAAAGGAAATTTGGGGTCTCAATACTTTCCTCTTGTGGTGCAGGAAACATGGCAACAGAGGGTTGATAGCTATTGGAGCATATTGAGCCCTAAGATTCGACCAAACACTGTGAGGAATATAATGGATATGAAAGCATATATGGGATCATTTGCTTCCGCTCTTAGAGATAAAAATGTTTGGGTAATGAATGTGGTGCCAGAGGAAGGACCAAACACCCTAAAGATTATCTACGACAGAGGCCTAATAGGCACTGTCCATGACTGGTAAGCTCAACGCTATACTAATTTGGGAACTGATTTTCACTTACTTTAGAGTCATTTATATGACCTATCAGTAATCTGTAGCCATTTCCATTTATTTGCTGAAGACATGATTGGCAGTATGATATGTAGGTGTCACACCCCAGGGCCTAATTAGTAAGAGCCTTTACATAAAATAATACCAATTTATAATCAGAGTTGCGAATTTTTTTTTTTAACAACCTGTAGAGCAGGCTAGTATATATTGTTTATCTGCAGATCTTTAGGTCCAAGCAACATATCGACTCTTTTGTTGTGTGCTTTGATCTGGTTGATCAAGATTCGATGTTTATACGCCCTAGCATCTACCTTCGGCCAAGGTATCGGCGTATGCTGAGTTTGCTGATTCATGCTCCAACTGGACGACCCATCCGGATAAGTACACCCTAGTCGGTGGTCATACCGACCGGGTATCAATGAATACATCCAAGTGCTGTAATGAAGTCATGCGATATGCTCAACACAAACTCGACATAAGCTAATGCCTTGGCCGAAGCCAGATGCTAGGGCGTATAAACGCCGAATCCTGATCAACCAGATCAAAATACAAAAAAACATCGTTAACAGAGTATTTAGTTACATAGAAAAATCTCAATCCTCACATTAGGTCCATTCTCGAGCTGTATAGCTGGGAACAATACAAATTTTGTAAATGAAGCAGCTAGGTCGCTCGAACAATAACCACTAAGATAGTTTTTGTTTTAAGGGTACAACTTACGTCCTTCCTGCCAATTTTTTTTCTTTCTTTTCCCATTTATTTCCATTTGTCTCCATGTCCTCTGTTCTTGTTAATTAATGAGCCTCATGATTTAGAAAACTAAATCAAACTCACCATTTTCATATCTATAGTTGTTGAGTATCTCAATCTTAACAGGTGTGAGTCATTCTCAACATACCCTCGAACATATGATCTGCTCCATGCTTGGACCGTCTTCTCCGATATTGAGAAGAAAGGGTGCAGCGCCGAAGACCTACTTATTGAGATGGACCGAATACTCAGGCCGACGGGGTTCATAATTATTCGTGACAGAGCTCCGGTCATTGAATTCATTAAGAGGTACTTAACGGCACTTCCATGGGATACAGTGGCTGTTGCGGAAGCAGAAACCAACTCAGATTCAGAAGTGGGGGAGATGGTTTTTGTGATCCAGAAAAAGATGTGGGTTGCAGATGACAACTACAAAGACTCGGCATAAGAAAGAATGGCTTGATCGAATGCGTTTTTCGATCTGTTGCGATTGGCCTCTCTTTGCTTCTGCAAGTTGGTGCAAAGGATGGCCAGAAGCGCTAGCAAATTAATTTGATTAGCATTTATTTGTTTAACTCATATTTTGCTTTGTTCTAACTGTTGCAACACTATTATTTCATTCATTTGTTTGTGATCCTTTAGCAGTTCTCTTTTCTTTTTTTTCTTCTTTCTTTTTCTTTTTTTTCTGTTGTTGTTGTTTTTTGTTTTTTTTTTGTTTTTTTTCCTGTTGCGATTTTTATCTGAACAATTCATTTGATGGCGTACGCTAAAAGATGCTAATATGATCTTTGCTTTTAATTTGGCCGTGTTCTTTGATTAGGGCTGAGGTACTTAGGCTAGTTACAAAAGGTTCAACGGTGTTTATCATATATATATATATATATATATATATATATATATATATATATATATATATATTAGTTGAGTACTTGGGTGCACCAGTAAATACAAGTAATAATTGTTTTGATAATTATCTGAAATTAACATAAATTTGTAGATCATATTTATTAAAAAAATTTGCAATTAAAAATTTACAATAAGAATTTAAATTTTAGAAAAAAAATATCTGTAATAATATATTAAAAAATATTTCTAATATTCTAACTCAAATTTAAATAGTTGTTATGAACAATAATTATATAGTTTTATTAATGAATTAAATTAAATTTTGGATATCACACTTGAATTAACAATTAACAAAGTTTAATTAAAGTAGATTAAAATTAAATTTTAAAATTTCAATTCAATGTGAATTAAAATTTCACTACTTTTAATTTAGAATATATACTTAAATTTTGGATTTATGAGAATTAAAAAAAATAGTACAAAAATATTCAATGTATAATTAAATTTTAAAATGAAATAAAAGTTTAAAATCAAATGAGATTGAAAATAAATATACATTTAAAATAAATTTTAAATTTGATTGTTGGTTGCAATCAATAAAAAGTTAATATAACAATTAAGTAACAGTAGATAATATTAAAACAATCTAAAAATATTCACATAAATGAAAAGAAAAGAAATATTTTTAAGATTATCTCGCTGTGTTATTTATTTTGCATAAGAAAAAAAAATCAAAATATTTTGTTGCAAAAAAAAAAGGAAGAATTTGTCGAAGTACTCAAATTCAAAATAAAAAGCATTTAATAATTAGGAACTTTGAATTAAAATATTTTGAGCGACTCCAAAAACAATTTCGTTCAATATTACATACATATATATATATATATATATGTGGATACGTTCACCGCCCTATGAGTGTAACCTCGGATTTTTCATCAAAAAACTCCACGAAAAAAATTATTTTGCGGCGAAACAAATGATACAGCTGGGGAGGTGAGCTCACTGGTGGTGACCAGACTCTCATAGCGACTGTTTTAAACTACCCAGCAAAGCAGAGCCCGGCCCAATGTGGGACCAAATCTGGATGCGATGCGGGCCGAATCCATTGACTACTGGACCCGAATCCATCTACTACTGGATTCAATACATGGGCTTTCATTCGGCCCAAGTACCTTGTTGATAGGTCTGTTTTTGGAATAATTTGTTCACGAAGGAAAGTTTTAATTTTTTGTTTTGGTTTAAATTTAACAATATGAAAATATTTAAAAATTATGTTTTTTAAAATTTTACTAGAAAATTCTACTTAACATCAGTAGCAAGATCAGTACTCATTTGAAATTTGAGTTTTGTATCGCTTTTAATTTTTATTTTTAACCGTTCATTTCATTTTGAGCCTACTGGTTCATTCGGCAAAAGGAGTCAAAAAATTATAAAATTTGATTTTTAAATAGTTCTAATAGTATAGATCATGCCTAATGAAATCGATCGCCGAATCGAATATCCTATCATCAAAAATAATTTATAAATAAAAAGGCATTGGTACTTTCGAAAGCATAGCGCGTGCTCTCTCTCTCTCTCTCTCTCTCTCTCTCTCTCTCTCTCTCTCTCTCGACTGCTGGACTCAACCCAGTTACCTGATTTCAGGACAGCTTCAACCTTTTTGTTTCGGCGTAATTTACTTTCCCCGAAGTTTCTTACAACAAGAATTTAAATTAAAAAAAATATTAAATATCATATTTTGTTAGATAATTTAGAAAAATATCTGTCACATCCTATCTCCAATTTGCATAGATTGTTTATCACAAGAGTACAATATCAAGTGCACAGAGGTCAGAAATCCTTTAATTTCTCTTGATTTTGAAAATCAAAAGCGTAAAAGAAAATAACAGATTAAGCTTGCCATTAATCAACAGAGCGATCTCTCCGCCACGAGCGCCACGACAGGATCTCATCTACGTAATGTCTTCTGTTTGTGCTCATCTTGCAGCTCTCAAACTTGCTCAGACAGAGTTTACGGTGCTCCAGTTTATCCAACAATCAAAGCTGCACGAGAAGAAACGCTGACCACTTCACATGTAACATAGAGCGGAACACGTATAAAATCAGTTATCACTAGCAATATCAAGATGCCAGTTACTATATCTCAGCCTTTGCATATCAGAATCATAGAATTTGTATCACAACTGCTCTACTTCAGAAAAACATAGATCCTAAACAAAAGTAAAGAGATGCTTATAGTGTTATTACGGGCTGGAACTGGGGAATAGATCTTTCCAATCAGTTCTTCTCAATAATTGTTTGATGCATGATTATTACTTGTATTTGTCGTGTCGACTAAGAGAACGAAATGCCTGCATCAGCAAAATACAAACAAGGCTGGTTGCATTTTCGTTACCCTTTACCAGGAAAGCAAATTTCATCTTCTTGGAACAACACGACAGGGCAATTATATAGATGGTTTATGATAGAAGCAGTTGGCCTTGAATAGAAAGTAATAATCTTTTTACAAAGGATGCTACCAGCAATTCATTTTATTGGCGAGAAAATGTTTAATAATAGTTCTACTCTTTTAGCCTGCAGCTGAGGAAATAGTCGAGGTGAAGCAAGCATAATTCGATTAAGAGCCAGGACCAGGGTAATTCAAGTAATTTCAATAAACTATAAAACAAAAAAAAAAAAAAGGGAACAACTTACCAGGAGCCGGCAAGTGAAATAACGGGTGAGAATCCATGAGGCTTCACTTATGCAGGACACTTTTCTTTTGCAATTTCGGTTTCTTCTGAATGTGGTTCTAAAAGGAGAATAGCAAACAATAAAAGAACATGAATGCAGGAAACAACAAATCATTTACCGTGATAAATATATATAGTGGGGATACCTTCTGCCTTTCCAAAGCGTCAACATCAGTCCTTTCTTTCCAGTTGCTCTTGCGCAATTTGATAGGACGATTTCCAACATACTTACCTAAATTTTGTTGCGAAAAAGATTAATTGGGCCATTATTGAGAAATAACTCAGCAAGCACTGGATAAAACTCAACACATATTAGCAAAAGTAAACTAACCATTCATTTCTTTTATTGCAGCTGCAAGGTCCGAAGGGCTTGAAAAACTGACAAATCCATAACCCCTGGTTTTTCCGGTTCTCTTATCCCGTACTACCTGAAAGAGAGAATTATAAGGACAGTTGATTCTCATTACATAAATCAGAAATTCATAAGACGTTACATACAACACAAATAAAGAGCAAGCTAAACATTGCAATGCCGAAGCTTAAATACATTTAATAAAGTTCACATACAGAACACTCGACGGCACCGAGTGAATTAAAAACGGGAAACAAATTTACCTAACAAAAGCACTTCAATGAGATATGGCTGTCGCCTATCATACACCAATCGCTATGAAAATGAAATTAAAGTTTCCATTAGTTTGCAGAAAGCATTTTGGATAGTTATGTACCATTTTCATGCTACAAAGAGTACGACCATACCCATTAGTCTCTTATAAATTGTTCCTTCTAGAAAAGCTTAGTAGTAGACTTCAGAAATGGGATGACAAAGAGAAGAGATATAACGAAACGAGCTCATAGAAGTAAATCTCTAAATCAAAGTCTTATCCAGACAAAGAAATAAATGCTTGATGCCCCCTCAACACATAACTGTAAACAGATCATGGTTTAAAAAAAAGAAAAAAAAAGACGGCCACATTCAAATCTCAAATAGGTACTCACTCTTGCCATGTTGAAGGTGGGAAACCTTGAAAATGCCTTTGAAAGAACATCATCGTTGACTTCATTCCCCAAATCTCCACAGAACAAACGAAAGTCATCTGGAAAAATACAGTATGGGCAGCTCAGCAACTAAAGAGAAGTATTAAAAATATTTACAAAAGGGTATTGTGCGAGACCTACATCGCCAGTTAATTTGTATTGTACATAAATGTGTATAAGAAATCAGCACAACTGCATTAACATTGTCCAGCATAGCAGCTTTTAAGATTTAAATTCTAAATAACAGCTATATTTAGATGTGGTATCTAAATTCAGCAGTTAAATAAAATGAAAGATCTACTCATCGTAGCTAGTAATAGATGGTTAAAATCATAAAACTACATGCTTGGGAAGAACTTCAGCAAAAAAAATAAGCAGCGCATAGATCTTGTATTCGTAAACTGAATAATCCAAAAGGATTACTTCAAAGATCACTAGAGAGAATTAACAGAATCAACGTGACCAATGAAAGAGCATATTCCTTATTTCTGCTACTGACATAACTTCCATAAGCTTTCATGCTTAATCTCTGTTAAAAGGGAAAACTGGTAAGTTACTAAGTATGCTTTAAAATTCCATGTCGTGAATATTACTCTTCGTCGCAACCATGTTTATTGAAGCAGAGTTTAAGGTGCCGGAAACCAACAAGTATGCAATCAATAGTTTAATTTGCTGGAAAACCGAGTTGCAATACATACTCTCGGGCCATTCAGACAACGTCGGATCCTCCCAACTCTGCCCAGCAGCTTTCCGCGGGATCGCCCTCTTCTTTGTTTCCGCTTTGTGCTCGACTTCACTGCTTGCTAAAGCAGCTTTCACACTTTCTAGCGCCTCTGGTGTAATAGTTTGAGCGTCCCTTTGAAACAGTTGTTGTGCCTATCAACATCAAAACCATAATAACGTCGTTGGAGTTGAATTATCTTACAGTAGTAGAAACCCTACGTATTCTACAGCAATAATCGAACTTTTTGCAAACGAAATTGGAGCAAGTTGCACGAGTCATGAACATCAAACAAGCATCAAAATAACAACATTTTCTCCAAAATCGCACAACCTCGGCAAAGTTGAAGAGATTACAAACATGAGGATACCTAGGGCAGGCATACCTGCTGATACTGGGGAAGCGTGTAGACACCGGGGGCGGCCGGGGCGGCGGCTGGGGCAGGAGGGTACGCCGGAACGAAGGGCGGAGGCATCTTAATAGGAGGAGGGATCTGCGGCGGCGGGAGATAGGGCTGCGACGCCGTGGGACCAGGGTTTTGGAGATGGAAGGGGAGGGGGAAGTGCGGAGCCGCGGAGGGGTAGCCATACTGCGACGACGACGACGACGACGACGGAGGAAACGAATTCGATCCCGGAGCTGATTCCTTCGACATTGGGAGCGCGAGAATGGGTGGATCCGAGGTGATTGGGGATGAGGAAGGAGAAGGGGGAGAGGAGCTAGGGCTTTTGGAGGTGGTGAGGAATTAGGGTTTGCGAAGCGAATTGGTCGGTGGTCGAGAAGACCACGCGGAGCGACAAGCGGACGCCGCGCGATTGCGGGAGCGGGTTTCAGATAAAATCACTTTCCGTTACTGTAACCCGATCCACATTGGATCGGGTCTAGTCGGATCGAGTATAATGTCGAATAGGTTTAACAACCCAAACCGATCCAATCTAATCTAGATGAGGCAGAGAGGAGGGCAAGTGCCCCAAAGCCGAACTAAAAACGAACCGGATTTCGGATGAAGCCGAACCACGCCGGAATCCACCCGCTCCATTATAGGTTTTTCGCCCGAATAATAATAAGAAATCTAGTCTAGTCAAATATTTGACTCGAACCCGACCCGAGAGGTTATTGGGTCGAGAGAGATTGATCCAAACCCGAGATAACCCGACACGTTTCCTCATTGGTTTCGCCTGGACCAGCCTCATCCTCGTCTCGTGCGGCAATGGCGGAAACGTCTCGATTGGCGGGGACGAAGCGCGGTCGCGGTGACGAAGAGATCGGCGCCGACTCCAACTCCAACGCCGATTCCGATCCTCGACAAGCCCTAGGACTAGGTTTTACCCTCCTTCTCCACTCTCCTCTATCCTCTATCCCTCTATTTTGGATTTGATTCACTGTATGTTGGTGTTATCCTAATTCTCTGCTTAATTCTCGATAGTAAATTACATGTAGTATCTTTTGATTAGTTCAATTGCTTCTGAGTTGGTGTTATCACATGGTATAATTTGGTTATGGAATTTGTGATCAATCATAGGTGTTACAGCTGTGTTTTGAGCTTTAATCTTCTACTTATGCTCGCAAAAGAGTTTCCATTTAGCATAATCTTAGTTATCTCAACTTGGAAAGTTGGGAATCATTTTGATAATAACATTATAAAAATGCTTCCTTTTTTTTCGTCTCTATTTCCTGTCATTTGAGTTAAGGCTTAAAACATGCATTTGCAAATGAAGAGGATCAAATTTGGAAGTCCTCTTCTAGATTTATTCTGAACTGTTCTTGTATCTGTTATAATATTTGTGGAGACGCCATTCTAAATAGGCAACTGGTGTTGTCTCTTAGCTTCCTTTCTCTTGGCGAATTACTATTGTAGAGTATCTAATAATCCTTGATCATTTTCTAAGATAGGTGATGATCACTATCTAGAGTGATCAAGCTTCATATAACTTTCTCTTTTAGCAAGTAACGATATACTGTACTTTTGTAGTGCCTTGGTAATGTATGTTGTTGGTGTTTCGTTTGCTTTGTGCACTTCAGTGGACGCAAAAATTGCTTTTATTTATCTATGTTTTACAACAATGTAAATGCAGAGAATAATCTTACATTCAGCGATACCTTGGTAGCTCTTCAAATGATGCGTTCACAATTTCCAAGTGTAGAAAAGGTATGAGCTCTAGTTCCTAATTGCAAGCAACCAGTGAAGGCGTGTTCTTTAGCTTCCATGTATGGTTTATGTGAAAGCTTAATGATTTACTGAATGTAACCTTAATTGTAGTTTTAATTAGTATCATCACCAACCAGCTTGAACTTTCGTTTGTCAAACTGAAGAATTACTTAAGAGCACATGGATGATAAGATGCTTGTTACTTCATGAACAACAGGTTACAGTACAACCTTTCATCTTACAGTCGCAATTGTACAGTAGTGTGAAGGACAGGACCCAAGTTGATAGAGACTTAGAGGTCTGGTCTTTCACTCTTATTTAAGATCTATAGCATACTCTGGATGATTTTTTTATTAATTCATGCACTTTATTTATTTATTTTTTTTTAAGCCATGTGCTTCTCTCTTTTCTGATTCTTTACAAAGTTAGTGTGGTGCGTGTGTTTTTTTTCCCCTACCTGCGACAGTCAGCAAGCTGCAATACATATTGTGGCAACACAGTATGTCAACAGAACGGGCTTCATAGGGGTGATATTGGCAAAAACTATTGTGGCAACTTTCTGTACTTCTGATACTAGCTCTTCTCTTTTCCTTGCAGTCATTGAAGAAGGAAAAAGTTTTGCGTGTATTTAAACTTAGTACTGGACAAGATGACCATGCAATAATGTTCATGGAAGATTATCTAAAACAGGTATCTCTTTCCCTCCACCATGTAGCACCCAACATGATTAGATGGCTTCTGTAGGAAATACTCATTTGGTAAATTTTCTAGGCCTCTACCCACCTAATGTAGGTTTGCTTGATTTCAACTCTTTAGTTGTTACAAATGTGTTTCCAACCTTGAATTTCATTGGTATCATAAACTCTATATTTATCCCCCTATGAAAGACAACCTTTGGAATTATGTCATGAATATTTGTTCAATTGTTCTAATTATCGAAGTGCTGTTTGGTGGATATGGTGATTATAGTCCATTGTTATTTGGAGTCCTTCATTCAACTTTAGATTTGTTGATTTTATTTACTGAACTTCAAATTCCCAAGTATCTCCCATGCCAGGCTAATGTTTGTAACTTGCATCAACGACCAACATGTAGGTAAATTTGTAGTTTTTCGCTGATGGATGATTGTATTACTTGGTGTTTGATTCTTTAGAACAGGTTCTCTTCTTAGCAGATACATCAAGTAATACTTTTTCTTTTTACTTAATTCTTATATAGATGGCAAGTTCTGTGAAGAGGTTTGAGAAGGAAAAGCAACATGATCTTGAAGTTTTTGAGTGGTTTAAGACGTATGTTATGGAGTCCAAACTGGATGTTTGCATAGCGCATCAGGAGTTGGTGAGTCAAATGCCGTTGTGAATTGGAAGCCTTGTTCTCTTTAGTTTTAGCATAACTGATTTCCATCTGTGGGTTTTATAATAGTTTTGTATCTAACTGTCAGAATTAGGCATTGCTACGGCATGATATCTTGTGAATAGGAAAGTTTTAACTCATCCTTCCTCTCTTGGTTCGCATGCAGAACCAATATTATACAGAACAACGAAAATAGTATCAACCTTTGAGCTGATGCCAATCACCTAAAGTTTCTAAGGATTATTACACAGTTATCAGCTTAGTGTCTTCTAAGAGCCTTCTTCAATGTCATTTTTTTTTTACATTTTTTGGCCTGATAACCATTAACAGTTATCTTATCCCATTTGCAATATTCGCACATATTCCCATCTAAACACATATATTATTCCTTTTAAGGTTGTCACTTTTTACTGCTTTGCAGTGCTCATTGTTATCACATGGAGGTGAAGTGGCAGACAGGCATGTCACTTTGTTAATTAGTGCCGGCCTGCTTGTAAGTATGACTATTCCATTAATTTTTACATGATCCGTTAATGGCCCTAAATTCCAAATATTGGCCATACATGATCTGTTACGGCCGTGATCTAATAATCTTTGCTGCTGTTGTAGACTCGTCAATTGATTGATCCAAATATGTATTGGTTTGCAATTCCAAATATTGGGAGCATACTGAAGGGCCTTTCACAGGTATCAGCTATTAGAATGCAAGTATTTGATTTCTCTATCTCGAGGTGTTTCAACGTAATTTTGACTGAAATAATTTCAAACAAAGTTCTCATGCCGTGGTTCCCTCATCTAAAGCATATTAACTGTATCATTTAGGGAAGGAAAGAGCTTCTCTCGTTGTTAAGCCGTAGGAAATACAAGGAAATGCCTCTTGCCCCTTTAGAGAAGAAACGACTACGATTATCACCACTTGACATGCGGTTCCACCTTCGGGATCTAATCGGTTCTGGTCATCTAAAATCCCTTCAAACCCCTGCTGGGATAATCGTCCGAGTAGCCAAAGACTGAACACGGGTACTTAAGTTTAAATTGATCGTACATGTTAATTGATAATGTTACTGCTATTTTATCCACTTTATGTCCCAGTATGCATCTGCAGGCTCACATACTTTGAGATTATAGAATGCCTGAATTTTAAAGCAATTTTCGACAAACCCGGATGGTTTGTTGAAGTTAGAGGGAAAAGGCCAGGTAATATTGGCAAGTTTTCACATCCACGAAAGAATTGATGATGCAACCTGCTTGTTATGACTGTGATCTGTTTATTTTCCTTTTCAGAAACAAGGAAAAACTGCAACCAAGCATTTAGCACAAGGTGTTGGATGATTTAGCCCGACCTTTTGATCGTGTTGATTCGCGAATTTGACTTTGAGCATGGAGAGGAATTTAATTGTAAAAATGGCTGGTACCTGAGGAGTGAGGACCTTGCACGCAATCATGCATGTAATCCTAGTTATTCTTTCTGCTGTTTTGGTGTCTCTTTGATATTTATTTGATTGGACGGAAGAGGGTCTCCATTTCTAAAATTTAATTGCTAAATATGCATTTTTTTTTTATTCTGACTCTGTGGATGATATGATTGTTCTTTATGAATTGTGTATATGAATTGTCCGGCTAGGACAATTCAAAACTCTCTACTCTTAAAATGATTAAGTAATGTTTTCAATAAAATTTAAAAATATAATAAAATATATAAGAAATAATTGATATATTTTATTGTTAAAAAAATAAATATTTTATATCATTATGTGTCGACACATATGTATTTTTATTTTTTGTAATCGGCATTTATTGATCCTTGAAGGGTTGACCATTGCAAAACAGAGTGGAGAATAGTCTTTTGTTAAGATCCATTTGGCACGTAGCATTGGATTTGATTAGGATGCGCCACTTGGATAGGATATGACAGTATTGGCGATAAATGGAAGGGGAAGAGCCGAGAAGAGATTTTCTGATGCCCAGTCATGTCTGGGAGTCCACTATTATTTCGCATTATCATCTTTAGTCATCAATGGTGATTGAGATTGATAAAAGCCAACCCTTTTTGGAATGGTAATAGGAAACAAGAACAATTTAAGATTCCTAGTACAAATATATAATAATCCTCGAGCCTACGAGTAAAAATGATTGCTCATAGAGAAGAGTTTTTAAGGCACCACTTTTGGTGAGACCTTAGATTAACCCGTGCAGAAGTATAAAGATACCAAGAATGGTCAAATATACAACTAAAAATCAGTAGGAATTGGACTACCACCGGAGTGCATATCATTTGCAAGACCAGTTCAACCTTCCTTCCGAATAATAACCAGGCATGACTACCAAGATGAAATATTTGATAACAAAGTAAGATTACTTGATTATATTTTAATTACCTACTAAATCTAACATATGAGACATAAAGTGGGGCCTTTTAGTTTCTATATATATATATATATATATATATATATATATATATATATATATAGATATATACTTGAGGAAGGATTATTTCTTGTTACCATGGGCTCTTCTCTGAAGCTCTTATTTCACATATTAGGAGCCTAGCATGCACATCCCAGAGATTTTGACCGCTGCTCGCACCATCATCTACAAGGTAACTGCAAATAATTTGCTAGCAAAGAACAGGTATCATCATCTACATCAGCTAGCTGAAACTTGGTTAATCACAGCCTCCTCTCTTGCTATCTACGTATCTCTCAGTATATACATTACTTATATATAGTCATACCCCAAGGTCCGCAACCCAATGAATAAAGCCTTTGCTAGATTTCCTACATAACTGGATGCCTCACCTGGGACCCAACATAAGCATTACCCACATTGAGTTGTGTTTATGGTGTTTCTTTGCCTTTTACTGCATATTTAATAACAAATATCTTATTCAGAACACGGGACGCCCTGGAGGAGAACGAAGTTTACCAACTGCAGTATCACACCACACTCAAACTTCAGTAATCCAAAGTTTTGCACATATTATCTTTTAACTGTATAACACTTAACAGAAGACTAGCTAATGTTGTATGTAAACTCTTTTTCCACCTCAAAACTCTACTCTTCACATTCTTGTCTGCAAATACTAGTTTGAAATAGCACATACATGCACAATCATGGAAAGGAAATACAGAAAACCCCATTTAATGTAAATTTCTTTCGTCTTACTATTGGATAGAGCACTAAGAAAAAATAACAAGGAATCGAGATAACAAAAAGACTGAATGCATGCTTTTAGTTTCCCATGCAAATACTCTAATTTGCCATCTAAAGTGAAAATTTCAAACTCTTCAAAAGAAGCATAAACTCCTTTCAGAGCCAACCTACTATCAGTCTCTGAGCTTTCAAAGGTTGTTCACTAGACCGGTCGATTTTGATGATACCTGGTCGTTAGATAGGGCGTAGAAGATCATCAGCATTTAGCATGCAGAAAATGCCAAAAGAAGCAGGATCATCACAATGAAGCTACAGTACACAGCAAGAGAAGACAACTGCAAGCCTTTGGTAGATTATTAGTGCCTAAGATCAAATCAACTAACATGAGTGAAATTTTACGTCTCATACATATATTACGTAATCAAACCGGACCTTAATCTCCTTTCATCTCCAAAATTTCACTGCATTAAAATCTAGGAAATTTACCAAGAGGGATTGAATCTGCTCGCAGTGGTTGATGAGCTTAGCTCTTTCCTTCTTCCTCTTTCATCTTCTTTTCCCATCTGCGTTTCTGCAGAAGTAAAATGCACAGGCACAGAGACAAGAGTTGACACAGATCTTCGTATAAGAGAAAATGGATTCATGGCAGAAAGAATTTCAGAATATTAAAATCATAATATCAGACTATCTAGTTTTGCTTAAGGGGCTCTGAAGCAGAGATATTGCGTGAGTAGCAATGTGTAAAATTCTGCTTAAAAGCTCCTATCATATCAATGTGTCGGGTTCTTCAGGAGACCACAGGGGATGATAAACTGACAAGAGCCAAAGCATAAGAGGAGAAAAGGAACAATTAGTGTACAAGATTCGCCGGTATAAGGTTCATGAGCAACTTTCCCATGTGGACTGAAGTAAACAATAAATTGATAATGATCAACAAAAAGCGCATTATGCATTCCTTGCTGAGGATATCAAAATATACATTCCATATACCGACAGCTGAACAAACTGAAACTTCGCCGGTATCATAGTTTTATGCATCTAAACTCCAAAGCAGTACTCAATACATTGAAAGCAACGCAAGAAGTTATATTTTGAGCTTCGAGAAATTAAACTTAGAAAATTCCTTTTTTTTCCTGAGAAATTTAATGGATTCCACATAAAAAATAAACAAGGTGTAATTGCATAGGTATAAAAAGAGAAGGTAAACAAATTTCAGGCCATTGTGGGGACTCCAACAAAGGTATGCATGTTAACTCTTCTTCCATACTTTAGAGCCAAAACAATGGTATCATAATCATCTAGGAAAATGAACTGTATAATTCGCGAGCTTTTCCAAACAAAACATAGACACCACACATTTCCTACTATTCACAATATCTTGCATCAATCTATCCTAATCACTATTGCAATCAACAATTTTTCTACAAGGACATTTAGTTACTGTTTCCTCTCAAATTTGAAGTACAACAAACAAACTATTAGTGCAAGGAAAATTTACACAAAGATCAGCAAAAATTGAGAGCAAACCTTATAATCCAGCAGCATTTCCGGCATCTTCTTCATCAACTCAGCAGTATTCGCCCGCCTGAAAAAAAAAAAAAAAAAAAAACCAATTAGCAAACCCGTAAAAAGCCCGATCTTTGAACCCCCAAGCAATAAACCCTAGAAACAAACTAAACACACACAATCGACAAAATCGAAGGGAAAATCGGCTCGAAATCTCACTTCTCCGCGGCAATGCGATCGCACTTGTGCCCTTTCCTCTTGTTCCTCATCTCCCCTCTCGGCGGATCGTACGGCCACTCCCTGAACCCCCCCCCAAAAAAAACCCCTCTTTTACTCCACAAAACGATTAATCTGACCCAAAAAAAAAGAAGCTTTTTGGAGAAGGGGAAGGGTTGTGGATTACTCTCCGGAGAGGAGCACTTCTTTACGAAGCCGAGCGCGTTTGCGGGCGCTGAGGGCGAGGGGCTTCCACGCGCCGAGCTCCCAATAGCCCCACACGCCCTTCGCGAGCTCGCTCTTGTACTTGGCGAGCTTCTCCCTCCACGGATACGCCGACGCTCCCTTCGCCGCCGCCGCCGCCGCCGCCACCGTCGCCGTCGCCTTCCCCGACATGGTCCCCCGCGAATCGCACCGCACGATCTGAGAGAGGCGAGAGCCAAAGAGGAGATTATGCGAAGGGGGATGTAGCCGAAACATGTGTTGCGTAATATCTAATAGCGACGAGGGTCTTACTGTAAAAGGTGCATCATACGCCATGGAAAATGCTATATGCACAAGCCGGACCATCGAACGGTCCATATTAATTTAGCAGTACAGTAGAATATAATCTCGCCCTCATTAATTATTAATATTTTTTTTTAATTTCCAAAATAGCTATCCTACCCTCTCACCTACGAAATTGAGCCCAAAATGCAATGATACATATAACATTGGTTCTATATTTTCAAACTAAAAAAAAAAAAATTTGGGGTGAGAGAGGCTCGAACTCTCGACCTCAGGATCACTCGCTTAGCTATGAGACCTACGCGCTAGCCAACTGCGCCACCACCCCTCAGATGTAAATCTAAAACTTGTTACTCTATTTAATTTTAAACTAAAAGATCCCACTTAAACGTTTAAAAATTAACTAATAATATCGAGATTCTTTTGAAATAATTTGATATTCTGGGAGCTTATATCAGACAAGCAATGGTGTAACTCACTATTGCTTAACTAACTATGGTTTAAAAACATGAATTTTTATCATATTCGAATTAACTAACTATGGTTTAAAAACATGAAGTTTAATTTAGAAATGATAATAATACAAATATGAAATATTGGAGGACAGGAATGAAGGAAAATGAAATATTCTAAATTTACAAATATAACATGTTATGAGAATAAAAATTTACTAAAATACCCTCATTGCAAATTTTATATAATAAAAATTTTTTTTGCTCTTATTAAAGTCATCCTTTTTTAATAGGTGCATCATTACCGTCCATTTAAAGAATTTTAATGATTGAGATTTGTTCGTTGCTCGAAAAGGATAGTAATTAATTATTTAATATTTGCTGTGATCTTTTCCCTCTCAGTGTGCCTATAAATTCCCTGATACAATACACAGTGAGATCATATATGCAACCACAATGGCCTTGTTGAGAACATTCAAGCCCATTTTTCTCTCTCTTTTCTTCCTCGCCCTTCTCCCTTCATTTTTCCAAGCAGGTCTCTCTCTCTCTCTTACTATTGAGATATTGCAATTTGATATTTTGTACTTTTTATTTAAATATGTTTTTGTTTTCAAACACTCACTGGTATAGTACTTTAAATTGTTCTATGACTATATTTTTTGTACAAATAATTATGAAGAAAAAAAGATGTAACGTTTCGAAGAATACTACTACGTCCATTTTGCAAAAAAAGCAAAAACGACTTTTTCTATTTACTTCAATTAATGGATTAAACCAGTTTTTATAACAAATGTTCATATACATCACATTTTGTTTAGCCGTGTGATACTAAAATGATACTAGAGTTCAACACAGAGTATATATATAAAAACAAAAACTATATACGTACATTTATTGTTTTTTTTGTTTTTTTGAGAGAGATAGATAGCACGCTACCTACTTCGTTTATTTCTTTTAATAAATAAACTTAGCTAAAAATGTGAATCAACTAGAATTCGAACTCAGGTCTCGGAGACCAACCACCAAGCCCTTTACCACTTGCTCTAGGGACGGTCGGTTACATACATTTATTGTTACGTACTCTAATTATTGCTTTGTTTGGTTTGGGAATAGGAATAGGAATAGGCCCTTATCCCCTCTTTATATCCAAACGTTAATTTTTTACTCGAGAATAGTAGTTCTCGGTTATCCCTACCAACAACTTCATTTTTTATATAAAACTATCTAATATTTTTCTTATCCCCGAGAATAACCCAATTTTCATCCAAACGCTATTTTTCTTATCCCCATACTTGTACATATCCCTGTAATAATTATTCTTTGGTTTTGTTCTTGTTTATATACAGAGGCAGCACGGGTGCAGGCGCATGCGCACTGTGAGCCCTTACCCAGTTGCACCGATGATTACTGTACGCGTTATTGTGCGACCCTGGGGATTCCGACAACAGGCCACTGCGAATACAGCGGAGGAGAATATCTCAATTGCTGCTGCCCCCTCCAATAGTTTTCGCCGTAGAAGAAAGCATTTTCTAATATGCTCCAACTGTTTTTCGTTATGAGTTTGATTAATGAGCTTAGATCTTATTATGTCCTCTTTTTTTCTGTTTACCTAAATAAATGATGGAGGCTACAAATTAAGTTAATAAAATTTGAGTTTCTTCGTTTCGTTTGATGGCTTTATATTTTTCGTAATACAAGTATTTGCAGGCAGCCTTCTAATTAAATTTATTTCTGGATCATTTAAATGTTAAACCTTCATTTTTTATTTTTTTATTTTTTGTATTTACAAATTGACTTGACCAAGTAGTCCTTACAATTAATCTATTGGATTATATATTCAAATAATTTGGTCGACTAATCTACGCATGTATAATGAGTTTTCATATTAATCTAGAATTCTATTAGTAGGGTTGAGAATTTAGGATTATGAAAATGTTGTTTTTCGCATGTTTTATGTATATGTATAATAATTTGTTCTGTAGATGAGAAAGTGATCGCACCGACCTTTTTATTCTGTTAGAATTTTCTATTTTAATCGTTAAGTCATTTGGAATTGTGAGGATATTATGCCATGCTTTAATCCGCACGCTCTATTTTTGTGCAAAGTGCTTAAAAATAAAAAGAAATAATAATAATAATCTCAGGCTAGTCTTTTTATCTTTTAAGCAAAGTAACATGTAACATCGATCCCCCTATATATTATAGCTCATGTTTCCACAAATGTTAATTCCTGCGTAATTGTGATCTCTCCTCATTAATATTTTCGTAACTGTGGGCCACGTGGCACAACAGTGGCCGTCCAACCCCTTCCCATGGCCCTTCATTGTATTTCAAAGTTAAATAATGTTTAAGAGCTGTACAATCAATGTTGAACCAACCTGGCCAGTAGTAGGCTGATGATGGACTCATGGTTTGAACCCAAACCCAAATCAAAGTCCGAGATAGAACTGAGCGATCGCGTTAATTCACGTCGGGCATGATCAGTTATACGAGTAGGCACACAAATTATTCTAAAAAAAACTTGCATATGATAAATAAAAAAATATATATAAAAACTTAAAAATTTTATTTATGGTTATCATTTTTTTTTAAAAAAAAAAAAGTAATTTGAAATTTGTGAACACAATAATAAATTGTACTTTTTATTAAATTTTAATTAATAAATGGCGAGTTTAGGAAGTAACGTTTCTCCGTTCAAAGAATAATAATATCTACCGAAGCGAGGTCATTTCGGTCATTCCACGAATGGCATTTCGGAAATTACCGTCCATCTCCAGGGCCATTCTTATTACCCACCAGTCTATAAATTACGTCCACTCCTCTTCGGTGCCCCTCGCACCCTCGCTCAACCAAATCCCCTCTTTCTCCCTCTCTCTCTCTCTCTCTCTCTCTCAAACTTTTCTCTCTCTCTCTCTCTCTCTAATCCTCTTCCCAAATTACCCCTCACCTAGCCGGAGCCCCGCCGCAGATCTCGTCCGTACACCCATTCCGGTCATCTCCTCCGTTCCCGATCCCGATCCCGATCCCGATCCCGATTCCGATCCAGATCACCTTCCCCCCCTCCTCCGCCACTTATTAACCTTTTTTTTTTTTTTCTTTTTTTAAAAATAAAAAATTCGTTTCCTTCTTTGACCCTATCTTTTTGGAGTCATTCCCTACGCGCCCCTGCTTCCCCTCTTTCAGTTTCACCACTGTTTTTTTTTTTTTGGGTAATTTTGTTTGTCTCTCCTGCTGACGTGGCGCACGATGCTGAATCACGTGCTCGGGGTGGTGGTGGCGCCGTCGTCGTCGAGCAAGAAGCGCAAGGAGCGCGAACTCGGCTCGGGGACCGGCGCGGCGGCGCCGGTAGCCGAGCAGATTCCGGCGCCGCCGCAGCTCAAAGCTGAGCCGGATAAGACCGGGAACCGGCTCCTAGCCGGTTACCTGGCGCACGAGTTCCTCACGCGCGGGACCATCCTCGGCAAGGCCTGGGACCCCAACCCCAGGGCCCGGGCCCGAGCCGAGCCGAGCGGGGAGCGGGGCTCCGCCAAGGCCCCGCGGTCGTACGCCGACGTGGCTCACCTGCTTCGCACGGATGGGGCCCACGTCCCCGGCGTCCTCAACCCCACCCAGCTCGCCCAGTGGCTCCAAATGTAAGGTACGCGTGGCCTAAACCCATTGGCTGTTCCCATTCTTCCGGGACTCGGGAGAGAGAGAGAGAGAGAGAGAGAGAGAGAGAGAGAGAGAGGCCTCTCTCTCCTCCGCTCCGCTGCCTCGCACGAATCTCGAGGAGGCGAGTGAACCGTGGTAAACAGAACGTGTTTCTTGGAGGAAGGCCCCCCAAAAAAAAATAAAAAAAAAAAGAAGAGGAGAAGTGAATCGTCGTTCTTTTTCTTTTTCTCTTTCACAATTTTTTTTTTCTTCCTGTTTTTGCAATCTTGGATTTTAAATTTCCTTCTGTTTCGGAAACACTCGTGTTTGTAAAAATGAAGCGACAGTTCCATGAACTCGGCGTTGTTCTCCTCTTACTATTGTCTCTGTTCTTCTTCTCAATTCTCGTGCTAGCGCACGCATATATGGTTTATGGGTACTTAAATTTTTTCATAGCTTGCTTGTTGAGAAATAGTAGCTGCTGTGAGTGGATGTGGAGTATGATTTATTATTGTTTGGTCACCGATGTTGGGTATGTCATATGTGTGCGACAAAATAACTCATTCATTAAAAAAAAAAAAAAAAGTTTTAATTTTTTTTAATGAATAAGTTTTAATTTGATATTTTCAGAAACAAGTTCTAATATTGCCAGGGTAGAGGCGCTTAGACCTATTTGGTAATTCTCTCGTCTCAGAGACTCTTATCACGAGAATTTCCCAACAACTTCGAAAAGCTTCAAATTGAAACCTTTTTTTTCCATTTTCGACTACAAAATCCTCCTTTGTGTAACATAAGTTCAAGAAATTTCTATTTGCCGAATATTCTCTACGAGCAACTGAAACCAAAAGTAGATCGGAGGGCCAAATAGGCCCCTCCCTGGTCCTGTTTCATGGCTAAAGTAGTATTTGTTTGTATTACTCATTCTCTTGGTAACATTTATTGGATCAAGCTGGTTTCTGAAAAAGGTGATGTTACGAGCTCGATTTTTAAGTTTCAGTCCATTACCATTTCTCTCCATAATGCATGTATGTGATCGAGCTAAGGAATTACTTAAGCGTTTTTTTTTAATTTATTTCAGTTGTTGGTTTTTTTTTTTTTTTTTTTTTTTTTTTAGAGAGAGAGATAAAGACGCTATCCGCTTCGTTTATTTTATTAAAAAATAAACTTAGTTGAAAATGTGAATTTACTAGAATTCGAACTCAATTTAGCATCAACTACCCACTTTGCCACTGGGGACAGTTGGTTTATTTCAGTTGTTAAAGACGTTGTATCTGATTGATTGTTTGGATGATGGTATTTTCTCCGATCTCAACATGAGATGGAGAGATGGAGATGAGTTTAAGAATATTTAGAAATATAATTACTCAGGAATTCATTAGATTAATGGTATCATGTAGAAGACCAGGCACATTTACATTGACACATACAATATGTGAAATAATTGTTGTGCTCTAAAAGCTTAAATCTTTAGATTTTTAGAGAACGATGCTTAATTATATATTTGTATATTTAATATTTTTTCTCACGTCTGAACTTGATAAGATATTTTTTTTTTTTTTATTGTTGTTGTAAAGCTTACGACGTAGACTTGAATTAAACGAGAAAAAATTAATAATACTATGAGCTAGCCTGACTCAAACTCAGAATTTCATACTCTGATACTATGTCAAAAAATTATTATACTCTAGACTAGAAGTTTAAGCTTTTATAGAATAGTATTTATATATTTTTTATATTTAACGCAATGATTCGTCATATCCTTATTTAAAATTTATATTTAGTATCAATGAGAAAAAGAAGATAACATACTAGTAATTCACCCCACCTCCTCAGCCACGAAGGCCGGTAGGTGCAGAATCCTTATTTACATATTAATTAGATGCATACAAGAGATCAAAATTATAAAAAGAAGTTGCAAAACGCTTGAATATATATAGCAGCAGCAGCAGTAGTAGTAGTAGTAGGAGATGATCGTCATCGTCTTCTAGCGAATTAACTGATTAGTGATTCTTTGTGTTCATGGCGCGCTTGACGGTCTTGGCGTTCTCCTTGATGCTCTCTCCGGTCTCTTCCGCGGAGCCGACGATGGTGTCCTTAACCTTCTGGGCAGTCCCTTTGGCCGAGTCCCATGCATCCTGGGCTACCTGCTTTGCTTTGTCACCAAGGTCCTGTGCTGTTTCAGAGGCCTGCTCAATCTTTAATTAGTACAATATATATATTCCAAAGTTTAAACTTAAAATATAAATAAATTTGCTCACCACCCAGAAAAAGGAAAAAAAAAAAAAGAGGTCACTCCGTGGTGTGGCATCGTTCTGTAACTCATTTTACCTGACTCGCTGCTGTGCTAGAAATCCCCCTCGCGTCCTCAGCAGTCTTTTTTAGTTGATCTCCCATCTTTTCTGTCATCGGCTTCTCAGCATCCTCGCCCCCAGAGCTCTATAACATTTTTCAAAAAAAAATTAATAACAAAATAAACTACTTAATTTTGTCTCATTTTTAACTTTGGACTAACCGACCGTCCCTAGAGCAAGTGGTAAAGGACTTCGTGGTTGGTATCCGAGATCCAAGTTCGAATGTTAGTTGATTCACATTTCTATCTAAGTTTATTTCTAAATAAAATAAATGAAGCAGGTGGCGTAATACGTATCTCTAAAAAATAATAATAATAATAAAAATAATGGGCTATGCATATACCTGGAAGGGCTTTTGAGTGCTAGAAACCATAAGCCTAACACTCCTTGGGCTTCTTTGGGCCGCTAATGGGCCGACCCTGAGGAAGCACTTGGGGAGGGCGCATGGAAGCCTCATGCTCGCCATCATATTTATATAATATAATATAATAATATATCTCTGCGTCAAAATTAAATCAAAATAAAATAGAAGGGCTCTGGTGCAAAAAAAAAAACGAAAAAAAGAAAAAGAAGAGGGTGAATTAATTAATTAAAGAGCTCGATGGGAGCTTTGTGAGTGAATTGTTGTGTGCTAGTACTCTTCTTTATTTTTTGTGTATAAATAGTTGTGGTTGCGGCCTCTAGAAAGATGACACGTGGCACCACGTGGCATCTTTCTAGAGCTTGTGGTTTTGAGTTGGGTGGGACCCAGTATTTCCGGGCCGAGCCAGTTTTTTGCGGTTGTTTCGAGCTTGACCTTTTCCCTCTTTTAACTTTTTTTTTTTTTTTTTGGGTTAGTTCTTGTAAATTGTAATAAACCGGTTTGATTTTTAAAATGGGCCGGACCGGGCCGGGTCCAAAATCTATTCGAGCTCGATGATCATCTAGCCCAAGTATGTTTCTCTCGGGCTTTGGAACGTTTTGGAACAAGCTAAGGTCGCGTTTTGTATTGTTGTTGTATCTTTATTTATTTAAATTTAAAATAAAATTTGGATTCTGCAGATGTAAAAAAAAAAAAAAAAACATTGCAGAGAACTCGTATATATTTTATGAAAATTAATTAATAATATTGAATGGAGCATAAAAATAAAATAATTAAAATAATAATAAGTCAATAAACTTTTTTTTTTTAGAAAAAAAAATCATTTGAGGATCGAGGAGAGTCGTACGTGGCGTGGTGCGGGGAAATCGCGCGGGGCCGCACGAGTGAAGTAGTAAATTAATTACAAAGAAGGAGATCGCGTGGGGGCTCCTCCAAGATTAGCGTGCCCACGTGTGGATTATTAATCTCATATCTTCTTTTTCTCTTTCTTTTTTTTTCTTTCTTTTTTTTTTTTTTTTTTTTAATATTCTTGGGTTCCAAAATCCGGACACTGTAGTGCTCGGATAAAAAAAAAAGAAATTTAAATAAATGACAAATAAAACTTATGCATCGGGAAATGTGCTAGCAGAGAGAGAGAGAGAGAGAGAGAGGGGGAGAGAGCAGGCAGCACTTGTTGTGGGTTTGAGTGGGCAGTCGTCGCCCCCACATACACAGAGAAGGAAAAGAAAAAGCTGCTCTCATTCACCATGTTCTACGCTGTCTTCTGATCACCAATTCACCACCTACCTCTCTCTCTCTCTCTCTCTCTCTCTCTCTCTCTCTCTCTCATAAAAAGATCAACTGTTTGTATATACATTGTATGTGAATCAAAGAGCGAAAAGTGGTTTATCTTATACGTGATTCAAGTTCAAATCCTAGTTGATTTATATTTCTAATTAAGTTTATTTCTAAAATAAAATAAATGAAACGGTTAGCGTGCTATCTATCTCTCAAATTGAGTAATGATCGGGATAAACTCTATTATATTTTTTATCTTAATTTTTTAATAGATAAATTATAGATTCTATTTTTTGTTGTTAAATTACATTTCGAAATCAAGTTTACGACCTTTCTGAGTCCTATATACAATGATATAGATATCTAGAGCAAAGAAAAAAGAACTAGAAATAGCACGGCAATAGGATACTTCAGTGTACCTTGTAGAGAGAGAGAGAGAGAGAGAGAGAGAGACGTTGTAATTCGGAGGGATGCATAAACAAAACAAATATGATTCGATAAATACTCGTCCTACTGTAGATCGAATTCATTGCGTCAAACTTGAACACACTCCTCCCGCCGTCCTGTTGCCTCTTTCCATGATACCATTTTTAGAATTGATGTATGAAACCTTTACTTATTTAATATTTGTTGGTTTTAAAATAAGTGTGTTCTTTACCGATTGTTTCCAGTGCAAGTGGTAAAAAGATTTGATAGTTGGTATCTGAGATCCAAGTGCGAATCCTAACTAGTTGATTCATATTTTCAGCTAAGTTTATTTTTAAATGAAATAAACGAAACTGATAGTATACTATATATCTTTCTCTCTCTAAACAAAAATAAATGTGTTCTTTAGTTTTACTGTAAATTATTTATTCGTTTTTTCAAAAGCCGTTATGGTGATTTAGAATAATATGTGTTCTTTAATAGTTTTAGAAGTGTTCTTTAGTCTTTTCATGAGAACTATATATATGAATGAGTTAATATATAGGGGAGTTGAGAATTCTTTCATGAGTCGATATGCATGTAATTAATCAGTTCATGATGAAAGAAAAAACATGGTGAGTTGAAGCGTAATTTCCACTTAATTTCATATGAGAAGCAGAATTTATAATTATTTTGTTTCTATCTCTTTGGCTGATTTCTTATAACATAAAAGTATTGATTGATTATCGTAGTTAGTGGAATCCTTGTGGTGGTAAGTAAAGGTTTCGTACATCAATTCTAAGAATGGTGCCATATCCTATTTAGAGAGAGGCAACAGGACTTAATACAGTGCACATGACATCCTTAAGCATACCACTCTATGGTATCCTTTCTTATACATACTAGCTACACTGCACATGACATCATTAAGCATACCCTCTATCATGTCCTTTCTTATACAGGCTTTTTTGTCTCTCCTTTATTTATATATAGAGAGAGAGAGTTGAATTAGAATATTCTAAAAAATATCAAGAGGTAATACCTTTGAATTTTTAACCAAGAGATATAGGATTAAGATGATAGTGATAGGTGGTGCTAGCGAGGTGAAATAATATTTGATCAAAAAGGTATTAATAATTAAGGAGTAGATTCAATGGCTAGAAATTTTGAAGCACGAAGGGATTGGTGCTTCTAAAATTATTCTAACTCAATTATATATATATATATATATATATATATATATATATATATATATATATATATATATATATATAGAGAGAGAGAGAGAGAGAGAGAGAGAGAGAGAGAGAGAGAGAGTGTCACGTGGTGCTTGTAAAGCACCAAGACTTTGCTTGTGAATTTTTTACCGTTAGATCTACGACTTTGATCATTTTCATCCGTTAGATTATACTATTCAACCAACCACCCACTTAAACCAAGGGGGCCCACATTATCCTAACCTCACATCTATAAATCCAAGGGTTAAAAACTTACAAGTACCAATGACTTGGTACTTTTAAAAGCATAGAAGCTCTATAGACAATTCTATATATATATATATATATATATATATATATATATATATATATATATATTTTGTTGTAACCCTTAGTTGCAACCATCAATAGAATAACCTGCGTCATTTGGGAGATCAGAAACAACGCGATCTTTATGAAGGCCCAGCCAAACCCTCTGCTTGCAGTCTATAAGATCAAGCAGTTAATGAACCTGTGGGGGCAAATTCTTTCAGCAAAACAATACTAGCAGTCTACAAGATTTTATACAAGTTTTTTTTTTTTTTTTTTTTTTTCATGCGCGTTTTGTTTGGTACCTCATGTTATTTTATTCTTGTAGTTTAATTCATCTTTCCAATAAATAAAACGAGTAGCATGCTACTTTTTTTCTCAAAAAAAAAGAAAGAAAGAAAATTTTAAGGCTTATGTTGCAGGCAAAACTTAAATGCAATTCTAATAAACTGATCAAATTAAAAGTTTGTTAATGGTTCTACAGCATGCAACAGTACTGTAAAACAACATTATTTGAACATCTCCACATGGTGTTGCACAGCTGAACCAAAAGCATATATATATCCACAAGGAAAGAGATTTATATACATCCACTTTTGTTCTTTTTTTTCCCCTGCATGGAACTCTTTGTTTGCTTCTCTGTCACCTGGATTATCTTTTATTGCTAAACAGTAGAGAGAACAGTACCTTCTATAAAATCCATCTGAGTCCCCCTCTCTGTGCTTTTATCTTGTATTGTTTAAATAATTGACTAAGAAACAATGCCTCTGCCACTTTCATTGCAGACTCAATTTGACAGATATTATTATCAGTGTCAGCAAATACTACTATTACTCTTTCTTATACAAATTTTCTCTTTTTCCTTTTCTTTTTTTTTTTTTTTTAAAGGAAAATCATGTTGGCAAAAGTGTGTGGTGTCCCCTCCACTAATTAAAATTACTTCTATTCAACTTATATTTGAATTAATGTGTTGCTTTTAGTTAGTCCAACTAATTTGTTAGTCGTTAAATTTAATAATTTTGACACTTTCAGCAAAAGCTGAAAATGTACTATTTCATAAATAAATTTTTTTTCTTCTAAAAATAGAGTTAAATAAACCTTTAATAATGCGTGTAAAAAAAAAGTAAATTACACGTATCCCTAAGAGATAACTCATATGGTCAGTTTAGCTTCACATCAAAAGTGATTGGCAGTACAGGATACAGATGCATGATTTTCAAACGTCAAAAATTGTGTCAGATCGATGCTGTAGCTCTCTTTCCATCTAAAAGCTAGCTAGCATTCGAGTTATAAAAACTCATTTGAAATGTAGCCCTTATTCTTAGACACACATGCTGATGCACACTTTGGTTAGGGGATAGAAATGGAAATAGAAATAGAAATAGAAATAGGAATAGGAATAGACTCTTATCTTTTCTTTTATATTTAAATGCTAATTTTTTATTCGAGAATAGTAGTTCTCGATTATTTCCACCAATATTTTCATTTTTTATATAAAACTATCTAATATTTTTCTTATTCTCGGGAACAACTCAATTTTCATCCAAACGTTATTTTTCTTATTCCCATACTTGTATCTATCCCTGTAATAGCTAGTTCTTGCTTATACCCGAACCAAACGGTACCTTAAAAAAAAAAAAAAACAAAAAAAAGGGGGAACAAATAACAGGCCTTCAACTTTCCTTGCATGTACATTTATATTCTTGCAAACAAAACCTGAAGGAACATCTGATGAGGATGAGATTCAGATGCAGAACATGTCCCTGCATTTATTTGCTATCCCAATCCATCTATGTCTAACTTAATTATGTTAATTACTTCAATCAAAGCAATCCCAGTGGAATAACTGTGCAAGTGCTAATTGTTCCTCACGGTTTCGCGCACTTACAATTTGCAGTCAATTGAAGTAAATACGGACTGTCCCTACAGCAAGTAGCAAAAGGTTTAGTGCGTGGTTGATACCGAAACTCAAATTCGAATTGTAATTGATTCACATTTCTAGCTAAGTTTATTTCTAAATGAAATAAACGAAATGGATACGTAGCATGCTACCTATCTCTATCTCTTTCTAAAAAAAAAAAGATTTAAATTTAAACTGCAATTGCTAAGCGTGCTCTTTGTCGAATCCAGAGTTACAAAATGGTGCATGCTGAAAAATACTATGGCGAGTAGGTTAGTCGCAGATAATATTGCGTGGAAGAGGAAAGGAGAATGAATAGATCAAGAAAAAAGAGAGAGAAAAAAAAAGAAGAGAGATAAAAAAGTTCACACATATTTAAAATAAAATTTTCATCAACCTTATTTTTCTATTCAATTTTTTTGATTTTCAAAAATTTTGTAGTAAAAATATGTCTAATTTTAATTTAAAACTTTCAAAACTATATTCCTAATTTTTTTTAAAAAAATTGTTTTATATAAAATAATCCTAGAAATCTAAAGAAAACTCCAAAACAAATTAGCTAAAATAAAAAATTTGAATTATAGTAAAATTTTTGGCTGTATTCTACCAATTGAAATGCGGAGGAGAGAGGTAGTTTCCAAATGCATATCATATTAAAAATTTATAGAAGAAACTTAGGCCTTAAAGATTAAATTTAGCTTTCAATTTACATAAGATGACTTGGAATCAAACTTTAGTTATCTATTTAAACACTATTATGTAATTTATGTCTCAACTCTCAAGACCAGCAAACACTATATTAAGTTTTCTGCCCTTAGATTAAAAGATGTGCGGTTAGGATGATATGGGCCCCTAAGATTAAGTGGATGGTTAGTTAAATAGTATAATCGAACGGATGAAAATGATAAAAGAGGTAAATCTAAAGGCGAAAAACGTGATAGCAAGATGTTAAAACATCACGATAAGTCTCTCTCTAACTCTCTATATATAGGCTAGGGCTACTATCGTCCTATCAAATTGTTGTTGATTATAGAGATTCCGAATCGATGATCGGAGCCGTTGAAGTTGATCTATCGTATTTGAAATATCTAAAAACTAAATTTAATAAATTTTAAAAATTATTTACATGGTGATCAAAGTGTTGTAAAATCGATAATTTTTTACAGTCTATTTGAGCCGTTTACTTGTTTAACGGTACTGTAGAATAATCCAAATTGCTTGAATTTTTTATAGGAAATTTTTTATACTATTTAGATAATGTTTGATAACTCTGATTATGAATTGAGAAAGTCTAAACTCTATTTAAAGAAGGTTATTCATTTATGACCGTTTATTTTTCAATTCTTAAGATGACTTGATAATAATTTTTAAATATTACAAAATTTGGTTTATAAATATTTCTAATTGTGTAGATGAATTTCAACGATACCGATTATCAATTTGAAGTTTCAATCATTCGAATCGACTTGATAGGACAATATCCTCAATCCTATTAATAGGAGACTATATATATATATATATATATATATATATAGTTCGACTACTATACTTTTATAAGTATTGACTCCTTTATACTTATAAATTTTTGGCCCCTAGATTTATTTTATTGATTATTTTCATCCGTTAAATCATACTATTCAACCAAATACCCACTCAACCCTAGGGGACCACTATTATTCTAAATGGAGACCACCATCATCCTAACCACACATCCTATCAATCAACGGTTAAAAATTTATTAGTACAAAAGTGTCTATACTCATAAGAGTAAAGTAGGCCCAGCCTATATATTAGTCCGGCTACTATACTTTTATGAGTATTAGCTCCCTTATATATAATTAGGCTACTATACTATCTATAGTATCGGAGCTCCGGTATTATATATAGTCTTGTTTTCAATCTTAGAGTGTTCAAATTAACAATCCTCACCGTTAAATATGATATAAAGTATATAAAGTTCTTAGAAATAAAATTTTAGTTTTTATCGATATCGTTTACTTAATAAATAAATTAAGTCAAAATGGAGGGTAAAAATTTAATATTCTTTAAAATTTGAGTATAGGACTTTTAAATTTAAGATCAAGAATGTTAACCTTAATCTAGATAGTTTAAAGTATTTTCTATCAAAATTTAAAGAAATTTAGATTCTTCTACACTGTTAAACTCCAAACTGGCCACAGGCCCATAGTAGCCATTGAAAATTGATAATTTGAAATGTTTTGATCATAAAGTAAACTATGTCGAAAAAATATAAAATTTTATTTCTAAAAACTTTAAATACCCTAAATCAATTTTAACGGTGTGGATCGTTGATTTGAACACCTTAAGATCGAAAACAAGACTATAGTACCGGAGCCCCGATACTATAAATAGTATAGGAGACTAGCTCTCTCTCTCCCTCTCTCTCTCTCTATATATATAGAGTCTGGCTAGGGTACTATCGATAGCACTAAGAATTTGGTGCTATCAAGTTTTTTACCGTTAAATTTAACCATTTGATTATTTTTACCCGTTAGATTATACTATTCAACCAACCACTCACTCAACCCTAAGGAGCCCACATCATTCTAACCATTCATTTCTCAATCCAAGCGCTAAAAAATCAATAGCACCAATAGCTTGGTGTTATTGATAGTGTTCCAGCTAGGTTATATATATAGAGAGAGAGAGTAGAGCTATAATACTTTTATAAGCACCAAGCTCTTGGTGCTTCTAAGTTTCTAGCCCTTAGATCTACATCCCAATTACTAATACTCCTTGAATTAAACATTATTCCACCTACCACTATCATCTCAACCCAACATCTATCCATCCAATGGTTAAAAACTCAAAAGCACCACCTTATTGGTGCTTTTGAGAGTATTCTAGCTCAACTCTATATATATATATAGAGAGAGAGAGAGATAAAGAGAGAGAGAGAGAGAACTATGTTACTATGCTATTAATAGCACCAAGTAATTGGTGCTACCAAGTTTTTAGCCATTGGATCGAGAAATGTGCGGTTAGGATGATGTGGGTCCTCTAGGGTTAAGTGGGTGGTTGGCTGAATAGGATGATCTAACGGGTGAAAATTATCAAAATGGTGAATTTAACGGCGGAAAACCTGGCAGTATCGAGTGCTTGGAAAATGCTAGTTGTACACCCCAAAAGGGGTGTACATCTTACAACCCACCCATCCTAGGATAGGGATTTACTCACCAGTCACATTATGTGACGGGTGAATTACACCCCACCCAAGGATGGGTGGGGTTGTAAGATGTACTCCCTTTTGGGGTGTACACCTAGCATCACTCCGAGTGCTTCGTACTCATATTTAATTTTTTGACTCTTTTTTTTCCTGGAAAAAAGTTTTAAGGATTGTACAGTTTTTATTCATTCTTTAGGATTGACGTGATTGATAATTGATTTTGCCATTTATTATATGAAACCCAACAAAATGCATGTGTGACATAATGTCTAAGAGATAAATATTAAGATGAATCTAAATGCATTCATAGTGTTAAATGCATTCATAGGTGTTTCCATATATATAAAAGCTGATAGTTCCTGTACACATTAAAATATCATAAATCAGCATCTTTTGTTATTTAGTTACTAGAAGGGTACTGCACAACAATAGTCCTAGCACATTAATTGTTGTAATCTTGAGATTCCCTGCAAAGTGGCTCATACAAATCATATTAGGCAATAATAAATTTGACTTAAACTTACTCATTTAGCAACGAATAGTTTGTAGGGATCAATTAAAAAGGACACTTCAAGTTAATAGTAATAACTCAATCCGCATTTAAAAAAAAAAAAAACCCAACTATTTAACAATTATATAACACTCTTAGATATATATATATATATATATATATATATATTTTAATATATACCTATCATTTTAATAAAAATTTTATATATAAATTATAAGAAATGAACAAAATGGTAGTCAATAGATCTAAACCTGGCGGATAATTAAGGACTAAATGAAACAACTTGAAAATATTGAAGTTTTTCAAAGTTTTTTTTTTGAGAGATGGGTAGCATATATGCTATCCACTTTGTTTATTTCATTTAGAAATAAATTTAGTCGGAAATGTGAATCAAATAGAATTCAAACTTGGGACTTCGGGTACCAACCATCAAATCTTTTACCACTTGCTCTAGAGACTGGTCGGTATTTTACTAACAAATTGTTAATGCTATATATGAAATCTCGTTATACTATCAATATTATTTTACCGACAAACGGTTAACACCACCTAATTTACTAGTATTGATATAAATTGTCATCGTACTGTCGTTATTTCACCGACAAATAGTTAGGCATCTTAAAACATAATACGAAAACCGTTAACGTCACCCGATATAATACCAACATAAAATTTTATCTCGCTGTCGTTATTTTACCGACAAATCGTTAGG